>CM034300.1:56768814-57368814 GCA_019925795.1 Dendrobium chrysotoxum
AAATATTTTAGATATTTCTTATATTTGTGAGCACTAATATTTCAGGTAAGATATACATCTCTCATGACTGCTAAAGACTCAAGATTGGGTAGATTAGGATATAAAAGAGTTCATAATTTTATTTTTTTAATTTTTTACTTTTTGTGTTTGATCACATAAGAGTGTATGCAAATTGGGTGACCATGCACACACACACAGAGAGAGAGAAAAATATTTTTAAAGTTAAAATATTTTTAACTAGTCGTACTATATGATTTACAATCATGCTGTACCATCGATACAGAAAGACTGGGCTTAACAGCTAATTAAAAAATTAGTTTTTATGAACTAATTATACTATATAATCTTGATCATACTATATGATTTAAGACTATCTAAAAAGCCTAATAGCCATATTAATTTAAGTAATATTTTGAAATTTGAATTTTGATCTAATCATACTGTATAATTCTCATCATACTGTATAAATATTTAAAATCTTGCTAAAATTAACCCCCATAATTAGTCAATCAAATCATGATTTAATTAATGATAGTCGATCGCACAGTGCGATATCGATCATACCAAATGATTAGCAGAGACAAATTTGGTCATCCCAAAGATCATATTAAACAAAACCATAGATTTTAAAGTAATTGTGCTGTACGATATTTATATCATACTAGACGAGTTATTTGAAATCAACTAACCGTACCATATGATGAGAGTAGTATAGGACGATTAACAGAGATAATTTTTCATCATCCCAGGAATCGTACCATACGAATAGAAGAAAATAATTAGATTATACTTTGAATGACTGCTCACATCGTATTGGATGGGACTAGTTTTGAACTGATTGTAATGTATGAACTTCAATCGTACTATACGAACATTGATGGCTTACTTAATTTTTAAGGTTTCTTGAAGCCCAATGTTTAAGCAAGTTTTAAAAGATTCTGTTAGTAATCAAGAGAGGAACGCGTGACTATTGAAAGAACTCTAAGAGAGGAGCTTTTTAGAAGAAAATTAGGTTTTAAGAGAGGAAAGAGAAGATGAGCTTGAGCGTGAGGGAGAAGTAGCGTGAGGGGATCACATGGTTGCTCTGGGCTAGCTTCACCCTTGCTCCTCCTGTGGCCTTGGTGAGTCTTTTGGAAGCTCTCTAGGGAGAGAGGCTTCTTAGTCCAGCTCTCAAGATTCTCTACCTTCTCCAGGAGGGAGAAAAAAGAAGCTGAGATTATCTGCCTTCTCCAGGAGAGAGAAAAATGAGTCAAGGTCTGCTACCATCACCAGGAGGGTGACATAGTGTCCGACACTCCACTGCATCAAGTTTGGTGAAAGTGAGTCGGTGAAGGCTTCTCTTCCTTACTATGGGAGCAAATGGAGAGTCACTTTATTTTAGTGGAAATTCTGGGAGCAGAAGATTCCAGTGAGTGGATGTAGGTCAAAGTTGATCGAATCACTATAAAAATCTCTGGTGTGTTTTTTCTTTTATGCGCTTTTATATTTCCTGCATTTCATTTCCATTAATAAATGCTTGAGAAAAATGTTGATTATTGCTCCGTCATGTAGATCAAAATTTTATCATAGTAAAATTCAATAATTTTAATAAAATCTCTTGCTTTCACAATCAATTAGAATTTGGTATTTTTAATTACTGAAAAGTTTTTTTTTTAAATATTATTATTATTATTTTGAAGTTAAGAATTTCTTAAAAGTACTAATTCACCCCACCCCCTCCCCCCTCTTGGTGGCCTCGAGCTAGTTCCATAAGGTTTAATAAAAAGAGAGTTACGTTGCAATTGGGTAGTGAAAAAGTTTAATTTTTGGGTCTTAGAGATGTATTGTCATCAATATAATCAGCTTTACAAATTGATAAGATGTGGAAGAAGGGAAGTGTTGTATATCTTGCACATGTGATTGATAAGAGTAAACATTCACATTCATTAGAAGAGGTTCTTATAGTAAACGAATTTTCTGATGTATTCCCTAAAGAATTTGTGAATTTACCACTTGATCAAAAAATGGAGTTTTTGTATTGAAGTGTTACCTAGTACGTCTCCCATAGCTAAGACTCCTTATAGGGGGTGTCAATTTCGGGTCACGGGTCGGGTTCGGGTCGAACCCGGAATGACCCGCGTTACAAACGGGTCGACCCTAACCCGACCCGGGTAGGAAAACGGGTCAAAAATCTGAACCCGGACCCGACCCGGCGGGTTGCCGGGTTGACCCGACCCGACACGGGAAGCCGCACGACAGCGAGGCAGCGCGGGGCAGCGGGGCAGTGGCGCGGACACGCGACAGCAGGGCAGCGGGCGCGGGCGCGCGGCGGGGCAGCGGGGCAGCGGGCGCGCGGTGGGGCAACGGGCGCGGACACGCGGCAGCGTGCGCAGGCGCGGGCGCGCGGCGGGGCAGCGGGGCAGCTGGCTCGGACACGCGGCAGCGGGCGCGGGCGCGGGAAAGGCTGAAAATTTGGTTTTTTTTTAAAATTAAACGGGTTATCGGGTTGACCCGACAACCCGCCGGGTCAACCCGAACCCGACCCGTTTTTCAAACGGGTCGATTTTTACAACCCGAACCCGACCCGTTTGAGAAACGGGTCGGGTCAAACCCAAAAATTTCGGGTCGGGTTCGAGTCGGGTTTTCGTGTCGTGTCAAAATTTGACACCCCTAACTCCTTACAGAATGGCACCAAAAGAGTTACAAGCATTAAAACTTTAATTACAGGAGTTGGTGGATAGGGCTTTATCAGACCTAGTGTGTCACCTTGGGGTACACCATTTTTATTTATAAATAAGAAGATTGGCACAATACAAATGTGTATTAATTATAGAGAGCTAAATAAGGCGACTATCAAGAATAAGAATATATTTCCTAGAATTGATGATTTATTTGATTAACTGGAAGGAGTATTTGTATTATCTAAAATAGATTTAAGATTAGGATATCATTAGTTAAAGGTAAAAGTAGAGGATAGAGCTAATACAACATTAAACACTCATTACAGCCATTATGAATTGTTGGTTGTTCCTTTTCATTTGACTAACACAGTTGCAATTTTTATGGATATAATGAATTGAGTGTTTAAGTCATACTTGGATCAGTTTTTAATTGCATTTATTGATAATATACTAGTGTATTCAAGAACAAAAGAAGATCATGTAAGACATTTGAGGTAGTATTGGAGAGACATTGAGACAAAGTAAATTGTATGCTAAATTTTTAAAGTGTGAATTTTGCTACGAACCATTTTATTTCTAGGTCATATAGAAAGTGGAGAAGGGATATTTGGTGCTAGCTATTATTAAATGGCCAAGACCAACTAATGTATCAAAGTGCATAGTTTTTCTTGGTATGACAATGTATTATTGAAATTTTATAAAGGGATTTTCTCAAATTGTAGTTCCTTTGACTCGATTGACATAGAAAGCAATACTAGTTAAGGGGATGACAAAATATGAATATAGATTCCAAAAGTTAAAGAATTATTTGGTTTCTACACCTATATTGACTATATTATTTGGTACTAAAGGATTTCAAATATGCAATGCATCATTGAAAGGCTTGGGGTGTGTTCTAATGCAACATATTAAATTAATAGCATATGCATCCAGCCAATTGAAACCATATGAGAAAAATTATACTACACATGATTTAGAATTGGCAATGATTATTTTTGCCCTTAAAATTTGGAGGCACTATCTATATGGAGTAAGATGTGAAATATATATATAGATCATCAAAATTTAAAGTATATTTTTAATCAAAAGGAGTTGAACTTGAGATAGAGAAGATGGATGGAATTAATCAAAGACTATGATCTCAGTACTCAATATTAATCTGGGAAGGCTAATGTTGTTGTGGATTCTTTGAGTAGGAAGTATTCAAGAATAATAATAGGATGATCACAATTAAAGTTGTGTTAATTTTTGAGATGAAAGTTTTAATTTTGGAAATAGGCAAAACAATTAATTCGAGTGTTGAATCATTATTTGAAATGCTTGTTGAACAGACTTTGTAGGAAAGAATATAAAAAGCTTAGAAAGTGATGAAGCGTATTCAAAATTGATTAATCAGGTCAGATAAAAAAAGGGAAGAGCTATAGGTGAATGAAAACAGAATATTGGCATGTAGAGGTCGGCTATGAGTCCCTAATTATTTAGAGCTAAGAAATAAAATTTTACATGAAGCTCATCATTCTGGTTATACTATTCACCCTTGGAGTATTAAGATGTATCACAAGTTGAAATTAGCATTTTGGTGGCTAGGATTAAAGGGAGAAGTACTGAGTTTGTGTCTAAGTGTGAATCTAGCCAAATAGTAAGAGTGGAGCATCAGTGACCTGGTGGTCTATTGCAACCTTTACCAATTCCAGAGTAAAAGTGGGAGGAATTACTATAGATTTTGTTATGGGTTTACCAAGATCTAGATAACGCCATGATGATATGTGGATAATAGTTAATAAATTGATAAAGTCATTACATTTCTTTCCTCGGAGACAAACAAACCCAATAGATAAGTTAGCTTAATTATTTTAATCATGATGAAATATTTACATCTAGATTATGGGAGGTAATACAAGAAGGTTAGGGTAGTAAATCGAATTTCAGTACAACCTTTCTCCCACAAATAAATAGAATATTTGATAGGATTATATAGACATTGGAGGATTTGTTGAGACTATGTGTTCTAGATTTTGGGGGAAGTTGAGAAGATCATATTCCACTAATTGAATTTACTTATAAAAATAATTTTCATTCTAGTATTAGAATAGCCCCTTATGAAGCTCTATATGATCGAAAGTGTAGTGCACCTTTATCATGGATAGATGTAGGAGAAAGAAGATTATTGGGTTTGAAATTGGTTGATGATGCCACTAAGAAATTAGAGATTGATTGAAGGCAGTACAAGATAGACATAAGAAGTATTATGAACCGAGGCACCATACAGTAAAATTTCATGTGGGTGACGTTGCTTTCATTAAATTTAGTCCATTAAAGGGAGTGAATAGATTTAGAAGAGAAAAAAAGCTCATTCCAAGATATATTGGTCTATTTGAAGTAATAGGTAGAGTTATGGTGTCAACTTACAGATTGTTATTGCCACATCACATGTTTGTATTCATAATGTGTTTCATGTCTCTTCATTAAGGAAATAGGTTACTAATGAAGTACAAAGAGTTCTAAAAGATAAAGTGCTGTTAAATCCTAATTTGAATTATAAAGAAGAAACTGATCGTATATTGGCTTATGATGTCAAAAAATTAAGAAACAAGTATATCCCTATGGTGAAAATTCACTAGAAGCATATATTATAAAGAGAGAGAACAAGGAAAAAATAGTCTAAGATGAGGCAGCATTATCTAGACATGTTTGATTGATGAGCTAATGAATTGGAATGTTGAGGATGATATTATTTCAAAGGTGGGGAGATTGTAATAGCCAAAGGTTCAATTTTGATAATGAATCAACCACAACTCTCATACATATATTTCTATTTAAAAATATTTATGAAAATATAAGTTTGATTGATAAGATGCTCTGAAATGCCTATTAAAATATATATTTAAGTTATTTTGATATTTGAAAATTGTTATGACTATTTGGCTAAGAAAAAAAGATATAACCTTTAAATTTTTATAAGACATTTTTTAACCTAAAACAGTCAAATAATATTTTACAAGTCATTATAAATCCAATTTGCAAATTGTCTTCATTATATCATAAATGTTATTTTGCTCTAATTATAATAATTATCCCCTAATTTTATGGTAGAAAAATCTAAACCTCAAGAAATTGACACATGATACTTATAAATGAGTGGCCTAGAGATTTAGTTATTTATCATATATTTAGTTGTTATGATCAACTAGTTGATACATACATATTGTTTTATTCTCTTGCATTGAATAAAGTTATAGATTTTGTGTAACTTACTAGGTTGTTTTCTCATTCTTCATTATTTTTATATTTTGGGGAAAGGTAAGGCTCAAATGGCATGAGGTCATGATTTTCTATTAGAGGTACTCTTTTTCAGCTATAGATTGATTATTGTGTTATCATGGAGCAAATGTATTTTATTGGAATTATTGGAAAGCCATGGTTATTGTATGTGAATATTTTCAATGTAAATAGTTATTATATATATATATATATATATATATATATATATATATATATATATATATATATATATATATATATATATCTGTGTGTGTGTGTGTGTGTGTGTGTGTGTGTGTGTGTGTGTGTTAGATCATAACTTATGTTTTATTTCTATATATTGATGGTTTAGTGGCTCTGTGTTATGAATTTGGATGTTAAAATGATTTCTTCCAAATAGATCTTGGGTAAATTCTCTATCTTGTAATCGGCCTAATATAACATGTATGAGTTATATTAAGTTTGGTTGTGATAGAATTTATGGTATCAGAGCAATGGTTTTGGAGGAATTAATTTAACTACAGATCTAGAGGATTGATTATGAGATGGGTAGAAATCTGGCTAGTTTTAAGGTTGATCTTTTTCTTTCATCCATACTTGCATATGCATTATTTTAAGTTATTGCATATAATTATTTAGGTGTGAGAGTGTTGTGGTTGTGATTTCATAGATTCCCAAGAACAAGAATGACTAATGGGAAAAATTCCAATCAAGAATTACTAGTATAGAGTACAACAACTTTTATGATGTCAGACTCCATGATGCACTTTACTAGTTTAGTAACTTAATTAATGGGTACTGTATAGAGTAGGCAGCTTGGTAATAGAGGGGATGAGGAAGACAAACATTTATAGATGTTTCAAAGATTGAAGATGCCTCTTTTCAAAGGTACAATAGACCATATATAGTAGATGATTAGTTGCTAAGGATAAAAAAGATTTTTTTTGGGATGTACTACCCAAAAAATTTGAAGGTACCACTAGAAGTATTTTTATTTGAGAGAGAAGTAGAGCACCAATGGTTAGATCAAAAAAGGGAAAATTTTTAGTGTCGGTCGAATTCTTTGATCACTTGGGAGGAGTTCATGAGTACTTCAGAGAGTGGTTTGTTAGACCCTCAGCTAGATAACAGATTCATGAAGCTTTTATGAGATTGATGCAAGGAAGTAGGTTTATTATGCAGGATGAGGTTGAGTTTATTATTTTAGCTAGGTATGTTGCATAGTTGGTCAGTACTACTGAGTAAAGATGTTATTATTTTCTTAGAGGTCTTAAAGATGATCTGAGACATCCCTTATTTCCTTTAAGGATTATAGATTTCACATTGTTCGTGGAGAGGACAAGATTAGTGGAAAATGAGCTATTAGTATTTCAATATCGATGGGACTTGAGCAGAAAAATGTTTGGTATAGAAATGTCTAAGCATGGTTTCAGTGGAAAAAAAGTAAGTTTGCTCTAGGTGATCTTAAAAAGGGTCTGATGACATTTATTGGCAGTGCACCAGAGTATAGAAGTTGTGGAAGGAGACATTTAAGGTAGTTTTACTTAATTACTAAATAGTGTTTTAGATGTGGTCGTTCTGGATATAAGATGGTGAATTTCCCTCAAAAGGGATATAAAAGAAAGTTAGAGTTAAGATCAGAGCATTCAAGATAGGAACATAGACAAAGCACTGCACCATCTAGAGCATATAATGAAGGTTCTACAAATAGAGGTAGAGGAAGAGCTATAGTCACTAAGCCAAGTGGAAGTAAAATGGCACCTACTACTTCAATCATGTCTACTACAATTCAAACAAGAGTTTATAATCTAAATGAGTAAGAAGAAAGTGAAGCATCTGATATAATGATAGGTACAACTCTTATTTTCAAACAACCTTACAGAATTTTTTTTTGATTCTGGTGTTAATCATTCATTTATTGCCGACAAACACTTTGCTTTATTGGATTTATCTCATGTTATATTGCAAACTAGTTTAACCATTATATTATCTACTGGAGATTATATGATAGCTAGTCCTGCATGTTTCTAAAGTATTGAGATTTTTCTTAGAAGGTTAGAGTTTAAATTAATTGTATTACCCTTGAATGAATTTGATGTGGTATTGGGAATGAAGTGGCTGATTAAATATGGAGCTCAGATTGATTGTATAAAAAAAGAGAGATTTTGCAAATAGGTAGCAAAAAGGTTTATTTTCGAAGTGTTAGAGGAGTATTATCAACAATAGTATCAGCTTTACAAATTGATAAGATATGGAAGAAGAGAAGTGCTATATATCATGCTCATATGATAGACAAGAGTAAACCTTCACTTTCGATAGAAGAGGTTCCTATAGTAAATGAATTTTTGATGTATTCCTAAAAAAAAAATTAGTGAATTTACCTCTTGATTGAGAAATAAAGTTTTGTGTTGAAGTGTTATGTTTGTTAATGGTCTATTGTGAGAAATATCAAGGATAATAATTTTCTAAGATAGGAAGATTATAATAACCTTAAATTTAATTTCAGTAAAATTCCTAAAAATTAGATGAGGGAGCACTATAGTTCTGAGCTTGTGGGTCCTGCATTGCTAAGCTCTTAGATTTTTTGGAATTTGAGTAAGCACTACGGCGCTGAGTCTAGTGCGCCATGGTGTTGCGTATGAGAATTTATATTTGTAAATAAATATGTAAAAACATTTATCTCAAAACCCTCACCCCACTACCCCCCTCTATACTTTATATATGCTTGATCGAGTTAGAGAAGAGAGAAGAGGAGAGAGAGAATAGAGGAGATAGGTGGAGAGACAAAGCAAGCTTTGGGCTGATATTTTTCATCGCTCTAGTTACAAAAAGTGATTTAATGGTGACAAGTGACCTTAATCCTATCTTTGTTTATGATGATTTTGAGTTTTATTCATTTTCTTCCTCCTAAAATTAATAAAAATGAAATATCCCTCATTTTAATAAACTTTCATAATGTTTAATATGTGGTAGATATTTTTATCATGAGTATTTTGACTAGTTTATATTTAAATTTCATTAGGTTGTTTGGCATATATGTCATTTTAATTGAAATGATTAGAGTAATACCAAGCATAAAATGATTAGGAGTCAATATATTGCTTTTGGACATGAGTTATGTGATGTGGATAAATTTATTATTTATTTTGTCAAACATGCATTTTGGCATACTACATGCATACTGATAAAAATATTGAATAGAATCACCTATTTTGATCATTGTATATGATGTGCCTATGATGTTGTTATCATGTTCTATTTTATATAAAATGTGTATATAATTAAGAAAGTCTGCAATAAAGGATTGACTTATTCATATTGGCTGGAGAGGTGTTACCTTGTATAGGAGGGTGGGCCGATGAGCTTTTCTTTAAATAAGGTTTGAGGTGTAATCCGAAGTAATATGATATTGGATGTATAAGGAGATTGACTGATTTGATATGATATGCCAACGGACATAAAGTTACAACTTCTTGCATGAAAGATACATAACTTGTAATATATGATATGAGAATGATTCTTGATAATATGATTGATATGATTGAGACTGATTCCTATAGGGTTGACTTATAAGACTTGATACAGGAAAAATATCACATGTACCAATATATCCTCACTTGCTTACATAGGAAAATGATATGAGTATATATGATAAATTGCATAAGTGATGTAGTATAATATAATATACATATGATACATGACCTAACTTATACAGATATATGATAAGACTGATAAGATTTATATAAAAACATATGATACATATAACATACATGATATGCAAGATACATTACATTTGATAAAGAATATGATATACAAGCATTGTTGTTATATTATATGCATAAAACATCTATAGAACATTTATTTGATATGGTTGGTATATATATATATATATATATATATATATATATTACAACTAAAGCATAAATCACAAACGTGTATAGATTCGTAAATCTGCTATGTTATTTTGAATATGGGTGTAGGAACGACAAAACACGCTGATCCTTTATATGATTAATGATCACTCATCATAAATTATATAGCTTGTATTGATTTTCATTGATCATTTGAAATGACACTATTCATATTGATTGCCACTTGTTCTTACTATTATATATTTATATTGATATGAATAGAATGATTACTTGCATGTTGCTTCTATTGTCTTGTATTGATTGCAGTTGTAGGTTATGATAACCTATTAAGTTGTTAGCTCACCCTATGATGTTTACATGTCTTTTAGAAAGGGGTTAGGATCTAGTGGAGTGAGATTGATCAGAATATTTAGGTTTAATTTTTTTTTATGTATTTTGGATTTTATTCTTTTGTAGATAAAAGTAGAAGATAGACTGATGTATTATTTAAACTTTTGGCTATTATAAATAAATTTTGGATGAATGATAAATATAATAAAATATTTTGAATTATATGGTTGCTTTTGCTAGCTTTTATTTAAATAAATAAAAATTAGTGGCTCTGATAGATTACGTTAGAGATAAAATAAATAATTATTTCAAATTTAGATCTTGGGCGTCACACAAAAGACCCATGGGTATGAGAAAATTATGTTAGGCAAATCATTTGATCAATATTGTTGATCAAAAGTCTCCAATTTTAATAGGCTTAAGAAAAACAACTACATCAAATAACCTGATGTGACACTCATGTACACCATTAGAGAGGAAAAGAAGTTCTTGAGGTCTTGGGTTAATGCTAAAATTGTATATTTTTTGTTGAATTAGAGTAAATTTATTTGATTATATGTCATATCTCACTTCATTTGATATCCATGATGTTATATGATTTGGACCTCTCTTGCTCTCTTACACCTCAATACATACCTTACCAGAGTAATGAATGTAGTCTACAAATGCTTCTATAGGGTGTTTGAGCAGTTAGGATTATTTGACAAAAAAATAGAAACTTTTTTGCTCCAAATCATCTTTGAAATGGGACAGGGCCAATATAAATAATGTCCCAAACTCTATAATAAGCTAATACATTTGAAAATTTAAGGAAAAAATTAATTAGTTAATTAATGGCATATAGTTTGTTGATTGATTTACTTCTTACTTATAAAAATGACGTTAAGTATATGCAAAACAACACATCTTATACTTAATTTTATAGAATCTTTTTTCTAAAAGTTACACCGGATCAAATAAAAATTTTCAAGGATAGTAAAATATGTAGATTTATTTCACAATAATTTAGATCCATAGACACATTTATTATTCATATGAAATACTAACTTTTTACGCATATTAATTCTTTAATTAATCTAGTTCATATAACTTATAAATTTATATTTGTTGTGTTATGAATATTAAGTTATAGCTATAGAATTATACAATTAAATTGTACTGTGCTATATCCCTTTAAATATACTTTATTTTATTATGGTTGTTGTATTGTATGCTCTACAATATATTGTATCAACCCTATAGCTGACTTTATTTAAATTATTTTTGAAAAATGATCGAATGATATTAAAAAAATGATCAAACAATCTTCAAATCATAATCCAATATTCTTGAAATCAAATTTGAATAATCTTTATTGAAGAATCTTCTAACTATAATTGAAAAAATTTTAAATCACATGTGACGGAGTTCAAATAAGTTATCATTAGTCACAAGTAGATGTATTTTAATTTGAAGAAAACTTTCAAATATATTAAAAGAGATAAGTATTAAATATATTTCTTTAATATTTATTATTTTGAGCATATAAAATTATTTTATCTTTAAAAGTTGACCACCGTACATATTGTTATATAAATTTAAGAATATTTCTCATTTTTGGCGGCTATGAGGCGGCCACCAGTGCCATTCACTGCTTCTTTCGTGCCTTGAGATACAGTTCGTTTTTGGCGGCTATGAGGCGGCCACCAGTGCCATTCACTGCTTCTTTCGTGCCTTGAGATACAGTTCCGACGAGGTGCACCCTTGCCTCATCGATAGAGAAGAGCGAAAGACTGACTTTAAATAAAAAAGCACAGACAATGCTCATTAAATCGGTAGCACAGGCCTCGGCGGTGGCTGGTTGGCCTGTACATCTAACCAATCTTGGTTCAGGGATTTGCCTGCCGCTGCAAGCCACAAAATGCTCTTTCAGTCGAACCCTTCAGGCCCCGTTAAACTTCCAATCACGCCGCTTGAGGCTATTGTTCGTGCCAAGAGCAGCGGATTCTACGCCGTCGGCGTCTGCCTCCCCGTCTTCCTCGGGCAAAACCATCGCTCCAGAGGAAGGCTTCTCTTTATCCAAGGTTTTACCTATCCTTACTATCGTTACCTTTTATCCATAACGTCATAAATTGCTTCTGTTTATTCAAATAGCTTGAGATTCTTCAGTTTTTACCTAAGGAGCTGCTTGATAGCAGCTTTATATAAAGATTTAAGTGATAATTAGCTTTTTCCCTCCGTTTCACCCAGCAAATCTCGGATTTATTAAATCCCTCGGTTGGGCGAATTTTACGGATTTAGGAGAGGAGAAGCTCACACCTCTGGATTATAATTTTCTTTTTTTACTTGTATATAAAATTTCAATTTCTATCTCAGAAATGCTAGTCTTCTTGTCTCCTTTGTATTTGGATATGTTTTTCAAAACAATTTAGTTAGTTTGATTGAAAATATGAAATACCATCCCGTTTTGATGTGAAAAGAGAAGAAGGGTCATCATGTATTTGGATATGAATGACGGAGCATAATGCCTCTGTAGAATTCGACTGCCCTACTTTGGATGGCAATGTTTTGACCTGTATTCAATTTCTCCAATGAGACATTGGAGCAAGCCTAAGTTTGGGTTGGTTAACCATGCTTGAAGTCGAAAAGGAATACTTTAAAATGCCCATAAGAGTGATTATGGATTGCCAACGTGTCATCATAACTCTGCAAAATGGCTCCCAAGGAACCATTCCAAAAGGCACCATTTTTTATGAGCTGCACCAACACACAAATCTACTTGCATGATCACACGGGTGGACATGCTACCCCACACTGCGACATGCCTCAAGGCCCACAAAAAAGAGGCAAAAAATAATTGAATTTCTTTAAGGGAATATTAATCTCACATTACCCATTTGCTGAAGAGGCCCCTACCTCCTCCTATATGATAGGAGGGAAGGGAGAGTGAAGAATGCTTTTGGTGGGACAAAGCATATCTTGTGAGGGGGGTAAGGCGTCACCAAAATCATGCTATTTGTCCCTCTAGGTGAGATCACCACCAAATTGAGATTGTTTGTCTTTTTATTGCTCATTGACACCTCAATGTGTCGATAGCCAACTTATGGGGTATAAATTTTGCTCACTTGTAGAGCTAATGCTGATAGCACCACCCAAGGAAGAGAGACATAAAGTAGAGAAGACTAAGAGGAAGATTTTCTTAGGTATGCTTAATGGTCGCTTTGATCAAAATTATTGGATGCTACACGAAGAGAAGAGGCCTAAGCTAGAGGATGCCAAGAAAAGTCTAATTAACACTAGGGATGATGTGGTGAAATTGCAAACCTTAGAAATGCTGACTAAAATATAACACAAGGATGACTAAAATGAGGATCTTTTTAATATGAATGTTAAGTCCAAACAAATAATCTTTTGTGTGCACTATTTTAGTCTTTCAGAATGGTATAACCTTGTATATGCTACTCTAGTTGATAAACTAGGGATAGACACGTCACCCGTCCCATGTCCTCATACCTTGAGTTAGATAAAAATGATTCTAAATTCAAGGTTGATATATAATTCATCTTAAAGTTTCTCATCATTGGGCAAGACATAGATATCATTACCTGTGATGTAGTTCTTTTAGATGTGTGTCATATAATCCCAAGGAATCTATATTTATGAGAAAGAGATATTTATTGAGGGAGGAACAGAAGCATGTACTTTGTTAAAATAGGAAAAAGGTATGTAGAGCATATGTCTATTCTATAGGTGAAGGATTTGAAGGCAACATGGCAAGACTGACGAATGTGACTTTTTTCCACAACTACAAGGCCCTCATATCCCTATTCAACAACATCAACCATCTAAAATCCAATTAACACAAAAGGAGGGTCAACTACTACATGGAGGAGGGTTTGAATTGGTCAAAATAACTCCAACTAAATTAGGAGAGAAAAATATGATTACATAAATTATGGAGGACTAAGATTCCTTTTCTTGAAATCACTCCAATAATCCTAACAGCTCTCCTCTTTGTTGATCACTGAAGGAGGAGGCATATTTCAATTCAAATTTTTATGAATTTTACTTAGATTTATCTCAAATTTTTATAATTTTTTGAATAAGTTGAATAATTCTATTTCAAAAAAAAAAAAAAAAAAAAAAAACTATAATGGGGCCTAAGACAACCTAACTCACTCAATTATAGATATATTAAGTCTAAGCAAGAAAATATAAGACTAATTTGTAAATTTTAAGTTTTAAAAAACTTGTGTTAGGAGAGCCCAAAATACAATTAGCCCAAAGAACAAAGGAAAAAAAAAAAAAACCACAAGGACACTTAGATTGTGCTCTTCATAGTTCTAACCATATGATCCTATGTCCATAATAATCAAGCTAAGATGCTAAAGCTACGATGTCATGCAAAAGTAATAAGCAAGGGTAGGGAAGCCAAGTTTCCATAAATTTCAGGTAAAGAAAAGGATAATGTTGAACTTGAATTAGGATAATTTTATGATATTTTGGTCTATTCTATTTTTTGGATGTATATTTGTGTTATAAGATAAATGTTTTGACCTTTATATTTATTATGATTATAATAAAATCTTTTGATGATATGTAAAAGAATCCTAATTTGTTTTAGCATCTCTGTAATTTAATAATGAAAAATTCATTTTTAGAAATGCTTCTGCTCAAGTGAATTATGGATAAATTTATTTTTTTTAATTTAGAATTTATGTATACAAAATGATTTGTGGATTTTCGTGTCAGTGTAAATGGGTCAGCGTGGGGTGTTAAAAAAACTACTAAGTGTGTGAATTCACAATTCTTAGAGAAGCACTTAAAAGGAAATATGAAAACTAGCAAAGATGGATTGTTCATAAAGGTGGACTTCAACTTATCCTCACTTTGCCACTAGTTACCTTAACTCCATCTCAGGTTAGGTTATCCATAGCTTTCATTTATTGCATTATTTTATAGGAATAAAACATCTGAGGTGGTTAATAAAATAAGAGTTTGAATTATCTCACCGTCATTACATTTTATTTTTGTATTTTTGCTCAATAATAATTGCAGTGTTATTATCATTCACTTTATAGTTTTAAAGAACTATCAATGTAATCATGTTGTTTGCATTCATTGCTTGATTATACTCATCCTACATTAATTTATAGTTGTCTTACGTTATATTTTGTATCAGAGCAAGTATGTTTGCTCAAAAACATCATTATGTATGTTAAATTGTATTTCTTGTATTAGGTTATATTGTGGTTTATTTTTTATTAGCATTACTTTGCCATCCTATTTTCAAAATTAAGTGAAAACCTATAAATCACCAGTTCATTATGCCATTTACTTGTTCATATAGTTGTGTTTCAATTTTATCGTAGTTTGCATTCATTGCTTGATTATACTCATCCTACATTAATATGTAGTTATCTTACGTTATATTTTGTATCAGAGCAAGCATGTTTGCTCAAGAACATCATTATGTATGTTAAATTGTATTTCTTGTATTAGGTTGTATTGTTATGTTTATTTTTTATTAACATTACTTTGCCATCCTATTTTCAAAATTAAGTGAAAACCTCTAAATCGCCAGTTCATTATGTCATTTACTTGTTCATATTAGTTGTGTTTCAATTTTATCGTAGTTGCATTTCATTAAAAAAGGCTTGTATCAAAAGTCTGTATTTTCTACATTTTATAATAACTCTCAATATATTGGTTATATATTTATCATTTTCGATCCAAATTTTATTTATGGGTACATAATTTATATTAGTTAGAAGGGTTCTATAACTTTGTAGAAGAACATGTTTTAAAATTTATCCATCTAGATCATACCTCGAGAGTAAACAATAAAGCCTTTTATCAAAATAATATCTTGTAACTCGTAGTGGACATAGATATCAATGCCAAACATACTCTTATGTTCCAACGAACCTATTATGAAATTTTATGGTAGGTTTGAGGCGTTAGAGCATATGGTAGGTAGGACAATTCTAACTATATTAAAGTCTGATCCAATTATTAAATAATAACCTAAGGAAAGAGATGATTACTCTATTGACCCCATTTCTCTTCATTCTCCTCCTCCTCCGCCACATCCCCCTGCTATACCTTATTATTATCAACCCATTCCATATCTTATGGAAGACTTGAATACTACCATGATATAGATGATTTATTCTTTTGTCACCCTCATTGAGTGGAAAATCAATGAAGAGATAATAGTTATGTTACATGAGCTCATCATAAGCATTATCCTTGACATTAGGCATATATATATATATATATATATATATATATATATATATATATATATATATATATATATATATATATATGCATATATGTATGTATATATTCATGAATAGCTCGTGGATGAGATGAGCATACTTCATCATGGATCTATGATTGTTTTTACTTACATGGCGCACATTAATAAGTTGATGCTCTGATGTGGAGTTATAACAAATACTGTATATTAAAGATTTTTATTCAAATAATGAAGTTTTAATTCAAGTAATGCAAGTTTATCTTGAATCCAAAAGCCTCTCAGTCTTTCTCTATATGTTCATCTATTTCTCCAAACCTTGGTCAACCACCTCAGAGCCTCTCCAAGCTTGCAAAATTTGTCCATACCCTTTTCTTTTCAACCCTAAGTCTTCCACTACCCTCTATAGAAGAATCATATTGCTCTATATCAAAAGTAAGTAGAAAAAAAAGACTCATATTTCTCTCATTCTCTCACATTAACCTAGAATTTCAAGAAGAGGAAGAGTTTCTGAGAGATCAAGAAAGCAAGGAGCACCAAGAGAAGAAGAGAAGGAAGAAGCCTAGACAAGAATGATTATTAAGGAAAAAGATCCAAAGATTTCTACATCAGAAAGTTTTTATGGAGGATTGGTAAGGCTCATTCAGACAACAATTTTTCCTGACAATGACGAATACTCAAGTTTGAGTTTTTGATTATGAGGACTATCTATCTAAAATCCTCCTTATATATATATATATATATATATCACTTATAATCATGATTGCCCTCTTACCTTATAGCTATTGCTAACTTATTGGTATTTCGTAGATCCAATATCACATGTAGTCTTGGTATTGGGAACATAAATATCCTTCTGCCTCTATGGTTATTCATACACATTCTTATTGATTTTGGATTAGGTTACAAATGCTACTATTTACTTTTTTTTTGTAGGAGTGGGTGGGTGAGGGATTTAATTGTCAAAGCACAAAAATACTCACAGAACAAGTGTTGACTCTTAAACACTCGCTGCAGTGTGAGGAGCTAAGCTCCTCTCTGGGACTAATTGAAGAACGATAATATTATCAGTGCTATTGCTCTCTCCCACTCAAATCAAAATGAATCCAGAGAGCTTTGTCTCCTGGATAGATGGAACGATTATTAGGAAATTATAGCCTGTAAGGATCATCATTATCATGTCTCCACTATGCACAAAGAAAATGCCCTTAAATTTTTTGTTAAATCCTCAGTGTTCTGCCTTACTTAATATTGGGCATAGTCAAGATCTGGATTGGAGGAATCTACATTCATCATTTCTAAGATCCTTATGGAAGGGCTAAAAAACATAAAATTCAAAAGACTTGGAGGGCTTAGCCTTCATGATGCACATAATCACAATCTACCCAAACCACATTAACATACTTATTGTTAATTTTCAAAACATAAATCCAAAGGCTTGATTAAAAACAAAAACTTCCTATAGCTAAATTAAAGTATAAATCCTAAGTGCTTTTCCTTTTGTTGATGTATGCAAATCATCTTTGAACATAACTAGGGGGATCACCACCATAATCAATGCTTCTCAGATAAGCATTGAGCATTCTGGAATGTGGCTTACATTAATCAAGTGTGTGCTTCTTGATAATGGGCACAATAGAAGACAAATCTCCATTAGAGGGATTTTTCGCATCTAACTCCAAATCTCCACAAATTAGTCCCCCGTAAAAGTTACATTGCATTGAGCCTTCATAGACATTGATGGCTAGTATTAATCAAAATTTCTATCTCAAAAGTGAGATAAGTAATTAATCATGGGGGATTGTGCCAATAAGAAGCTTCGAACTATGAATATCAAGTCCTCAAATGTGGGTGATGTATAGATATTATTTTATCTATTATTTGATTTTTCTCAGGAATTCATCTCTAGACCCATATTTTTATTTGAGAGCCAGGTGAGCTTTCATAGGCCACATAATGTTAATGACTTTGAGGTTAATTTTTTCATGAATTTATCATTGTCAAATTCCATTTTCTTTTACCTGATTTTCTTTTGTCTCTTCATTAGTTCCCTCCTTTTTCCCCATAAACATTACATTGCTTTGAGCCTTCATCGAGCTTGATGGCTAGTTTTAATAAAAAGTTCTTTATTGAAAGACATAGATAATTAATCATGACGGATTGTGCAATTGAGAAGCTTCAAACTATGGAAATGAAGTCCTCAAATGTGGGTGGCTTTCATAGGGCACATAATGCTAATGACTTTGAGGTTAATTGTTTTCATGAATTTATCATAATCAAATTCCATTTTTTTTACCTGTTTTCTTCGATCTCTTCATTAGTTCCCTCTTTTCGCCCCTTTATACCTGAGTTTTTTCGAATTGCATTCTGTTAATACTTTTACACAATGCTCTGAGGAATTGATTAATGTGAAGTTGAGAAGCATATATTTAAAGAGAGTTTTGATTTTTATTTCTTAAATATAATGCTACAGTTTTTGTTAATATTCTTAATTTTTTGTAAAGAGTGACACATGGTCGGAAAGTACAGCAGCACACATTCGCACACAATTAGATTTAATTTTTATAAGGATCCCATATATCAAGCATTTAGAAGTCTGCATTTTTCTTCATTTCCATCTTTACTCACATATTTTGTATTTGTGTGTCTTTATGGACTCCAATTCGAATGGAAATTTCTTTTTATTTTACAGATCTCGTTTGGTGTTGTTGGTTTGGCAATTGGTGGTTCCCTTCTCTCGTAAGTAGGTGCCTTTTATTATTATTATTCTTATTGTTTTCTGCTATTGTCTAGGCTCTGTGAATTTTCTGCTCAAATGTTTAATACCTTTCAGGTATGGTTTTGGGGCATATTTTACCATCCTACCAGGATCAGAGTGGTCTGCTTTAATGCTCACATATGGGTTTCCTCTTGCAGTTATTGGTATGGCTCTGCAGGTTAGTCATCATTCTAGCAGCTAGAAAGAATGTTTAACCTAGAACTTATGTTATATTTATATTAATTTCCCAATTGTTGATCGTCCACTTCCACCAATCGTTTATAGATATTAGGCATAGCCTTTCGTCATCTATTAGTTTCTTTATGTGTTCTAAAATTTACCTTTTGCTTGAATGCCCTTTATCTTATGCTAGTGTCTTGAAGAACAATTTAATTGAGATGGCTTTGGAGATATGATAAGATGCATTGAGAAGTTTCTTCAATTGGATAATAGACATCATTTTGAATTACAAGGTGTTATGAGTTAGGTTTCCATCAATGTTTGATCAAGGAAAGGGATCACTTACTGAGGAAATAAAGGATAGAACAATTAATTGGCATGGCTTTGGATGAGGTAGGAAACATCTTCTTTTTCCTTAACTCCACACTGGGTACATAAATCTGAAAGAAAAGTGAGAACAATTTAATTAACCTGGCATTGAATGAGGGAGGAGCTTATTGAAATTAGTTGACATGGTTTGGGATCATAAGATGTGTTAAGGCGCTTCTTTGTCAGTGGGTTATCCGACCTCCCCTATTTGATCTTGTGGTCGATTGACCTTTCCCCTCTACAACGGCTTTGCTAGTCCAGCCTCATCGTCATTAATTTTAGCTACTTTGGATGCCGGGTTTGTGATGACATTTCTATGTGAATGGAAATGACTGCAAGATGTGTTAAGGTGCGCTGGAGGAGCTTCTTTTTCTTCTTTTACAAATCTTTATTCGGTATTTAGATCATGGAATTAAAGAGAGAGAGAGAGAGAGAGAGAGAGAGAGAGAGAGAGAGAGAGAGAGAGAGAAGAACAATCTTGTTGATGTGGTTTTGGTTGTGGGATGTGCTTGGTAAATTTAATAGACATGCTTCTGTTTTACAACAGGCATTAAGGAGCTGGTCAATCTTAATCTTATCTTTTAATATTAGTAACCTTATATAAAAACTAAAAAATGTATAACTAAAGTTCAATGCGTAGATTGGTTTAAAAAATTGTCATTAGTTCAGTTTCATCTAATACTATAACAGCCAATTTGGTGGAGCTTTTGCTTCAGGCTTAACTCCTGTTTGTAGGTCATATCCTGTTCAAAGTTTATTTTGAGTTGGTACTCTTCTCACAGGCTGCACAGAAACTATTTCTCATCTCTAGATGTCCAGTCAAGAAGACTGCATAGAGTTGGTACTCTTAGTAGAAAAATATATGATAACATTCTTCTTTGTAGTTATAAGTAATAAGTTAAAAAAATAAAGAATAATTATAATTCTTTTTACCATGACCCTTCTTCCTTTTTCATTTTAAGAATCTGATATGGCTCCTGCTCCAGATAGGGGCTTCGTTTTTGCAAGCAGCAGCGCCCGGACCAAGGAAGCACTGGACCGTCTGGTCTAGGCAATTCCGGCTCAGGAGGAGGGGGTGGACACAGGAGAGGCGGGATCGGTTATGGAGGTGGGGCCTAGCATGAAATTAATACAATATGTTATCTCCTCTTGAAGTTTTAAATTCAAATTAAAATTTCCTAAAGATCTCAATGCATGGAGCCTCCAAACTCCAGGGATTTTAAGTCTAGGGTACCATGATCCTCTATTTCAAATTTTGTTAAATTTGGACAGTTGGATCAAAAGTTATAGGCATTTAAAAATCTAGTTCAAATTTGAACTAAATCATCCGATTCAATATGAGCCATCCGATCGGCCGATCGGATGGCACAGATCAAACAGCATGCGTTTACAGAGCCTGGGATTCGAATGCACGCCGCGTGTTTCGTTCTGTCAGTGATGTGGCGCGATCGTGGCAGTCTACGCTCCATAGTTCCAATCTGACGGCTAAATTGTTCAGCTGACGTGGTTAAGTTGCCACACCATGCGTTAACACGCGTCCTGCGATGTGGCACCACGCTGCCGCATCTCCAATCATTTTCAATGATTGGTAATGATTGCGGTGGCGGTTAAAATGAATTAAAAAATTTATTTAAATGCTTTTAACTTCCAAAATTCATAGAAAATTCAAATCAAATCCAAATTGCGTGATCTTAGGCTCATTGGAATGGGCTTGAGCTCTACTATTTTCTAAAAATAACCTCAAGTAGTTTTGATCACTGTATATTGAGAAAATCAGAGTTGAATGATTTCCCTTTTTTATTTTTACAAAATCCAGTGGTCAAATTGAGCTCAATTTTAGAGGGTTGATTTTTGAGTTATTCACCTCCTGCAATTTTTTGGAGTCATGGTGAGCTCTGAATTTTTGTGATTTAAATTTTCAAAGTCATGTGTCCATTTTGGACCCATAATTTTGGAAATTTATAACTCTTAAAGCATTTAGAATTTTCTTGCAATATTTTTGTGGTTTGTTTATATTTGTGCAAGGGTTAGTTTGCCACTAATTCCACCCAAATCCAGTTGTAGAATTCCTAAAATAAATTATCAAAGCTATAGATGTATTTAGTTTTGATGATTGATTTTGAAGCCTAGGGAGGCTTTGATAAGCCCAAATTCAGTGGGTTTAAAGCACAGATATTCATTTACCTATATTTTAAATTTTATTGCATTTGGAGGTCATTTGGTTTGTCATTTAGTGAACCCAATATTCATGTACATAATTGACTTAGGATTTTTGAAAATTCAAAATAAATTCTTAATAAATCTAAATATTTAAAATATCAAAATGCTCAGAATTACAAGCTTAATAGAGGAAAAATAAAAGCCACTTAAAATAAAAAAAAATTAATACTCAAGAAAATTTAATAATTAATTAAAACAAAATAATTAAAACATATTAAATAAATTTCAAACACTTGAAATCATCCCTAGAAGTCATTCTTGAATTTGAGCTCATCAAAGCCTCTCTAGGTTTCTGTTGACCCTCATAGTAAATAAAAAAAAAACAAGAGAAAAAAAATCATACCTTAGCTCTGTCAAATCCCCGAAATCTCGCTAAAATCCTGGTTACCTCGTTCTGTCGAAGAATCCCGAATATACTGCTGAACACCCGACTCTGCTTCGCGATCAAACCCCGTAAATCCTGCGACTTGCATCGATCGGGCCTCCATTCCTGTCGTTAAAACATAAGCGAAACGATGGGCTTCGGTTACTATTTTTCCCTAACGACTAAGCTCCCTCTTCACTCCCGTCGCTACCTTCCGATCTCCACACCGAGATCTCCACAAGCTCCAGCCGCTAAACTCACACCCTTCCTTCTTGCTCTTCACTGTATCAACCTCCTCAAGCTCCGAAGTCGATCGAACCCAACCATAAGCAATACGCCTCTTGTACTCAGATCCAATCTACCCTTACCTGTAGCCGACGTCGCCCACCACAGTCGCAAAGTTCACGGCCTGAGCTTCAATCCCTCTCTGCTCCAGACTGAACTTTTCGTTGCCGACGTCGAAGCCTTCATCCTACCGAGCTCACCCGAAGCCTCCAGCATCTGGAACCGTCCAACTTCTTCCCCCATACCCAAAGCCGATGCCTCCAAGCCACTGAAGCTCCTGACCTCGCCAACCCCAAGCAACCTCGGCTCCGATCCAAACCAGTCGCCAGATCTCTTCTTACCTGTACCGAAGCCGATCGAGCCTCTATCAGGCCGAAGTTCCTTTGCTTCTTCTGACCTAACCCGACTCTATCTCATCAAGCCACGATCTCCAACCGATTGGCCGAACCTCTAATTTTATCTTCACAAGCTGAAGTCGAGTTCCCACTGTCGATATCGCTCACAGTAACAGAGCAGGGTATATGATTTTATTTATTATTTGTATTCCTGTTAATGCTAATGATTCTGATTCATTACTATTACTATTATAATTACTGTTATAATAATTAATATTAGTGTTAATATTAATATTAGTTATTTATTAATATTAATATTATTGTTAACAATAATAATATTATTAATAGCCTTATTAATGATAATATTATCACTATTAATAATATTAATGATATTAATAATAACAATATTAATTTTATTATCTGTATACATACATATACACACATATATATATATATATGTGTGTGTATATGTATGTATATATATGTATATGTATGTATATGAGTGTGTGAAAAAAAGAAGAAGAAGAAGAGAGGAGAAAAGAAAAAGATGTTAAAAAAAAAAAAGAAAAGTTAAAAAAAAAAGATATATTAAAAGAAAAGAAGTTTTCGCACATTTTTGTCTTTGCATGCCAACCACCACCGTCGCCTTTGCTGCTACACCGCAAATGTATAATCCCTCGATTCCTAAAACTCCGAGAGCTCGACTTCGAAGCTTGCAATGCGATAAAACGATCACCTATACACGCTTTTCGTAGCTTGGTGGGAGGAAGTTCGTCGCGGTGCTCTCGATGAATCGGGTAATCACTTCGAGATCCCACTTTCGCCGTTCATGGCACACCGGAAAATCACCTATACATGCTTTTCGTAGCGTGGTGGGATGGGAACCCGGTGCGGTACCTATGACGAGTGGGTGATCACCTAAAGTCCTTATTTTTTGCATTCGCGGCACACCAGAAAACCGCCTATATACGTTTTTTGTAGTGTGGTGGGATGGGAACCCGGTGCGACGCCTATGATGAGAAAGGGATATTCATAAGTACCCGCTCGCAGGGAAATACACAGTAGAATATGATGATGATGGTATAATTAGGAAGTTGCTTATTGATTTCTATGCGAATTCCGGGGAGAGAAAGCCAGATCAAATCAATATTTTCAGGGTTAAAGTGAATGAGTCTCAATTCAATCAAGTTCTGAATGTCAAGCTGAATGAGATTATCAAGCTTACGAGTTCCTGATGAATGAGCGGTCCCCTAAGCTTATACGATAATTGCACAGAACTCAAAAGTGAAAGATGTATAGTATATACCAGCTCCTACTGGTCGCTGTGGGAGATCCGTTGTACACTCAATCTATTATCCGCAAGCAAAGTATAAAGTGAATACATCAAACATGAGCTCCTACGAGCCACCGTCGAAGACTCTTCAAATATTCCAAAATTTTCCCGCACATGCACTATAATTTGTATGCACATAGGTACACAAAAGGGGTAAGTGCAATCACATAACCCGCATGGGCCCTGACGAGCGTGTTATTGGTACACACGTGACATCTAGGGATGTTGCGCGGGTCAATAAATTTAAACTTGATCCTCCTAAAAGGGTAAATAGGAGTCGACAAGGTTTATCAAATAATTATAAAATATCCCCAAACACCTGCATAAGCCCCGATGAGCGTGTTATTAGTACACACGTGACGTCTAGGGATGCTGCGTGGGTTAATAAATTTAAACCCGATTCTCCTAAAAGGGTAAATATGAGTTAATAAAGTTCATCAAATAATTATAAAATGCCCCAAACACCCGCATGGACCCCGACAAGCGTGTTATTGGTACACACGGGATGTCTAGGGATGCTGCACGGGCCAACAAATGAACTCAAGTTTTAGCCTGATCCTTCTACGTGGATAGATAGAAGTCGACATGGCTCAAACCATCAAACAAATATGCGGTTAAGGTATCGATCGAGATATTTATTTTAATGCGTTCATATTAGGCCTTTAAGATTTATAATAAAATAAATTCATCAACAAAACCCGATCCTCTATCAACCAGTTGATAGAGTCGGCAGAGTCCAATTAATAAAATATAAATAACTCCGTGCCACCCCAATGATGGCCGTGTTAAATGCAAATCTCAACCAGAGGGGTCCATTCTGAATAATTTAAAATGCCACCCAAATACTCAAATTCAAAACTCCAAAAATCTAAAATATTTAAAATTGAAATCAACCATCAAATTACTTAAAGAAAAACCCATCAACCCTCTGCAACAGTTTGTCAAGGTGGGTAAATTAAAATTTACTTCAGCTCATATAGAGCTAATGCCTAGTCGAAAATATCACTAGGATCCATTCTCAAACAATCTCCTATCAGTAGGGATGTGGTACGTATCCTCTAACCAGCAGTTTCGCCGCAAAATGACACTGCTGTGGGCTCCGAAAATTCGACCCCGGCCTCCGCCCGCTGTTTGCTTTTTTGAGGGGGGGAGTTTTAACGAACTAAGTTCCGAGGTAAATTTTGGAAGGCAGATGGGATAGTAGATAAGACACTACCCAGAGATTTTGCCCGCATTTTGCGAGGACTTTATGATCTGAGTTCTGGTTTCCTATAGGTGCAAGCCCCTATAGTTAATTACCCCTCCCAGTAACGAGAGAGAACTTTCGATTAAGGCTAGTCGTCAATCAGATACGTAGGAATACGTGGATCTGGCATATAGTAGCAGCATGGATTTGAGGTTTAAAAGATTGGAAGGGTTTGATATTTAAAATAGAAATTTTCATCATCTTGCACTTAAAGCGGATGGTGGGGGAATGGATGATAGACCCGATCAAGATCCCATGGTTCCGTCGTCCCGGGCCATCGTGGTCCCTGGTCTACTTAGTCAGAGGAGGTAGTCGACCCAACCTGACAGAAGGATCCTTGTCGGCAGCCATGGGTTGCTTCGTCTAAGGATACCTTGTAGACCTGGGGTGAATATTTGCCTAAGGGGACAAATTTGAATCCACCTTAGCTAACAGAGGGCTTTTTGCCCTATCGATTATATCCTATTGATTCATATCTCAAGGATTTGATGCCATTGGGGAGCATACGGGCTCTGGCCATAACCATAATATAATGGTGCCATTTGGCGGCGACCACCTGGTTCAGAGGGCCCCGAGTCATAACCGTTTATCCTGCAATGCCATTTGGCGGCGAAACTGCCGGTTAGAGGACTCGTACCATGTCCTTGCTGGCAGGAGATTGTTTGAGAATGGATCCTAGTGATATTTTCGACTAGGCATTAGCTCTATGTGAGCTGAAGTATATTTTGATTTGTCCACCTCGGCAAACTGTTGCGGAGGATGGATGGATTTTGCTTTAAGCGGTTTGATAGTTTAGTTTCAATTTTTAAATATCTGGAGTTGGAAAGATTTTTGGATCTTGGGATTTTTCAGAAGATTGGATTTTGGTTATTTTTGTGGAGTTTTGGAGTTTTTGGTATTTGGGAATTTTTTGTGGAGTTTTGGATTTTTGGGTAGTCGGATGGTATTTGAAATGATCTGTGTGGACCCCTCCGGTTGAGATTTGCATTCAACACGGCCATCATCGGGGTGACTTTGAGGTCACTTAAAAATATTTGAGGTTTGAGGGCATTTTGAAATATTTGAAGTTAACCCCTCCGGTTGAAATCTGCAATCAACGCGGCCATCATCGGTGTGTGGGGTTCTGGCGTCGGAAGGGCTTCGGCTCAAGGGAGAGGAGGCGACGAGACCTTGGGATCGGGATTGGCTACAGGATGAGGAGACCGGAGACTTGCGGAGAGGGAAGCTTTGGTTCTGGCTGGAGATCGACGAGGGATAGGCGACCGAATGGGGGAGATGTCGGAGGGCTTGCGAGTGGAAAGAGTCGGAGAGCTTCCTTCTCCTTTTATTGACGCAAAGAGGGGAGGAATCGATGCGGGATACGGGTTTTGCGGAGGTCCTGAAGCGAACGGCGCCGAATATACAGTGCCTCGGCGGAATTTTGGCAGGACTCGTGGTGTCGACGTGGACGACGTTGATCTGCAGGTGAGAATTTTTATTCTCTTTTTTTTTTTTGCTACTTGAGCATAGGTCAAGAAATGCCCCCCAACAAATGTGGTTCGCGTCTGGAGCGAATCACGTTTGTTGTATGCTGATTGACTCTATGGATATCTAGATATTTGCTCTAGATGTTACATAAAGGTCTTCATTTAATGGATCTCCAAAAGATTGCTTGGATGTCACACTAAAATTTTCATTCTGTAGATCCTCAAGAGTCTATCTCGTCATCTTTGTAGATCTTTGGATGCACCTGTAATTTTCAGTATAATTGATATATTTTCTCTCGGTCCAGTAGAGATCCGTGGGATAGTGACAGTGCACTTCGTACTTAGGTCTCTAGAGCATCAGTTTGTAGGTCGATGTTAGTAGATAACATTGCTACTCACTGCATTCTTCTTTTACCGGCATTATGTGTAGGTGTGATATTTCTATCACTTTTACTGATTGTATCTTGTTCAGATTGTATTTTTTTGCTGATGGCACATTCAGTTTATGGAGACTCTTCTATTCTTCCCTCTAACTGTATTTCGGCAAGAAATTTTAAATATTTATTTGGGGATCTCGGCATGCGGCGCGATGTCGACCCAAATAAATATTTAAAATGCCCCCAGTCTTTAGGGATATTTGTAGAAGTCATTCAGGATACTTCTTTTTGTAGCTTTAGTTTCCCTGAGATTTTGGTTCATCCTGTCCTGTGCTTTGTACTGCGGACATTGATGGAGAATTACCTGATTTGTCTTCATTGACTTGTCAGGTGATTTTTGTACCTTTTGCCCTATGCTTCTAGCTTTGGCGGGCTTGGTGAAGGAGTAGATGCCGGTGACCTAGACGTATTAGGTCGTTGGCGAGAAGTCATCGGTCCAGAGCTTTATGCATAACGGACTTGTTGATGACAGAATCCTCTTAGTTCAGCTTTAAGCTTTTCATGAACTTTGGGATGATTTCTTCGGTCCTTTGCTTTGTGCTTTGGTGGACTTGTTGAAGAAAAATTCCTTCGATCCTAGCTTTGTGTTTTATGGATTTGTTGAAGGATTTGCAAGTTTTGGATTCATTTGATAGTACCGAATGAGTAGTATCTTAATCCTTAACCACTTGAGGAGACTTTAATCTGAGTTATTTGAGTTCATCAGATTGGGCGAGCTGGGATTTGACAGCTCTTCGTCCTCTGGTTGCTGAGATGGGGGTTCCTCTACTGCGGCCTTTCTTATGGCGTGTTGAGTAGATGGAGCTGCCAGCGATCCGGCCATATTTGGGTGTGTTGGATCCGACTTCTTACACCCATTCAGGCTTCAGACTTGAGCTAGGGGAAATGTGCTTCCCAATGCCGATTTTGCTGAAGTTGATAGATTTTGAGTCTTCCTTTGTGGTTGAAGATTTAGAGCCTACGCGAATTTGGTAGTTGCTCGAGATTTCTTCTTCCCAATGGAACCTTGATTCCCCGGTCGTTTGGGAGAATTTAGTAGACTACGAACACTTGAACTTATCGAGTCAAATTTGCCTTCGTACTTCCTACAGTCTCTACTGACGGGTTGACGAAGTGGGGGTTCCGCTACTACGGCCTTTCTTATGGCGTGTTGAGTAGACAGAGCTGCTAGCGATCCGGCCATATTTGGGCGTGTTGGATCCGACCTCTTACACCCACTCGAACCTTAAGCTTCAGGCTGCTGAAAGACTTCAGGTTGTTCTGGCTCAATTTGTTAGAGTGTGTAGTTGTAAAAATCTCTTTCTGACCTTTGAAATCTTGGTACATTGGAGAAGGTGGTGTCTCGATCTTTTGAAGCTCACCTGCACATACTTTGAAAAGGATTTGTTGTATTCTTCAGTATAAAAGAATATTTGCGTTGATGATTTTAAATATTTATTCGGGGATCTCGGCATGCAGCGCGATGTCGACCGAATAAATATTTAAAATGCCCCCTGTCTCGCAGGGACATTTCAGAATAGAATAATTTTGAGATTTTAAATATTTATTTGGGGATCTCGGCGCGAAGCACGATGTCGACCCAAATAAATATTTAAAATGCCCCCTGTCCTGCAGGGTGATTTTGAAATGCATTCTTGCAACACAAGAGAATTTCAAAAATGTAAAATGTAAAGTGAATATAAATATATATGAAATGCACAATACATTAAATATAACATTTCCTTGAGCAATTTTACGCATGGTACTTCTTCAGATGTCGACCGTTGATCGGCGGCATGGGCCTCTGACCGTGCAGATCGATGAGCTGGTAGGCTCCTCCTTGATACACTTTCTCAATGACGAAGGGACCCTCCCAATTGGATACGAATTTGCCACCAATTTTTCGGCGAGAGATGATTGGCCTTCTCAGCACCAGGACCAATTCCCCTTCTTGAAAGGACCGAGGGCGCACCATCCGATCAAATGACTTTGTCATTCTTCCTTTGTAAATTTCTAGGTTTTGCTGGGCTTGCAATCTAACTTCGTCGAGTGCATCGAGCTCCTCCATTCTTAGGCGAGCATTCTGCTCTTGAGTAAGCTCATTCTGGATAGCGACCCGAAGAGACGGTAATTCGACCTCTAGCGGCAACACTGCTTCAGCTCCGAACACTAGTGAATAGGGAGTGGCTTTGGTTGGTGTTTTGTAGGTCGTACGATACGCCCACAATGCTTCTGCCATTTTCGTATGCCACTCACTTTTATTTTTGGTGAGGATCTTTTTCAATAATTTCACTAACGTCTTATTGAAGGCCTCAGCCAAACCATTGGCTCTTGGGTTATTTATAGACGAGTACCGCCAGTCAATCTTGTGGCGATCTACGAATTTATAGATTTTTGTACTCTTGAATGCTGTGCCATTATCCGAGATCACGCGGCGCGGTACACCGAATCTGTAGACGACATTGTGGGTGAAGAAGTTGATCACGTGCTCGGACGTGACCTCCCTGAATGGAGCTGCTTCTGCCCATTTTGAGAAATAGTCTGTTGCTGCCAGAATAAAGCGGTGCCCCGCTGAAGATGGCGGATTTATTGGTCCAATTATGTATGTGCCCCAACATTCAAATGGCCAGGACGCTATCGTTGGATGTAGTGGATTTGGCGGTTGATGAATAACATCACCGTGAATTTGACATTCGTGACACTTCTTAGCGTGGTTGATACAATCTCTCATCATCGTAGGCCAGTAATAACCCATTCTCTTGATTTTAGTAGCCATCTTGGGACCTGACTGATGTGCTCCGCAGAGTCCTTCATGAACTTCTGCTACCACTTTATCAGCTTCCTTGGTCCCTAGGCACCTTAGCCACATTTGATCGAAAGCTCGTCGGTACAGCGTATTGTTGACAAACGCGTATTGCAATGCTCTTTTTCTGATCTGTGCAGCCAGAGATTTATCTGTTGGGAGTTTGCTTTCTTTGAAGTAGTCGACGAATGGCTGCCTCCAATCGTCTTCGACTTCAACATCTAAGCAATCCAACCACGACTCTGAGAATCTACCAGTTCTTCGTCTTTTTACTGCTGGACGTTCCCCTGGTTGATTTTTAATAGTGATTTGTTGGGGATGTTGAGGATCGACCGGGGCTGCATCCTGTTGGTTTGAACCTGATATTCCCTCTGCCTGCGGGAATTGTAGGGTTGCTGGCTCTAAGACTCGGCAGTTTTCAACTGCAATGAATATAGGTGGCCTCTTATACTCATTTGCAAGCTCCTTGGCCAATTTGGCCAAACAATCTGCTTTTGCATTCTGTCCTCGAGGAACTTGAGTTATCTTGACATTCGGTATTTGTTTTAGAAGCTCAAGAGCTCGTCGGTGGTAGTGGGCCAATTCAAGTTTGCAAATCTTGTAAATGCCCAGAACTTGATTTATCACAAGTTGAGAATCGCCAAAAATTTGGAGATCTGTGATTTGGACATCAATTACAATCTCCAGTCCTGCTATTAGAGCTTTGTATTCGGCTTCATTATTGGTCCGAGGTTCAGTTAAACTGAATGAGAATCTCATGATGCCTCCCTCGGGTTCTATAAAGACGAGACCGATGCCAGCTTGGGCCTTTGCAAGATTTGGAGGTTTGGGAGACTTGATAGACGATGCCCCATCAAAATACATCTCCCAAAATGGTAGCTTTTCTTCTTCATCAACCCGCATGATTTGTTCATCTGGCAAATCATCATTCAACGGCGAATCTGCAGGAATTGGATGTGCGGCGAGGAAATCTGCCATAGCTTGTCCCTTTACTGCCTTTTGTGGCATATACACTATATCAAATTGCAGTAATAGCACTGCCCACCTTGCCAAACGATCTGTCAACGCTGGTCTTGTCATCAAGAACTTCAGCGGATCGATCTTTGATATCAAGGTGATTTTGTGGGAGAGCATATAGTGGCGGAGCTTCTAGACTACAAAGATCAATGCCAGACAATGTTTCTCAATTGGAGAATATCGTATCTCTGCTCCGATTAATCTCCGACTGATATAGTAAAGTGCATTTTCTTTGCCCTCTTCATTATGCTGGGCCAACAATGCTCCGAGGGACTCTTCTAATGCAGCTGTATACAGTATAAGAGGCTTCCCCGGAATTGGCGCTGCGAGAATGGGCGGATTTAACAGATATCTCTTGATACTGTCAAATGCTTCTTGACATTCTTCATCCCACTTGAAACGAACGTCTTTCTTCATCAATTTTGAAAATGGCTAGCACCTACCCGACAGATTCGATATGAATTGTCGAATGAAAGCCAGTTGCCCTTGCAAGGAGCGGAGTTGACGGAGGCTTCTAGGCGGTGGCATCTCTATAATCGCCTTGATTTTATTGGGATCAACTTCTATGCCTCGGTGACGAACGACATAGCCAAGAAATTTACCGGAGGAGACCCCGAAAGCACACTTAAGGGGATTCATCTTTAGATCGAACTTCCTGATTCTTTCAAATACAACCCTCAGGTCATTTAAGTGATCCTTTCGATCTATGCTCTTAACGACCAAGTTGTCTACATAGCATTCGACCTTCTGATGTATTAATTCATCAAAGATATGGGTCATTGCCCGCTGGTAAGTGGCACCGGCGTTCTTCAAACCGAAGGGCATGACCGTGTAACAGAAAATGCCGATGGGCGTTCTGAATGATGTATGCCTTTCATCCTCAGGAGCCATCTTGATCTGGTTGTATCCCGATGATCCATCCATAAACGAGAACATGTCATAGTTTGACGTGTTGTCTACCAGGAGTTCGGATACAGGCAGCGGAAAATCGTCTTTTGGACACGCTTTGTTGAGGTCCCTGAAATCAATACAGATACGAATCTGTCCATTCTTCTTTTTGACAGGGACAATATTGGCGATCCAATCGGCATATTTTTCTTTTCGGATGAAGCCCGCCTCTATGAGTTTCTTTGTTTCTGCAATCACCTGTTCTTCAATCTCCAATCTCATTCTCCTTGGAGCTTGTTTGAATGGTGCTGCATCTGGTTTGATTGCTAACCTGTGAACTGCTACATCAGGGGATAAGCCAGGCATTTCAGCATATGTCCAGGCAAAGCAGTCCCTGAATTCACAGAGGAGTTCTTTAATTTCTTCCACTTGGTCTTCTGGCAGAAGGGAACTAATGAAGGTTGGGCGAGGGTCATCCTCGGTTCCCAAGTTCACTTCTTTTAGTTCGTCCATAGTGGTTGCCTGTCCACCATCTTCAAGCTCTTCTGGTGCAGGCTTGGCCTCTAGAGGCTGATCATCGTAATCCTCAGCTTCGTAGGCTTCTTCATCAGGAACATCATTGGATTCAACTTCCCTGCAAGTGATGGCTCGACAAGTCTCCTTCCGGATGCATTTTCGCCTGACGAATCCAATACCTTTATATGCATTCATCTCCTTCCGCCGCATTGGACGTGGATTCCTTCCATACCAGAGACTTAGGCACATACGAAGTTGTCGCTTGGGGGTGGGAACATTGATCCACTTTCGCAACATTCTTTGAATACCTTTGGTATTAAACCTAGGTAGCCTCGTAGGTAGTAATTCTTCAGAATAGATGAAGACATGGTCCCAATCACGATTCACTTCTTCATCCCTTCCTACGGAGTAGAATATATTCCCTGACTCGATCCCCTTTCTGATTGGAGGCAGATAAAGGGTTACAAGTTCTTCAACTTTATGCACATCTCGTTGAATTATTTCTTTAAAATACTGTAGGGGAATACGAGTGACTACGAGCACGCTATCTGAGATTGACAGGCTATCTATTCTTCTAGAGACTACATCTTGCACCGTGTTCATATATATAGAATCGTAGTCATAATCATCATTTGAGTATGCGACCTCCCTGCTCCATTTGTCCATCGAATGACATACCCTCTGGGATTTTGTAGGGGTGACATTATCTTCATCTGTGTCGCTCCCAAGGTGAGGTACACGTTTCCTTTCTTTAGAAGTGGAAGTGGTAGCTTCTTTAGGAAGAGTCGGCGTTGCCTTCCTTCTCCCCACCTGCTTTTTCTCACTTTTTTGTTCAGGTCGCTTTGCACTCTCTGGGTTTGATGCTTGAGCCTTCAGAGAGTTTGACAGTCTTTGCTTCTTTGGCATGAAATACTACGCATCTTCATAGACTGTTGCTTCATGGACTGTAAAGGGCTGGATGTCACCAGAGATCCTGAATTTTTCTCCATTCCTGAGATACTTCATGCACTGGTGTAATGTTGACGGGACAACGCCATATTCATGTAGCCAGGGGCGACCCAGGAGCGCCTTGAATGAAGTGTCCGCGTCAATTACATGGAACTTGGCTTCTGTATGAAATTCTCCAAAGACAAGAGGTAGCATAAACGATCCAAGGGTTTTCTGCCCTTTCTCGTTAAAGCCATGTACCATAAGCTTATCTGGCCCGAGGTGTTCCACATTGAGGCACAACGACCTTAGTGCTTTTAAGCTCATAAGGTTGATGGAGGACCCAGGGTTAATCAGAATTCGACTGATTACCAAATCATCACTCTCTGTAGTAACATACAGAGGTCGATTGTGGTCTGCAGTCTCGAGCATCATATCATCCTCGGTGAAAGTGATGAACGGTTCATTACGAGCTTGCAGGACCTCAGTCAGGTTGCGTTCAGCGAAATACGCCTCGTATCTTTCGGGGTCTTTGAGAGCCTGAATCAAAGTCTCCCGAAGATCCTTAGACATTACCAGAGCGTCGTATATGCTGAGCTGGGCAGGGATCTTCCTCAGATGGGATAAGATATTATAATCTATTCCCTTAACTGGAGTATGTTTCTTCTTGGGATCCTCGGAGATAATGTCTTCATTGATAACTATCTCTTTTCCCTTATCTTTATTAGATATTCCTTTCTTTGGCGGAGGTAGCAGTATCTTGCCGCTTCTCAATTGCACTTGAGCGATCTCCTCCTGTTCAGACTCACCTGACGGTGCATTTTCTTCCGAGTCTGCCATCGTCGCATCTAGAGATTCATCTGTTGATTCAGAGTCACCTCCCAGATTTACATGTCCCATCTGCGACGTTATTTTCTCGGTCGCACTGGCGAACCTCTTCACGAACATATTTTCTAACTCTGCAAATGTCTTTACAGAGTCATTTGGCAATTCAGCGTACCATTCGAAAGCAGCTGCTGTCAAACTGCTAACGAATTGTCGGAAGAGTAGAGCGTCATTTCCTCCAGTGTTCCCGCAGGTGGCTTTGAACTGCGCCAGGTGCTGTCTGGGATTTTTATTGCCATCAAAAGTGTTAAACTTTGGCACAGAATATCCCTTTGGGTATGGCACCTGATCATACTCCGCCGGGTACGGGCGACCTTTACCCACTAGCTTCTCTGCCTGATCAATAGCTATAATAGCCCTGATCCTCTCTGTAATGATCCCTTCAAGCTGCGCAACAGTCACAGGCTCGGAGGTGCTTGCGATGTTCTGCGGAGTGGGTTGGCGAGTGGTATTCTGAGCCTCATGACCACCTTCAGGAGTGTCCCGTACTCCTGAGACTTGCGGTACTTGGAAGTTTGGAGGATCAGGGGGAGGATTGGGCATAGAACCAACTGCAGCATTTCTCTGCATAATATGCATCATTGCCGTCATTTGGGTCATCATCTCTGTCATTTTCTCATGCAATTAAGAGATTTCCCTATCATTTGCCCTCATTTGACGTTTCATTTGTCTCTGCATTTCTGCGAGCGTGACGTTCTCGTCAGCAAAGGGATTCTCCTCAGCCTCTTCTCGCTCTTCTTGGGAATGGACACCTCTGCCAGTGGTGGACCCATCTTCACGGCGACGCCGGTATACTTGTCTAGGCGGTGGTTGCCAACGATCGTCATCTTCATCATCGTCGTAGTAGGCCTCCTCTTCGACATTGATGTGTCTCACCATGTAGACCACTTCCATGTCCAAGGTGTTATTTACCTCTTCCAAGTCTTCTTCTATGTATTCTTCCATATTTTCTTCTAGATTTCCTTCCAAGTCTTCTTCTAGTACTCGGATCTCCGAGCGGCGGCGCCACTGGATCTCCTGTTCTTGGTTAGGCAGGAAGATCTCTTCAACCCGTGGGCTACGGTCGAAGTTGGTCGTCTCTTCCTTGGAAGGGGTTGGTGAGCGACGGGATCCCTTGGAGGATTCTCCAAGCTGTCTACCGTCGGGAGGAGCGTGTTCATGGGTCTTCTTTTGGACCCACTTCTGATATTGTTTACTGATGGGGGCGGATCTCCAGGAAGCTGTGCCGGATGTCACGCCCGAATCAGTTCTTTTTCTGTTATTGTCTTCTTCTCTGCGAGGCTTTGGCCTTCAGATTTCCTTTCCTTTCCACCGGGACCTTTCGGCGGCGGATCCCTGAACTCGAGGTTCAGGTGTCACGCCCCGATGTTTATCGTGCGGGGTGTATTTTCTTTCCTTTCTCTCCACAACAAGAGACAGATGCTCTCTTGGTGGAGTTCTTCTTGTTTTGACCATCAGTGGCCGCTGGTACCTCCTCTTTTTCAGTCCTCTCTCCTTCACGATCTTCAGGACTCTGTAGACTCGAGCTGAGAGAGTTTCAGGCTCCTTCTTTTGAGGAGGTGGGACTTCAGGCTGTCGGTCCCAGAATAACTTCTTCAGCTCACCAGTAGAGCTATTTCTCTTAACCCATCTCAGGTCAGTAAACTTGTTCCAGGTAGGAACATTGGATATATGCTCTGGAGCAGGCATGTTCGAGGGGTGCACTGGCACTAGTAGGTGCTGAGCTCGGAGTTCAGCATTCATCTTCCTTCTCTGCCTCCTGGTGGGCCTTCCTCCAGATGAGGAAGCTTCAATATTGTTCCTCCCAGGTACAGATGACCCTATTGGCAGCGTAGTGGTCCTGGTAGGTACCACTGAGATTCTCCCATCAGTCACTATCCTTCTGGTGGCTAGGACCCAGATTGAGAAAGTCGTTCAAACACAGAGATCCTCCTTTAAGGGTCTTTGACAGCAGGTCGTGGCGCTGACAGATGCACACGACGGCTAGCAGTTTCAGTGGAGTGGGGCCTCCTAGCATGCCCTTCAGATTCAATGCCGCATGGAGGGATACCGGCAGCTCTTGCGGTAATAGCTGGAAAGTCGATACTGCCAAACTGGATAGTAGCTCCAGTATTTCCAGTTTCAATAATGGCATTTACCAGTTGGATCCTAGCTCCTTGTCCCAGCTGGACAGTCATTGGTGTGTTCTGTAGATCCATCTGCATAAATGAAATGTAAGGGTTAGTGATCAAAATTTGATACATCACCCCATACTTTCAAAAATGCAGAGACTTGCACAGAATAGAAAACAAAAATAGATAACATTAGCGAGCAAATTCAAATAATACAAATTTAAAATACTGCTAAATTCGTTATCTCGATAAATTTATTTGAATGATCATTCTGAAAAATTCAGAATTTAAATTCTTTAAACGATCATTTTAGAAAATTCAGAATTTTGAATACGGGATGATTAGACTGCTACGATAGTACTGAGATGACTAGCCAAAGATGGAAAGAGAAACCAATCCCCAGCGGAGTCGCCAGAAATCTGTGGGCTCCGAAAATTCTGCCCGGCCTCCGCCCGCTGTTTGCTTTCTTGAGGGGGGGGAGTTTTAACGAACTAAGTTCCGAGGTAAATTTTGGAAGGCAGATGAGATAGTAGATAAGACACTACCCAGAGATTTCGCCCTCATTTTGCGAGGACTTTATGATCTGAGTTCTGGTTTCCTATAGGCACAAGCCCCTATAGTTAATTACCCCTCCCAGTAACGAGAGAGAACTTTCGATTAAGGCTAGTCGTCAATCAGATACGTAGGAATACGTGGATCTGGCATATAGTAGCAGCATGGATTTGGGGTTTAAAAGATTGGAAGGGTTTGATATTTAAAATAGAAATTTTCACCATCTTGCACTTAAAGCGGATAGTGGGGGAATGGATGATCGACCCGATCAAGATCCCATGGTTCCGTCGTCCCGGGCCATCGTGGTCCCTGGTCTACTTAGTCAGAGGAGGTAGTCGACCCAACCTGACAGAAGGATCCTTGTCGGCAGCCATGGGTTGCTTCGTCCAAGGATACCTTGTAGACCTGGGGTGAATATTTGCCTAAGGGGACAAATTTGAATCCACCTTAGCTAACAGAGGGCTTTTTGCCCTATCGATTATATCCTATTGATTCATATCTCAAGGATTTGATGCCATTGGGGAGCATACGGACTTTGGCCATAACCATAATATAATGGTGCCATTTGGCGGCGACCATCTGGTTCAGAGGGCCCCGAGTCATAACCGTTTATCCTGCAGTGCCATTTGGCGGCGAAACTGCCGGTTAGAGGACTCGTACCACGTCCTTGCTGGCAGGTGTTGACCCCTAAGCTATACAGCCAAAAGAAAAAATAAAAAAAAAAACGGCTAAAAATGATTATCTGTCACGGCCCATACCCGAATCCCGTCGAATCCCGCCGCAGCTACAGTGTCGCAGTCTGCGAACGGCGCCGAAGCCAGAAACCCATCCCTCGCGTGCGTAGCTTGCCTCGTTTCTTTCCCTATTCACGTCTGTAAAACACACAAGAGCGGATAGTTCCCTCCAACGACACTTCTTGCAAGCATCGCGGCCTCCCCTGCTCGCAAAACCCGGCCTCTTCTCCGACCCAATCCCGTCGCCAACTCCCTCATCCTCCAGTCGCCTGTACCGTCCCCTACCTCAAGCCGACGTCCGGCTTCCTCCACTCCAGAAAAAGAGAAAGAGAGAGAGAGAGCGCGAGAGAGAGAGAGAGAGAAGGAGAGATCCTTACTTGAAGCCGCAGACCTCCGACTCCCTCTTGATCCCTCTGCCGTTGCTCCCGATCTCCAATCCAACGCCATTCGAACCCCTGGCCTTGGCCGATCTTTCCCCTAGCCTCCATCTGCCGAAGCCTGCCCCGAGCTCCCGTCGCCACATCCGACATCCCAGAAGCTGTTTGCCTCTGTCCCGATCCCGCGACCCCCATTCCGCCTCCAGCTAGTCGATCGTCCCCGCCTCCTGTGCCATCCCCCGACTGCACACCCCAGACGACGTTCCTTCCCTGTTCGATCGGAAGTTACGACATTTTGATTGGGAGTGACGACAGGAGCTGCTCGCTGTGAAGGTAGTTTTCTCCCCTTGGTATGCTTCTTTGGCCGAATCCAGTAAATCTGCCGAGCTCCAGCGATTTGGGTAAGAAGAAGGAAACAAATGATTCATTCTGTCGTGAGAACTGCAGGCCACCTAATTCAACTTTTTTTTTATTTAAATTATAATTAATTATAGATGACTATAATTAATTATAAAATTAAATAAAATCAATTTATATTAAATTAAATATAATTAATTAAGTATAATTAATTATAATTTATTTAATAATTGATTATAAATTAAATGAAATTTACTTATAATTAAAATTTGAAATTAAATATAGTTAATATAATTAATTATATTTAGTTTCTTTTATTAATTAATTATAAATTAAATTTGATTAATTTATAATTAATTTTAAATTAAATATAACTAATTATATAATAAGTATAATTATTTATAATTAATTTATAGTTAATTATAGATCAAATCTAGCTAATTCATAATTAATTTTAAATTAAACTATAATTAATTACTAGATATAATTAATTATAGTTAATTTCTAATTAATTATAAATTAAATCTAATTAATTTTAAATTTAATATAATTAGTTATTTATTAATAACTAGTTATAATTAATTTATAATTAATTATAAAATATAGGAAAGAGAAGTGCTCTTCTCTTTTCCCTTGCCTCGATCCACGAGCCAACACCACAACTCGCCGGTCATCAGGTATAAATTTATGAACTTAAAACTCCGAGAGCCTACTTCGTTGTTTGCAGCGGACCGGAAAACCGCCTATACACGCTTTTCTTAGCGTGGTGGGATGGGACCCCGGTGCGGTGTCTACAACGAGCGGGTAATCACTTCGAGAGCTCATTTCGTCGTTCGCGACGCACCGACAAACCGCCTATACACGCTTTTCGTAGCGTGGTGGGAAGGGAACCCGGTGCGGCGCCTACGACGAAGTAGGTGATCACCTAAAATCTCTTTTTCGGCACTCGCGGCGCACCGGCAAACCGCCTATACACGCTTTTCGTAGCGTGGTGGGAAGGGAACCCGGTGCGGTGCCTATGGCGAGAGGGGGATATTCATAAGTACCCGCTCGCGGGGAAATATCTGTGCTTTTCAAACAGGTGCTGTCGAAGACCCATACACGCTTTTCGTAGCGTGGTGGGGGATTGAAGATTTTACACGGCCGCGGTGTCCTCGAAAGAGGGCACCTACCATACACGCTTTTCTTAGCGTGGTGGGAAAGGCCCAGTTTTCTCGTAGTTTCCCCTAAACGGGGGAGACGCCGGGAGGCTGCCGAAATTTCGGGTGAACAGAAGATCACTTGGACTTAATTTGAACAAATTTTGGGACCGCAGTGGACATGAACTCAAAGAACTTAAACCAAACAAAATACAAAAGACTTTGAATAAGACTCGAGCTCAATATAAACAAACAAGAACTCAAATGAACTTGGTACAAGGAGTCTTTACATGAATTAGAACAATGTAAAAGACTTCATTTGGAACTCAAGTGGATTTGTATGAATTGAACTCAACATGATTTGAACAATCAAAGGAACTTAAGCTTGATTGAACAATAGTGGATTTGTGGACAATCATCGACAATGATTTGATTCGAATGATAACTACAAGAATAAACACAAAGGACTTGAACTTGAACGCTTGAACTCGAGCAAAGGCTTGAAGTTGAACTACAATGAGCATGAACTTGACTTGAATACAACAATGAAGACTCAAACTGGACTTGGACTTGAAATGACATGAACTTGAGTGAACACAATGAACTCAAGTGAGTATAAGGTGAATTTGAACTTGCAAATGAAACATAGAGAGCTCGAATTTGAACACAATTGTAAGGAACTTGAATCTAAACAATAGGAGGTTGTTCTTGCAAACTATTGGGCTTCAATGAACTAAAACTGGGATGATGAAATGTACACACTAAATACACAAGGTGTGAAGACTCCTGATGAGCCAAAGAACTACAAATGCCACACACTCCGTCATGAATCAATTGACAATTCAATGGTTAATATGCAAGTGAAAGTGCAAGAATCCTTAGTAGATAAGGGACTCCAGAGACAACCTACTTGTGAGCAAAGATTAGAATGAAAAATATGATGAACAAGCCTTCAGTGTACTCAAACAAACACTCATAAACAAGATTTGGAGATCTAACAATCTCTCCATGATAGGCATGGTGAATATCGGAGCCTATAATGATTATCTGTACCATCTGTGATAATACTATGGCAAGCATGCATTCCTAACTACTACGAGCATAAAGGAAGCGATCATTGTAGTATTCTAGAGTCAACACTGATCAACGCACAAGTGATTAACGCAGTCCTCTGTGAATATAACGAGCGGTGTAATGAATGGCATTTTATGCAATTATGCAGGAAGATAAGGTAATACCAGCAAATAATAAGATTTCTTGCCAGCACACTCAATACAGCGTACAGTGAGCTCGAGCAAATCCATCAAGCAAGACTTAAGTCATCTTTATATGAAAGTGGAAGACTTGTAACATTCCACATGGCTCATCTATATGCAAACAATCATACCCATCTGCTACAAACACAAGAGCAAGATGCAATCAAATGCATTGGGCCCTACAAGCAATGAGGATCAAAATGTCTGAAGAGATCAATAATGGGTAGAGTTCACCCAACAAGCAACAATCCCTTTACAACAGGCATCAAGTGTCTTCCGATTACAAGTGGTGATAGTCAACATGTAATGACTTGCAAACCAAAAACACACGGAGAGATCATCAGTGAATGTAGCTCAACCGTCAACCAACATCAAGTTACAAATGAGCGTACTGATCTGCATACTATCAAAGATGAAGATCTGCAATTCATACAATCTCTCTACGAGTACATATATATGTAAAACATGTCACTCGTGGGTAGATGCAGAAAGACTTTAGTAAATGCAGTATCCTGAAGTCAATTCCAACCCGTGAATGAATACATCTACCCGCAACAACGGTGGATGTATTGTAGGGATCAGAACCATAGTGAGATGCATAAAGACTTGCAATGAATGCGAATATCTACCAACAAAAAGCAGGAGATTCGTTGGTGCACAACAATCCAAATGCAGAGAGCAACAAGTAGTGCACGACAGTCTGCCTGTACAAAGCAGCAAACAACTCAGTTCACGAGCTGCTGCACCACGCCATCGGATCCGCAACATTCATGCAAGCGGACAGAAGGCGTTTAGAAATGTTCCAAAAGTACCCCCGCACATGCACCATAATATGTATACACATAGGTACACATAAGGGGATGTACTTAATACCTGCATGGGCCCCGGCGAGCGTGTTATTGGTACACACGTGACGTCTAGGGATGCTGCGCGGGTCAATAAATTTGAACCTGATCCTCCTAAAGCAAGTAAATAGGAGTCGACAAGGTTCAATAAATATTTATAAAATGCCCCCAAACACTCGCATGGGCCCCGGTGAGCGTGTTATCGGTACACACGTGACGTCAAGGGATACTGCGCGGGTTAATAAGTGAATTCAAGTTCGAGCCCGATCCTCCTAAGCAGGTAGATAGGAGTCGACACGGCTCGAACTATTAAATAAATATACGGTCGCAAGGTCGACCGGGATATTTATTTTATACATTCATATTAGGCCTTCAAGGCCTTCAACCAAGAAAATTCACTTGCAAAGGCATAAAGCCTACGAAACCTGATCCTCTGTCGGCAGCTCGACAAAGTGGACAAGGTTCGATCCACGAATGAGAAATAACCCCATCTACCCCGATGATGGCCGTGTTGAATGAAAATATCAACCGGAGGGGTCTATTCCAAACATTTCAAAATACCACCTCAAATACCACCCAATACTCCAAATCTCCAAAAATTCCAAATTCTTAAATGTTTAAAATTGAAACTCATCCATTAACCACTCAAAGCATAAAATCCATCCATCCTCCATAACAGTTTGTTGGGGTGGACAAGTTAAAAAATACTTCAGCTCACAAAGAGCTAATGCCTGGTCGAAAATATCACTAGGATCCATTCTCAAACAATCTCCTGCCAGTAAGGACGTGGTACGAGTCCTCTAACCGGCAGTTTCGCCGCCAAATGGCACTGCAGGATAAACGGTTATGACTCGGGGCCCTCTGAACCAGGTGGTCGTCGCCAAATGGCATCATTATATTATGGTTATGGCCAGAGCCCGTATGCTCCCCAATGGCATCAAATCCTTGAGACATGAATCAATAGGATATGATTGATAGGGCATAAAGCCCTCTGTTAGCTAAGGTGGATTCAAATTTGTCCCCTTAGACAAATACCCACCCCGGGTCTACAAGGTACCCTTGGACGAAGCAACCCATGGCTGCCGACAAGGATCCTTCTGTCAGGTTGGGTCGACTATCTCCTCTGACTAAGTAGACCAGGGACCACGATGGCCCGGGACGACGGAACCATGGGATCTTGATCGGGTCTATCATCCATTCCCCCTCCATCCGCTTTAAGTGCAAGATGGTGACATTTTCAATTTTAAATATGAAATCTCAAAATTTTCCAATCTTCCAAATTCTCAAACTTTCCAAAACCTTAAACTCATGCTGCTACTATATGCCAGATGCACGTATCTATACGTATCTGATTGACGACTAGCCTTAATCGAAAGTTCTCTCTCGTTACCGGGAGGGGTAATTAACTATAGGGGCTTGCGCCTATAGGAAACAAGAACTCAGATCATAAAGTCCTCGCAAAATGAGTGCGAAATCTCTGGGTAGTGTCTTATCTATTATCTCATCTGCCTTCCAAAATTTACCCCGGAACTTAGTTCGTTAAAACTCCCCCCCGAAGAAAGCATAAAAAGTAGGGCGGAGGCCGGGGCTGAATTTTCGGAGCCCACAGCAGGAGATTGTTTGAGAATGGATCCTAGTGATATTTTCGACTAGGCATTAGCTTTATGTGAGCTGAAGTATATTTTGATTTGTCCACCTCGGCAAACTGTTGCGGAGGATGGATGGATTTTGCTTTAAGCGGTTTGATAGTTTAGTTTCAATTTTTAAATATCTGGAGTTGGAAAGATTTTGGATCTTGGGATTTTTCAGAAGATTGGATTTTGGTTATTTTTGTGGAGTTTTGGAGTTTTTGGTATTTGGGAATTTTTTGTGGAGTTTTGGATTTTTGGGTAGTCGGATGGTATTTGAAATGATCTGTGTGGGCCCCTCCGGTTGAGATTTGCATTCAACACGGCCATCATCGGGGTGACTTTGAGGTCACTTAAAAATATTTGAGGTTTGAGGGCATTTTGAAATATTTGAAGTTAACCCCTCCGGTTGAAATCTGCAATCAACGCGGCCATCATCGGGGTGTGGGGTTCTGGCGTCGGAAGGGCTTCGGCTCAAGGGAGAGGAGGCGACGAGACCTTGGGATCGGGATTGGCTACAGGATGTGGAGACCGGAGACTTGCGGAGAGGGAAGCTTTGGTTTTGGCTGGAGATCGACGAGGGATAGGCGACCGAATGGGGGAGATGTCGGAGGGCTTGCGAGTGGAAAGAGTCGGAGAGCTTCCTTCTCCTTTTATTGACGCAAAGAGGGGAGGAATCGATGCGGGATACGGGTTTTGCGGAGGTCCTGACGCGAACGGCGCCGAATACACAGTGCCTCGGCGGAATTTCGGCAGGACTCGTGGTGTCGACGTGGACGGCGTTGATCTGCAGGTGAGAATTTTTATTCTCTTTTTTTTTTTTTTTTGCTACTTGAGCATAGGTCAACAACTGCAGGATAAACGGTTATGACCCGGGATCCTCTGAACTGAGTGGTTTTACCGCCAAATGGCGCCACGAGATAACGGTTATGGCCAGAGCCAATACGTTCTTTACTGGCATCAAATCCTTGAGATATGAATCAATAGGATATGAGCGATAGGGCACAAAGTCCTCTGTCAGCTAAGGTGGATTCAAATTTGTCTCCTTAGACAAACATTCATCCCAGGTCTACAAGGTACCCTTGGACGAAGCAACCCATGGCTGCCGACAATGATTCTTCTATCAGGTTGGGTCGACTACCTCCTCTAACTAAGTAGACCAGGGACCACGATGGCCCGGGACGATGGAACTATGGGATCTTGATCGGGCTCATCATCCATTCCCCCACCATCCACTTTAAGTGCAAGATGATGAAAATTTCAATTTTAAATATCAAAATTTCCAACCAAATGCTCATGCTGCTACTATATGTCAGATGCACGTATCTCTACGTATCTTATTGACGATTAGCCTTAATCGAAAGTTCTTTCTCATTATCGGGAGGGGTAATTAACTATAGAGGCTTGTGCTTATAGTAAACTAGAACTCATATCATAAAGTCCTCACAAAATGAGGGCGAAATCTCTGGGTAGTGTCTTATCTACAAACCCATCTGCCTTCTTAAAATTTATGCCGGAATATAATCCGTTAAAACTCCCCCTCAAAAAAGCAAACGCGGGGTGGGGGGGGGGGGGGGGGGGGGGGGGGGGCGGGGCCAAATTTTCGGAGCCCACAGTTTGGCGGGGCCAAATTTTCGGAGCCCACAGTTTCAAAATCAATCATCAAAGCTAAATGCATCTGTAGCTTTGATTAATGTTTAAAATTGCGTAATTGAGTTTTGAGGGGTTTTTCGTTTGTGAGGCGAGGCGTTAAGTCACAAGGCGTTTTGAGGCATAAACCTCACAATTAAAAAATTACGTAAATTCACAATGAGTATTTTTTATATGATAATTAAATAATATATTAAAAGTGAATATAAGAAATAGCATTAGGTATCACTTTCCTATTCTTAGATTCAACAATCTTTTTGATCAATTTATAGGAGCCTCCTGCTTTTCAAAAATTGATTTAAGGAGTGGATACCATCAAATCTAAATGCGATCGAAGATGATGGAAAACCACATTCAAAACGCAATGGATTATATGAATGGACTGTCATGCCATTTAGGCATCTAATGCGTCCAGTACCTTAATGTGTTTGATGAACCAAATTTTTTGACCATTTCTAGGTAAGTTTGTTATTATTTATTTTGATGACATTTTAGTGTACAATAAAAATGTAGATGAATATCTCTTCCACATCTTAACCAAAATTTCAAAACACTACAAGAGCAACAATTTTTTGAAGATCCTACCAAATGTAAATTCATAACCAGTACCATCAAATTCTTGGGGTACGTGATATCTGTCAAGAGCCTTGAAATGGATCCCACAAAGATCAAAGATATTTTCAATTGGCTTACTCCTAGATCCATAAAAGATATACGCCAATATCATGGGTTAACCTCCTTTTATCCTTGCTTCATTAAAAAAATTCAACACCATAGCGACGCCATTAACAGAACTACGCAAAAGTACACAATGGCATTGGACTAGCATAGCACAATCTAGCTTCAACTGTTTAAAACAATTGATGACCTCCGCCCTAGTGTTGGCCCTTCCATATTTCAACCAGGTATTTGAAGTTGATTGTGATGCTTCCAACACAGGAATTAGAGCTGTTCTAAGTCAGGGAAGACATCCATAGCCTGCTTCAATGAAAAACTTAATGGTGCATGTCAAAAATATTCTACCTATGATAAAGAATTCTAGGCAGTTGTGTGGGTTCTACAATATTGGAATTATTTGTTGACCCTTATGTATTATCCAAAAAAAAAAAGTAAAAGAATGAGCTTAAACCATTACCTATAGGATCGATGGCATATCCCTATTCTCTGTAGAAATCCTGCTACAGTACGCATCCCTGCGCATTCGGCGCCGCTCGCGTCAAAACTTTCGCTATTTTCGCACTCGCCTCGATCGTCGCCTGATTTGTATTGTTAAAACGGGACAGAGTGGAGAACCTTGGCTCTTCTACTTCTACATACGCAGAACTCCTTCTTTCCTCGACTCAACCCCACGATCCAAAGCCTCTTCTGACTCCTCCTATAGTTCTAAATCCACATCCAAAGCAAAACTCCACCATATTTTCCGACCTCGCAACTCTCATCCGACGAAACTCTTCTTCCCACATCTCATACATACTCACAATCGCAAGCTTCGAATGCCTCTTCCCTTGTAGCCGCAAATCACCTCCAAAGGCTGACGACCTGCTCGATTCCTCCTCCTACCTCACGTCGCCTCCTATCCATCTGCTGGATTTGACCCAACAAGCTGCAAGCACCAGTGAGAAGCCAAAATCCACTAGCAAGCCTCGACCAACCTCCCGTTTGCAAATCACGACAAATGCCTCTCCATCCAAACTCATACACTTCATTCTCAATCACTGTGCCGAGCTCCACCACCCTAACCGACCTCTAAGCCCGACATCTCTGCTCCGCCTCCTTCTCATGCAAGTCGACGCCTCTACTTCTCAAAAGCTTTGAGCCATAAATAGAGAGAGAGAGAGAGAGAGAGAGAGAGAGAGCTTCCCACCTTGCCGCCATTCTTCATCTCTGCCTGTAGCCGAAGTCACACCTCTTTGCCCATCTCCTCCTTGTCTGGTTCACAATAAGCCTCCAATAGTAAGGTTATTAATATAATAGTATTTATTATCATTTTTAATTTTGTTATTATTTTAATTTTAAAATTATTATTAATATTATTATCATTTAATGATATTATTATACTATATTATAGTATTATTACTATTGTTATTAACTATTAACTACTAATACTAATAATATATATATATATATATATATATATATATATATATATATATATATATAATGATTTTTTTTAAATAAAAAAAAGGGAGAATGGAAGACAAAAGAGAAAAGAAAAGAGGTATTCAAAAAAAAAAAGAAAAGGAAAAGATAAAAAAAAGGAAAAGAAAAGAAAAAAAAAGAGAAATACAAAAAGAGGAAGAAAGAGGAGAGGGGGATCCTACTTGTTCATTTCATCAAAATCCTGTTCTCGGCATTCGTGTCGAGCCGGCAAACCGCTTATATACGCTTTCCTAAGCGTGGTGGGAAGGGAACCCGGTGCGACACTTACGGCGAGGTGGGTAGGCCCTATACACGCTTTTCTTAGCGTGGTGGGGACAATCTTAAGTACCCGTACGCCGCTCTATACCTGTGGGGAAACAACTGCTCTTCTTTTTCAGGTACATTTGAAGACCCATACATGCTTTTCTTAGCGTGGTGGGGGATGAAGAAAATACGGCCGCGGTGTCCGAGGACACCTACCATACACGCTTTTCTTAGCATGGTGGGAATGCCCAATTTCTCGTAGTTTCCCCTAAACAGAGCAAACGCCAGGAGGCTGTCGAAATTTTGTCTGAAACAAGACAAGAACTTGAACAAAATGGCAAAGATTTGGAACAAACAGTGGACTTTATTTGGACATCAAATGAACTTAATTTGAACCTAAACTAAAACTTGGATGAAATACAAAAGCTTTGAACTTGAAAAGACTACAAGGAATCGGACTTTAACTTAACAAAACTCAATCATGCAAATAAAAGTTAAAGACCTAATTCTTTCTAATGAACATTAACAATCAAGTGAAGGACTTGTGGACTTCAACAGAACTTACAACATACCTACAAGTAAGGATCAAATGAACAATGGCAAGGGGCCTAAGTGAACAAATGCAAAAGATGTGAATCTTGAACTGGCACACCAAACTTGTGGACTTTTGAATAACAAAGGAGTTGAATGAAAAGAACCACTTGGATCATCTAAATGCATTCAAATAAATATCATGCAAGCAAGCAATGATTCACAGCAGATACAAAATCCTACATTCAACTTAGAAGCAACATGCAATAGGCAGATAAAAGACTTGTATGCAAAGAACAATAAGTGCATCGTGTATGAGCAAGAACAATATGCACATCAATAACAACGCAATCAATGAAATATGCATGAATTGTAATGAGAATCATATAGTGATATGTTCACAAGCAAAGCAGGGAAGATGTAGGAGAAGCAAATCCTTTGTCGTTAATGCAGACTAATGTATAAATGAGTGCATAATAGTCTACTTTCAAATGAGAAGAATAGATATGATGCATGACCTTTGATTTATGTATAGCCAACATAAAATCAGCAATGTTCATATTAATCGATCAATGAACTTGTATACTGAAGATCAAAAGCCCTGATGAAGGGAACTATTAGTTAATGCAACGACTAATATGCAATAGATACAAGCACCTGCAATCTCTCGTAGCAAGAGTATTCTAGCATTCTCGTAGTCAACATTAAGATACAAACAAGCATATTATTTACAAGAAAAGATGGCATAATGCACATTACCTACGAGCTGTTGTAGCAAGGATATCGTAGCATCTCTACAGCCTACATTCATCTAATAGAAGACAAACACACTCAAGTGGTATGCATCTAAGGTTATGATATCCCTATGGCTGAGGTCAGTTCACTTGTAGATGAATACAACCATTCCACTGTGAGCTACGACGATCAATGAAATTACTTGTGGATAACAACAGTGGATATGAAGTAAGTACGATAAATCTTCTGTGGGCACAAGTACATATGTTCTTCACAATCAAAGATATAAGGCTGTAGCACATTCAAATACCTACAAGCCATCCTAAGAAGTCTCTCACGTATGCAAAGTGCTATCTACAGGAAAATACAGAAACTCCACAACAAATCCAAGTTCTTGAAAAAGGAAGCAGGGGATTTGTTTGTACACTATAATTTATTTGCAGAAAGCAATAAGTAGTGCACGACAGTCCACCTATACGAAATAAGCATATGACCAATACAACGCAACGCCATTAAATATGCAATACTCGTACAAGAAAACAAAAGGCGTGTACAAGCTTCCAAATAGAACCCTACATTTAAATGAGGGTTTCCCACATAACGGAGACCCGCCAAATGTCCAAAATGCCCCTGCATATATACTGTAATATGTATGCACATAAGTACACCAAAATACATGTATAACGGTAAACCCGCATGGGCCCCGACGAGCATGTTGTAGGAACATAAGTGACGTCTAGGGATGCTGTGCGGGTTGAATATAGATCTCAATCAGGGGTTCACAAGCGCTTTCAAATGCCTCCCAAAATCCAAAAAGCCCATAAAAATCCAAAAAAATATTTAAAACTGAAATCCAACCATCAACCACTTAAAGCATAAAATCTATTCACTCTTCGCAACAGTTTGTCGAGGTGGACAAATTGAAAAATACTTAATCTCACATAGAGCTAATGCCTAGTCGAAAATATTATTAGGATCTATTCTCAAACAATCTCCTATCAGTAAGGACGTGGTACGTGTCCTCTAACCGGCAATTTCGCAGCCAAATGGCACTGTAGGTAAACGGTTATGACCCGGGGCCCTCTGAACCGAGTGGTTTTGCCGCCAAATGGCACCACGAGATAGCGGTTATGGCCAGAGCCAATACGTTCCTTATTGGCATCAAATCCTTGAGATATGAATCAATAGGATATGATTGATAAGGCACAAAGCCCTCTGTTAGTTAAGGTGGATTTAAATGTCTCCTTAGACAAACATTCACCCCAGGTCTACAAGGTACCCTTGGACGAAGCAACCCATGGCTGCCGACAAGGATCCTTCTGTCAGGTTGGGTCGACTACCTCCTCTGACTAAGTAGACCATGGACCACGATGGCCCAGGACGACGGAACCATGGGATCTTGATCGGGTCTATCATCTATTCCCCCACCATCCGCTTTAAGTGCAAGATGGTGATATTTCCAATTTTAAATATCAACTTTTCAAAACCTCAACCAATGCTGCTACTATATGCCAGATAACGCATATTTCTACATATCTGATCAACGACTAGCCTTAATCGAAAGTTCTCTCTCTTGATCGGGAAGGGTAATTAACTATAGGGGCTTGCGCTATAGGAAACCAGAACTCAGATCATATAGTCCTCACAAAATGAGTTCGAAATCTCTGGGTAGTGTCTTATCTACAAACCCATCTGCCTTCTTAAAATTTATGCCGGAATATAATCCGTTAAAACTCCCCCTCGAAAAAGCAAATTAAAAGGGAGGATACGCTAAGTGTATGGAGTACCTAGCTTCCTTCCATTATACACTCTGGCACAAATTAGGTCAATGCAATCAAGTGGCTAACGCTTTAAGTAGGAGACTAATTTTAATCATTACTTTACAGTTAAAAACTGTGGGATTCATAATCATGCAAGAACTGTACCAACAAGACCTGGATTTTAAAAAAATATTCAAGGTATATAACCAAGGACCTTATAAATTTTTTCATATTAATCATAGTTATCTTTTATTTGGCAATAGCTTATGTATATCTTAATGTTCATTTAAAGAAGTCCTTCTGTATAAAAGTTATGATGACAGTTTAGCCGGGCATTTTGGTAGAGACAAAACATTAGCTATTGTCTAAGAAAAGTTATATTGGCCATTACTTGTCAGAGATATGGATTGTTATATGAAGAAGTGCAATGTATCTGATCTAGCAAAGACAAGTCAACTGGGATTTGGTGCCTACATGTCATTACCTGTTCCATAATTTCATGGACCGGTGTTAGTATGGAATTTGTGGTAGGCCTTTCCAACACACAATGTCATAATGATTCTATCATGGTTATTCTTTACCGATTTTAAAAAATAACACATTTCATATTTTGCCACAAAACATCGGATGCCACGCACATCACCAATCTGTATTTCCAAGAGGTTATAAAGTTATATGGCTTCCCTAAAACCATCACATTAGACCGAGATGCTAAATTTCTTAGTCACTTTTACAAAACAATGAGATAAACTTGGTAATAAATTACAATTTAGCTCCACTACACATTTGCAAACAGATGGTCAAATAGAAGTTATCAACCAAAGTCTAGGTAATCTGCTAAGATGTTTTATCAGCAAAAGTATTTGTCAATGGGATCTAATTCTTCCTTGAGTAGAATTTGCTTACAACCTGTCCCGTAATCAAACCATAGAATAGAGCCCCTTTAAGGTTGTGTATGGTCGAAACTTATATCTCATTTGATGCCTCTTGTCGCACTCATAGATTGCCACCCCGATGTTGAGCAATGAATTCAAGAAATAAGAAAACTTCATGAACAAGTTCAATATCACATCAAGAAAAAATATCAAAAATCTAACACAAGTCAAAAAAAAAAAAAAAAAAAACATCAAACTTTCAAAGTGGGTAATTTAGTTTAGATTAAGTTGTGAAATGAATGGTTTGCACTTGATCTTTATAGCAAATTAAAATCTAAAGTTGATGGACCTTTTCACATTATCAAGCGCATCAACAATAATGCTTACCAACTAGAACTGTCCGGTGATTATCAAATTTCTGCTATCTTCAACATTTCAGACTTATCTTCTCATTAGAAAGAAGTATCGACTTCCGATCATGATGAAGACTCTCTAAGCTGGGAAGAATGAAGCAGGGGCTTGGACCGATTTAAAAGCCAATTGTTCCTCACTACCTTTCTTTTATTTTTGGTTCTTTTTTATTTCTATTTTTTATTTATTTGTTTATTCTTGTCCTAGAAAATTCTATAAGATGGTGGTAAGACTTGCAATGTTTTATGGGGCAGAATGTTGGCCATTAAAAGAGAAGCATAATATTATTAAGTTAAGTGTTGCGGAAATGAGGATGCTCAAGTGGATGAGTGACTTTACTCTTAGTGACAGGATACAAAACGAGTATATACGTGAAAATGTTCGAGTAGCACCAGTGGAAGATAAGATTAAAGAGAGTCGCCTTAGATGGTTTGGACATATAAAATGGCGGCCTTCCGATGATTCGATTAGGTGAGTAGATGTATTAGATTTAGCTTTTGTTAAGAAAGATATATATAGACCTAAAAAGACTTTGTTATAAAATTTAGAAATTACCTTTCTTTATTAGATTAAAATGAGAATTTGACTCTTAATAGGATACAATGGAGAAAAGGATTCACATAACCGACTCTACATAGTGGGATAAAGACTTGCTGTTATTTTTTTTGTATTTATTCTTGTCCTGAGCTTATAAATAGAGGCTTGTTAACCCTTTTAAATCAGATTTTGGAGTTTAGAAGAATGGCTAGAGAAGTCCTCTAGTGCTCCTATATCCTGGTTTCCTCCTCCCTTCAAGCGATTCTCCTCCACTTCTTTCAGCCGCTGTCAGGTCTTCTTGCAGCCACCTGAAGTCCTTCTTCCAGCCGGCCTACAAATCCAGCCTCCTCCATTTCTTCCAGCCTCCGTCAAGACTTCTTGCAGCTGTCTGAAGTCGTTTCTTCTAGCCAACCTGCTGTCCAGCTGCACCCCTCCTCTTTTTCCAGCCGTCCATTCATTCTTCCAGCCGGCCTGAAGGTTGCAGAGTCCTCTCCAAGCAGTCTTGATGGCTGCCGTTCATCAACCAGCACTCTGAAGACTGCTGCCAGTATGTTCTGGCCACCAATAACTGCAGTTTCCTTGTCTTTTTTCAAGAAATCTGCAGCAAGATCCATATCTGAAATGTCTTTAGCCTTCAAGAAGACTTGTTTTGACTAATTCTCGATTATTAGCCTTCTTCTCTTTATTTTTGTCACACTATTATGTCATTAAGACTTGTCATTACTAATTCTAGTTTATTATCTGCTTTTCTTGGTTATTGTACACATTAACGATGTCATAGAGCCTAACCCTCCCCTATAAGAGGTTTCACAGTGTCTTTGATGAATACTATACTTTCCTCTGGGCTGATGGTGGTCCTCTAGCTTAAACCTCCTTATGGTTGGGATCTCCTTAACGTTTGATGCGGAATTCTCTCTCTACTAATACTTTCAATTGATGTTTCTGTGATTTTCATTATAGAGTTTCCATAGTTATGTTTTAATGCTGTCATTGTGGCCTTATGCATGGCTTTATAGGTATACTCTCCTTGTAGCATAGTGATCACTTGTCTCTTATCATTTTTTTTTGAGCCTGAGTCGTATTTCATCGGTGGAAAATACATGAACCTTCTTCGTCTTTAAGGGTTAGTCAATGTATCTTCCATATGACTACATCCATCAGATTACTTGAGAACTAGTGTGATTGGTGGTTTTGTATATATTGAGCCAGCTGAAATACTTTTCCATGTCGAACCTTTAATAATTCGTAGTTATTTGGTCAGGGTGATAACAATTGCTCATGGGCCTTCCTATCCCCCTGTGATTTCAATGATGTTTAAAATTGCGTAATTGGGTATTGATTTTATTGGGCAAGACCATGCTGTATTCCATTTGTGGTAAGCACAAACCCTTTCCTCTTATTGCTCTGCCTATTCCTGGTGATCAGCAGATCGTCTACTTATTCCCATTCTCATCATGCAGCACGTGGTACAACCAACCCCCTCTAATCTGCATATATTTTTGAGAATTCAATTCTATTTTTATTGTCCATCCACTGAATATTTTGCTGAATGTCTCCTGCAGTTTTTCCATCAGATTTCATGCCAAATGCACGTATTATTGTTGTTATTTTCTTCCCATTACATGCTGAAATTTGCATCTAGCTTTAAACTTCTATTTGCTGAATTTTCTATGGCTCTTTTTTCTTCAATGCTATGATGATGAACTCTATCTCTATCATCATGAATATTCTAGCACACATCAAGTTCCATATAATTTATTCATATGGAAGTTATTATGATATGTTAATTTCTTAACGGCTATGTGGAGATAGAATTACATATCAGCTAGAGAGGGTAGAGGCCGGGACATCAAAGTTTGTGTTGTTTTGGATAATGTGGTTAGATTGAAATGATGTAATTTCAAGAAATGCTAACTTTGGTCCAGTTATGACTGTTTCTAAAGGACTGCTCTTTTCCGCATGATATATTCTTTTTTGTCATGAAAGAATCATAAGGTGATCCAGTGCGTCCTAATCACTGAAGCTGCAATACGAGAGGATTCCACGGAGGCCCATGTTTCTAGTCAAGAACTCTTAATACATCTTTTGCTAACTAAGTATCCCTAGCCTAAGGGCCTTGATTTATTGATCTTGAATCTTCCTGGTGGAAGGTTCTAGAGTTTTTTTTTTTTTTGAGTCGAGCCTTGACTTGATATTTGAACTTAAACTCTTTACACTTTTCGCTGTTTTTGTTAAACTAATTTGCTCTCTTTTATGCATCAACTGTGGGCGCCTCCATGTCAAAGGATACTTCTGATCTTTTTTTCGTATTATTTTATTTTTGGATAGTTTAATAAATGATTTTTGCCTGTTTAAGAAATAAGTTTTTAACTTGACTATCTCACTATTTTAGCAATTACTCTTATGGTGTTCATACTAACTCAACAGTGTTTCATGTTAATGCAGTATGCGGAGCTAAAGCCAGTGCCATGCATAACCTACTCTGATGCACAAAGCTTGAGGGAAATATGCGCTACTCCCATTCTTAAGCAGGTAATTTATGAGATTATTCGATATGTATGATGTTCTGGTGTACATTCTTGCAAATCCTAAGAAAACTTTTGTCAGATTGATCAACTATAACTCTACTTATCCACAGCCTACTTGCATGTATAAGAAATCATATGTTAGACCTTTGTAACATATTGATGGCAAAAATGGAATAAGTTGCTGAAGGACCAGAACGTCACAGCTTTGTCCCGCCAAAATCAATCACTTAACAAATTTGAATATTGTACGTAGTCTTAGGAGAGGAGCAGAGCTTAGCCCCGAGATAATCAAATGCATATTTAATAAACCATTTAGCACAATATTGTTTCAACGAATTGCTGAAGTGTCATCTGAGCTGGTGGAGATCCTCAATTGGGCCCGGATTACTTGGAACAAATAATAACTTATCTTGTTTCAAACAGAACATAATGCATGCAATCAACTGATCCAAGATGTGCAGATGCGTAATTTTTGAAAGCTTCTATAAAAAATGGTTGACCACCTATTTTATTTCCACGAAGTGGCATTAAAACAACCTAGGTTTGAGCCCTTTGACCTTGTCTAATATCCCAGGAGTGTTTTCCTATCAATGTGTGGTGTGGGTTTATGTGGGCTCCGAAAATTCGGCCCCAGCCTCCACCCATTTTGCTTTCTTCGGAGGAGTTTTAACGGAATTAAGTTCTGGGGTAAATTTTGGAAGGCAGATGGGATTGTAGATAAGACACTACCCAGAGATTTCGCCCTCATTTTGTGAGGACTTTATGATCTGAGTTCTGGTTTCCTATAGGCGCAAGCCTCTATAGTTAATTACCCCTCCCGATAACGAGAGAGAACTTTCGATTAAGGCTAGTCGTCAATCAGATACGTAAGCAATACATGTTACCTGGCATATAGTAGCAGCATGGGTATGGAGAATTGGAGAGTTTGAAGATATGATATTTAAAATTGGAAATTTCATCATCTTACACTTAAAGCGGATGGTGGGGGAATGAATGATAGACCCGATCAAAATCCCATGGTTCCGTCGTCCCGGGCCATCGTGGTTCCTGGTCTACTTAGTCAGAGGAGGTAGTCGACCCAACCTGACAGAAGGATTCTTGTCGGCAGCCATGGGTTGCTTCATCCAAGGGTACCTCGTAGACCTGGGGTGAGTATTTGTCTAAGGGGACAAATTTGAATCCACCTTAGCTAACAGAGGGCTTCGTGCCCTATCGATCATATCCTATTGATTCATATCTCAAGGATTTGATGTTAATAAGGAACGTATTGGCTCTGGCCATAACCGATATCACGTGGTACCATTTGGCGGCAAATTAAACCACTCGGTTCAGAGGGCCCCGGGTCATAACCGTTTATCCTGCAGTGCCATTTGGCGGCGAAACTGCCGGTTAGAGAACACGTGCCACGTCCTTACTGGCAGGAGATTGTTTGAGAATGGATCTTAGTGATATTTTCGACTAGGAATTAGCTCTGTGTGAGCTGAAGTAAATTTTAATTTGTCCACCTCGGCAAACTGTTGCGGAGAGTAGATGGATTTTGCTTTAAGTGATTTAATGGAGTATTTTCATTTTTAAATATTTTGGATTTTTGGGATTTTTGGAGACTTGGATTTTCAGGGAATTTTGGAGGTATTTCTTTGAGATTTGTGTGGACCCCTCCGGTTGAGATTTTCAGTCAACGCGGCCATCATCGGGGTGAATGGGGTTACTTCCATTTATGGATTAAACCTTGTCGACTCTATCGAGCTGTCGATAGAGGATCGAGTTTCATAGGCTTTATGCCTTTGTAAGTGAATTCTCTTGATTATAGGCCTTGAAGGCCTAATATGAACGTATAAAATAAATATCTCAGTCGATCCCGCGGCTGTATATTTGTTTAATAGTTCGAACCGTGTCGACTTCTATCTACATGAATAGAAGGATCGGGCTCGTACTTGAATTCACTTATTGACCCGCGCAACATCCCTAGACGTCATGTGTGTACCAATAGCACGCTCGCCGGGGCCCATGCGGGTGTTTGGGGGTATTTTATAATTATTTGTTGAACCTTGTGAACTCCTATTTACTTGCTTTAAGAGGATCATGTTCAAATTTATAAACCCGCGCAGCATCCCTAGACGTCACGTGTGTTCCTACAACACGCTCGTCGGCGCCCATGCGGGTATAGTGATTGTATACCCTCCTTTGTGTACCTATCTGTATACAAATTATAGTGCATGTGCGGGGGCATTTTGAAATATTTGTTGCTGCTTGGTTGTACGGTTGACCGCCATTTGAATGCAACGTTCCATTTGGATGCTCGTATACGCCTTCTGTCCACTCGTAAGGATGTTGCGGATCCGATGGCGTGGCGTCGTACTTATTATTTGCTTGCTTCGTACAGGTAGACTGTCATGCACTGCTTGTCGCTTTCTGTAAGTAGATGATTATGCACTAACGAATCTCCAGGTTATTATCCATAGATAATTGTGTTCGCGTGATATCTTTATTCATGGTCATTGCTTTGCATTCAAATCTTCTAGTGTCGGTCACATGCATTTGTTATAGTCACTCTATGTTTTGCTTGTGGTTTACGTACTGGGCATACAACGACTCTTCCACGATAGCTCGTAGGGACTCGTATTTGATATATTCACTTTGTATTTCACTCTTAAATAGCACATTAGATACGTAGTAGGGTTTCCTACAGCAGCTCGTAGGAGTTCATATCTGCTGTAATTCTCTTCTGTATTTGCCCGTAGTGTTGCGTTGAGTATACGACGGGTCTTCTATAGAGGCTTGTAGGCACTTGTATTTGCTGTATATTTGATACCCTTGCTCGTAAATAGTTTGCTATTTACGCAGCAAATCTACTGCAACGGCCCGTAGGTGTTCGAATTTGTTGGACATCTTCTATTTATTTATTTATTTTGTCTATGGCAGACTAGTGTATTCACCTACTACTGATCAGTGTTAACTATATAGAAGTTGCATTCTTCTTGAATTATTCAAAGATGACATGTCTTTCAGTTCATTGTATATTGAATCCCCCTGCTTGTAGGAGACAAGTGCATTTACTTGCCGCTGCCTTATTACAAGCTGTATAAGTATCTTAGTACTTGTCATAGGCTCTTCGTATCCTTCTTGTAGATGGCATGTTGTGTGCATAGCAGAACTTCTACCACTGCTCGTAGGAACTTGCATTCATTTTGTATCATCAGCCTATGCTTGCAGAAGACCAGTGTACTTGATACTGAGTGACGGTTGGCTGCAGGGATGTTATTGTATTCCTTGTATATGGTCATTGATGAATCCATCAAGTCTATTATATATTTGTTATTGTCACTCATGAGTGACCCTTCAATCCTCATTAATTATGAGGTTCCACTTGCTTGTTTGCATATAGACATTAATTTGTTGTTACATTCATGTCCTTGCGACCAAAATCCATGTTTAAAGACAAGTCCTTTGTCATCTTTGAGAATGATCTGCAACACGCATAATGATCCTAGAAGTATTCGTGTTGATACTTGTTTGCAAGCCCACCATTATGTATATCAATTTCTTTCATTTGTAAGAGGGCAATATATTTATCCATGTGAGTGATATGTGCCTCGATCATCATCACCTTTATATGACTTGCATGATATTCATTTGGATGTATTTGAATGATCATGATTCTTGACAACTCCACTTTGATCTTACATTTGTTAAGGTTAAGTTGTTTGTCATTAGGAGTTTAATTCCCTGTAGCCACAAGTTCAAGCTCAGTTTATTGAAGTCAATTTGCAAGCTTGCTAGTCTTCCTCACCTGATTCAAGTCAAGTTCATGCAATGTTCAAATTAGATCTTCTGCATTCAAGTTCTACTTGATGTTGCTCAACTCAAATTCAATGTCCACAAGTTCCTGCTTTGAGTTCAAGCCTACTGTGTTTCATTTGAGTTCGGGTTCTAGTTCAATGTACAAGTTTAAGTCCTCTTGCCATTTTGTTTGGTTTTAAGTTTGTAAGTTCTTGTTTATATTCAAACTCAAATCTTTTGTGGTCCAACCTGTATGTCCAGCTCAATGTTATTTGGCTCAAGTTCAAATTCATTTAAGTTCACATGAGGTTCAAGTTTTAGTTTAATGTCATTTGTTCCATGTTTATTTGAGTTCAAAACACTGTTTAAAATTGCACAATCTGAGGCGTGCCTCTGCGCAATTCACTCCAAAAATGCCTCGAAGCCTAAGCAATTCCCAGTTTTCAAGAGGCTTACGCCTCAAGATGAGTGAGGCGCGCCTCTATTGCGCAATTCCATTAGAGGCGTACGCCTCACAATTTGGGGCCCACTCACTTAAAAATTACAAAACCCTTCCTCATACCCGATCCGACCCACGCCCGATTCCGCCCTCCTGGAAGGTCGCGGACGCCTGGAAGCTCGCCCGCCCGATTCCGCCAGCTCTCCCGCCCGATTCCGCCGCCTATCCCGCCGGCGCCGCCCTTCTCCGGCGAGCCTCAAGTCTCCGGCCGCCCCTCTACACCATTTCTTCAACCTTTCTTAGGGTTTTTTTAAAGTTTAAGGTATGATTTTTCAACTTATAGGAAAGCTAGGGTTTTAATTTTTTTGAGATTTTTTGTTTTAATTTGCATTTGTGCTTTAGGAAATATGGTTAAGGGCAAAGAAAAGTCTAATACATTGCGGAGAGACCCTTCTTGGAAATATAGTGTGCAAGTTGATGTAGGAGGTGTCGAAAAAACATGTGTATTTAAAATGTAATTTTTGTGAGAAGGTGGTGAAGGGAGGAGTAACTCGCATGAATGAACACTTATCCGGCTCACATAAGAATGTAGCACCTTGTGCGAATGTACCGGATAAGGTGAGGGAGGAAATTGTTACTTACATGAAAAAGAGTACCACGGCCAAACATCTACAACAGGAGCAATTTGATGAAAGGGTCGAATATGGTTCTTATTTCGGAAGCGAGAGTGGAAAGGGATCTTCCTCCACTATACATAATAGAGGTGTGCGGGGTTTTATGGATCAATACATGATTAATCCAGGGGAGGATAGAGGAGAAGCACAGATGATGCCTGCAGCTGGTACCAGAGAGGGACGACGTCAGGTATGCATGGATATTGGCAGATTGTTTTTTGAAAATGCCATACCTTTTAATGTAGCAACATCACCGGCCTATTTTAATATGTTGCGATCTGTTGGTTTGTATGAGAGAGGATTGAAGGCACCATCCATGTATGAGTTGAGAACATGGATTTTGAAGGAGTTGTAAAACATAGAGCAGAGTATTGAAGAGATTAAACGGACCTGGACTGAGACTGGTGTTACCATTATGTCAGACGGATGGTCTGACATGAAGAGCAGGAGCTTGATTAATATCCTTGTAAATAATCCCTATGGCACAGTATTTTTACGATCAGTTGAAGCTTCAGATCAGGTTAAAAGTGCGGAATTCATTTTCACTTTACTAGATGGGATTGTTGAGATTGAGGAGCAATTGGTAGTTCAGGTTGTGACTGACAACGCCAGTGCATATAAAGCAGCTGGTCATATGTTGATGGAGAAGAGGAAACACCTATATTGAACCCCCTGCGCAGCACACTGTATCGATCTCATGTTAGAGGCACTTGGTGATTTACCTCAACACAAGAGCGCCCTCTCAAGGGCGAAGAAGATCACAAAGTTCATCTACAATCACTCTTGGGTCTTAGCCTTAATGAGAAAGTTCTCAAAGAAGGAAATCATTCGCCCTGCTACCACTAGGTACGTTACTACATTTGTGCACTTCCATTGCTTGTTTCATTTCCTAATGCAACTTTATTCTACAGGTTTGCCACATCTTATTTGACACTGCAGAGCCTACTCGATGTGAGACAACCTCTTGAATCAATGTTTACATCGACACAATGGCTTAATTCATCGTGGGGTAATAAACTTGAGGGGAAGGAAATAAGAAGGATAATTCTAAATAATAAGTTTTGGGCAACTGTGACCTATGCCATATTGAGCACAAGACCTTTGGTACAGGTATTACGTTTAGTGGATGCCGAGAAGAAACCAGCAATGGGTTTTATATATAATGCAATGGATGAAGCGAAGGAGTTAATAGCACATAACTTGGGAGGAGAGGATGCAAGTTATAGAGAGATTTGGGATATCATTGATGCTCGGTTGGAGGTCCAGTTACACCGTCATCTACATGCAGCGGCGTATTATCTCAATCCTCAATTTCAGTATTCAGAGAGAAAATCCACAAATCCAGAGGTGAAGCTAGACTTGTATCATTGCATGGAGCGATTAATACCGGACCTGAATGTCAGGGAGATTGCAGATTTACAGCTTGTTTTATTTCAGAATAGGGAGGGATTCTTTGGCTTGCAAGCAGCCAAATCTATCATTGCGAAACGCTCACCAGGTATAGTTATTTTTTGCAAATTATATGTATAATCATAACACTTTAATATCTCATGATTATCTTTTTTCTTCTTGAAAATAGTTGAATGGTGGATCCAATTTGGTGATTCCACCCCTGAGTTACAGAGTTTTGCTGTTAGAGTTTTGGGCCTCACTTGTTCTTCCTCTGGGTGTGAGCGAAACTGGAGCACGTATAGTCAAGTGCAAACTAAGAGAAGAAATCGACTTTCAACACTCAGAATGAACTCCCTTGTGTACATTATGCATAACAAGAGGTTGAGAGATGGAAGGATGAGGAACAAGAGGTTGAAGGATGATGAGGACCCTTTGGTGTGTGAAGATGTAGCTTCTGATAATGAGTGGTTCATAGATGATGAGACAGATTTGCCATTATCAGACCTGCAGCTAGAGGATCTAAGTGTGGATGTCTTAAGGGGCGAAGCAGATCAAGTGGGGACACCATACACATCTACTAGTTCTGCAGCACAACAATCAAGTAAAGGTATGTCACAATTTATTTTGTGCAATTACATTATATATATATATATGCAATTAACATTACATTAATCATTCTTATTTAACAGGGAAGAGAAAAATAGATAACATTGAAGATGATGAAGATTTGACATTCGTAGATACAATTGGAGAAAAAGATTCCCTTGATAATCAATTTAGTGAATAACATTAAAGAATGATGAGATTAGATGTTCTTTCTTATTTGTATTTTGGGAGTTCTGATAGACTTATATTTTGTAGTTCTGTATTTTGAATTATGCTATGAGATGCTTATATTTTATTGTCTTCCACTAATTTCAATTGTCATTTAGATGTTTTTATTGTATGATAGTCTCTAACTGTTATTTACCTGATAAAATAGTTAAATTCTCATTTACGCAATTCTTCGTCCATGAAGCTTACGCCTCGCCTCACGGATGAAAAACGTCTCGAGGCTTATTTACGCAATTTTAAACCTTGGTTCAAAATATGTCCCTTGCTGTCCTTTGAGTTCAAACAACTCCGAGTATGGTCTTATATTCACCCAAAATTTCGGCAGCCTTCCGGCGTCTCCCCCGTTTAGGGGAAACTACGGAAAACTGGGCCTCCCGCCACGCTAGAGAAAAGCGTGTACGGTAGGTGTCCTTGGACACCGCGACCGTAAAATCTTCAATCCCACCACGCCAGAGAAAGGCGTACATGGGTCTTCAGTACCTGTTTAAAATAACACAGTTTGCTTTCCCCGCAGGTACAGAGCCGCGTACAGGTACTTATAATTTTGTCCTGCCGTGCTAAGAAAAGCACGCACAAGGCTCGCCTGCCTCGCTATAAGCGCTGCAACGAATTCCCTCCCACTACGCTAGAGAAAAGCGTGTATAGGGGGTCCCTCGGCGTGTCACAAACACTGAAAACAGGTCTTTAGAAGATTGTCCGCCTCGTTGCTAGCATCGCAACGAATTTCCTCCCACCATGCTAGAGAAAAGCATGCATGGGTTGTTCATTGCGTTGCAAGAGTCGAAGACGGGTTCTCGGATTTTTAAGGTGAAAGGGTTATACCTGCACGACTGGTGAGGTGGAGTTGGCACGTGGATCGATGCACAAGAGAGAAGGGCTTGTATTCTTCTCTTTTTTTTGGCACCCTCTCTCACCTCTTCTCTTTTCTTCCCCTTTTTTTTACTCCTTTTCTCTTTTTTTTACTTCTCCACTTTCTCCCTCTTCGTTTTTTTTAACCTCTTTTTTTTTTAATTTTTTCTCAAAATTAGAATGACGATCAATACAAATAATAACATAATTATTATAATTGATAATAATTATAATTATCATTAATTATGTAATATAATTATTATCGTCAATATTAATTATAATAACATAATTACTATGCTTTATAATAATTATAATTATCAAAATCATGATAACATAATTATTATGATTATTATTAATTATAACTACTAATAATCATAATAATATAATCATTATAATTATCAATAATTATAATAATATGAAATTATAATTAATAGTAATTATAAAAACTAATCTTAACTATCATTAAATAGGGATTAGGGATTACCTATGTGTGAGAGAGAGAGCAGAAAATGGGTCGGGTGGCAGATGCTTGCGATAGATGGGGTTCGGGTTCGGTTCAACCTCAAGGGATCGGATAAGAAAGAGGAGGTGGGTTATGAGGCTTTGTCTGTGAGGGAAATCGTGGCTTGTGATCAAAGGAGGCGTCGGCTAAGGGTCTTCTGCTAGGGCTTTTGGGGCAAGAGGAGTCGGCAATGGAAATCAGGATAAAGGCTCTAGTGATGGGCTTTGGTTCAGTCGTGCACTGGAGGGGTTTGTGAGTGGAGATCGACACAGGGAAATGCAGAGGGAAGAGAGGTCGGCTGAAGTCACTGGACGTGCATCTAGGTAGAGTGAGGTCGGTTGAGGGTCGATGGCTGGAGCTTGCGGAATTTGGGAAGAGAGAGGTCGGGATTTTGGTAGCTGGAGGAGTTTGGTGTGGAAGGAGGAAGCTTCGGCTTCTATGCTAGACCGGGTCTTGCCGTGGATGGGAGAAGCTGGAGGTATCGTGGGGTATGCGGAGGAGTTTGGCATGGAAGGAGAAGTGGAGTGAGCTCCCTTTGTTGCCCCTTTTATCGACGCAAGCGAAGAGGCAAACGGGGCGGCTTTACACATGCGAGGGATGGGCGATTGTCATTCGGCGCCGAATTGCAGAACTGACACTGTAGCAACGACGGATCTGCGCAGGATTCGGTATAGGGATCTGGTTAAGGTATGGGTAAGGCTTATAGGTAATGATTTATACCCATTTTCATTCTTTTTTTTTGTTTTAACCGCAGAGGTCAACAAATGCCCCCCAACAAATGTGGTACGCGTCTAGAGCGAATCACATTTGTTGCATACTAATTGACTTTGTGGATCTCCAGATATTTGCTCTGAATGTCACACAAGAGTTTTCCTTTTGCCGATATCTAAAGCTTGCTCGGATGTCACGTTAAGATTTTCATTTTGTAGATCCCCAAGAGTCTATCTCGATGTCTTTCATGGATCTTTAGATGCACTTGTGATCTTCAGTATAGTTGATATATTTGCTTTTGGTCAAGTAGAGATCCATGGGATAGTGACAGAGCACTTTGTACTTAGGTCTCTAGAGCGTTACTCTTTAGATTGACGATGGTGGATATAATCACCATCATTTGTTCTCTTTTAACATCACCCTCACTTTTAGTTTATGGACTTTCTGTATATGCTCAACATTCTTCTTTATCATCATCATGTGTAGATGTAATATTTCTGTCATTTTTACTGGTTGTATCTTGCTCGGACTATACTTTTTGCTGATGTCATATTCAGTTTACAGAGGACCTTCTATTCTCCCCTCATTTTGCTGTATTTTGGCAAGAAAATTTAAATATTTATTTGGGGATCTCAGCACGCAGCGCAATGTTGACCCAAATAAATATTTAAAATGCCCACAGTCTTTAGGGACATTTGTTGATGTCATTCAGGATGCTTCTTTTCATAGCTTTAACTTGAGTCCTGAGATTTTGGGTTTTTCTGTCCTGTGCATTGTGCTGCGGATATTGATAGGGGATTACCTGATTTGTTTTACTGACTTGTCAGGTGATTTTGTACCTTTGACCCTATGCTTCTTGATTTGGTAGGCTTGATGAAGGAGTAGATGCTGACGATTTAAAACCCTTTAGGTTTATATTAGTTGGTGGCAGAAAGTCCTCAGTCCAGAGCTTTGTGCATAACGGACTTGTTGATGACAATCCTCAAAGTTCATCTTTAGGCTTTGTGCGAACTTTGAGATAATTTCTTCAGTCCTTTGTTTTATGCTTTGATGGACTTGTTAAAAAAAAGTTCATTCGATCCTCGCTTTGTGCTTTACGGATTTGTTGAAGGATTTGTAGGTTTTCGATTCAATTGATTATACTAAATGTGGGTAGTATCTTGGTCCTTAACCACTTGAGGAGGTTTTAATCTGAATCACTTGAGTTCATCAGATTGGGCGAGTTGGGATTTGACAGCTCTTCGTCCTCTGGTTGCTGAGATGGGGGTTCCTCTACTGCGGCCTTTCTTATGGCGTGTTGAGTAGATGGAGCTGCCAGCGATCCTGCCATATTTGGGCGTGTTGGATCCGACCTTTTACACCCATTCATGCTTCAGACTTGAGCTATGGGAATTGTGCTTCCCAGTGCTGAATTGACTGAAATTGGTAGATTTAGAGTTCTCCTTTGTGGTTGAAGATTTGGAGCCTACGCACATTCGGTAGTTGCTCGAGATTCCTCCTTCCCACGGAAACTTTGATTCTCCGGTCAATTAGGAGAATTTGGTAGACTACGATCACTTGAACTTGTCGAGTCAAATTTGCCTTCGTACCTCCTACAGTCCCTACTGACGGGTTGACGAGGTGGGGGTTCCGCTACTACGGCCTTTCTTTTGGTGTGCTGAGTAGACGGAGCTGCCAGCGATCCGGCCATATTTGGGCTTGTTGGATCCGGCCTCTTACACCCATTCGAACCTTAAGCTTCAAGTTGTTCTGGCTCGACTTGTTGGAGTGTGTAGCCACAAAAGTCTTCTTTTCGACCTTTAAAATCTTAGTATGTTGGAGGAGATATCTCAAACTTTTGGAAGATCACCTGCATTTACTCTGAAAAGAATTCATTGTATCTTTCAGCGTGAAAGAATATTTGTATTAATGATTTTAAATATTTATTTGGGGATCTCGGCATGCAGCGCGATGTCGACCTGAATAAATATTTAAAATGCCCCATGTCTAGTAGGAACACTTTAGAATAGAATAGATTTAAAATTTCGAAATCTTTAATTATTTATTTGGGGATCTCAGCGTGTATCACGATGTTGACCCAAATAACATATTTAAAAATATCTCATGTCCTGCAGGGACATTTTAGAATAGAATAAATTTAAAATTTTGAGATTTTAAATATTTATTTGGGGATCTCGGAGCAGAGCACGATGTCAACCAAATAAATATTTAAAAATGCCCCCAGCGTTGCAGGGAGATTTTGGGTAGGCTTTGTACTTCGAGATTATAAATATTTATTTAGGGATTTCGGCATGCGGCGCGATTTCGACCCGAATAAATATTTAAAATGCCCCCAGTCTTATGTGGAATTTTTGAAATGCATTCTTGCAATACAAGAGAATTTCAAAATGTAAAAGATATATGCTAATAAACATGTACAAAAAATATAGTACATTTAGCATAGCGTTTCTTCGGGTAATTTTATGCATGATACTTCTTCAGATATCGGTCGTTGATGGGCGGCATAGGTCTCTGACATTATAGATCGATAAGCTGGTAGGGTCTTCCTTGATATACTTTTTCGATAACAAAGGGTCCTCCCAATTGGATAAGAATTTACCACCAATTTTTCGGCGAGGGATGATTGACCTTCTCAGCACTAGGACCATTTCCCCTTCATGAAATGATTGAGGGCGCACCATCCGATCAAATTACTTTGTCATCCTTGCTCGGTAGATCTCCAGGTTTTGTTGAGCTTGCAACCTGACTTTATCAAGTGCATCGAGCTCCTCCATTCTCAATCGAGCATTTTATTCTTGAGTGAGATCATGTTGAATTGCTACTCGAAGTGATGGTAGTTCTATTTCCAGTGGCAGCACTGCTTCAGCTCTGAACACTAGTGAGTAAGGAGTGGTTTTAGTTTGCGTCTTGTAGGTAGTACGATATGCCCATAGTGCTTCCACCATTTTTGTATGCCATTTTTTTTTATTTTTGGCGAGGATCTTCTTCAACAACTTCACTAGCGTTTTATTGAAGGCCTCTGCCAAGCCATTTGCTCTTGGGTTGTATATTGACGAGATCGCCAATTGATCTTGTGTCGTTCGACAAACTTGTAGATTTTTGTACTCTTGAACGCTGTGCCATTGTCTGAGATCACGCGGCGTGGTACACCGAATCTATAGACGACATTGTGGGTGAAGAAGTTAATCACATGCTTGGATGTGACTTCCCTGAATGGAGCTGCTTCTGCCCACTTAGAGAAGTAATCTGTTGCTGTCAGTATAAAGCGATGTCCTGCTGATGATGGCGGATCTATCGGCCCGATTATGTCTATACCCCAGCATTCAAATGGCGAGGATGCAACTGTTAGGTGCAGTGGATTTGGCGGTTGATGAATAATATTACCGTGAATCTGACACTCGTGGCACCTTTTAGCATGGTCGATACAATCTCTCACCATCGTAGGCCAGTAATAACTCATTCTTTTGATTTTAGCAGCCATCTTGGGACCTGACTGATGCGCTCCACAGAGTCCTTCATGAATCTCTGTCACCACTTTATCAGCTTCCTTGGTCCCTATGCACTTTAACCACATTTGATCAAAGGCTCATCGATACAGCGTGTCGTTAACAAATGCGTATTGCAACGCCCTCTTACGAATTTGTGCAGCCAGACATTTATCTGTTGGAAGTTTACTTTCTTTGAAGTAGTCGACGAATGGTTGCCTCCAATCGTCTTCGACTTTAACATCTAAGCAATGTAACCACGACTCTGAGCATCTACTGGTTCTTCGTCTCTTGACTACATGGCGATCTCCTGGTTGATTTTTAGTAGTGATCTGTTGGGGAGGTTGAGGATTAACCGGTGTTGCATCCTGTTGGCTTGAATTTATTATTCCCTTTGTCTGCGGGAATTGCAGGATCGCTGGCTCTAAGCCCGACGATTTTCAACCGCAATGAATATATGCTGCTTTTTGTCTTCATTTGCAAGCTCCTTGGCCAGTTTGGCTAGACAATTTGCTTTTGCATTCTGTCCTTGAGGAACTCGAGTTATCCTGACATTCAGCATTTATTTTAGAAGCTCGAGAGCCCGTCAGTAGTAGTGGGCCAATTCAAGTTTGCAAATCTTGTAAATACACATGACTTGATTTATTACGAGTTGAGAATCATCAAAATTTTGGAGATTTGTGATTTGAATATGAATTATAATTTCCAGTCCTACTATTAGAGCTTCGTATTCGGCTTCGTTATTGGTCCGAGGTTCAGTTAGACTAAATGAGAATCTCATGATACCTCCCTCGGGCTCTATAAAGACGAGACCGATGCTAGCTTAGGCCTTTGCAAGATTTGGAGGTCTAAAAGATCTAATAGATGATGCCCCATCAAAATACTTCTCCCAAAATTGTAGTTTTTCTTCTTAGTCGACTTGCATGATTTGTTCATCAGGCAAATCATCATTGAGCGAAGAGTCAGCTAGGATTGGATGTGCAGCGAGGAAATCTACCAAAGTTTGTCCCCTTTACTGCTTTCTGTGGCATGTACACGATATCAAATTGCAGTAATATTACTGCCCACCTTGCTAAACGACCTGTCAACGCTGGTCTTGTCATCAAGAACTTCAGCGGATTAATATTTAATATCAAGGTGATTTTGTGGGAGAGCATATAGTGGCGGAGTTTCTGGACTGCAAAGATCAACGCCATACAGTGCTTCTCAATTGGAGAATAGCGAATTTTCGCTCCAATCAATCTTTGACTGATGTAATAGAGTGCATTATCTTTTCCTTCTTCATTGTGCTGGGCCAATAACGCTCCGAGGGACTCTTCTAATGCTGCTGTATATAGTATAAGAGGCTTCCCTGGTATTGGCGCTACGAGAATGGGCGGATTCAACAAGTATCTTTTAATATTGTCGAATGCTTCATGATATTTTTCGTCCCATTTGAAGCGGACGTCTTTCTTCATCAACTTTGAGAATGGTTGACACACACCCGACATATTCGATATGAACGGCCGAATGAAAGCCAACTGCCCTTGTAACGAACGAAGTTGACGGAGGTTCCTTGGGGGTGGCATCTCCATGATTGCCTTAATCTTGTTGGGGTCGATTTTGATACCTCGGTGATGAACAACATACCCCAAGAATTTACCGGAGGAGACCCCGAAAGCACATTTATGAGGATTCATCTTCAGATCAAACCTTCTAATCCTCTCAAATACGATCCTTAGGTCATTTAAGTGATCTCTGCGGTCAATGCTCTTAACGATCAGGTCGTCTACATAACACTCGACCTTCTGGTGTATCAACTCATCAAATATATGTGTCATTGCCCGCTGGTAGGTGGCACCAGCGTTCTTCAGGCCAAAGGGCATGACCGTATAGCAGAAAATGCCGATGGGTGTTCTGAATGATGTATGCTTTTCATCTTCAGGCGCCATCTTGATCTGATTGTAGCCCGACGATCCATTCATAAATGAGAACATGTTGTAGTTAGACGTGTTGTCAACTAGAAGTTTTGATACAGGAAGCGAAAAATCATCATTTGGACACGCCTTGTTGAGGTCCCAAAAGTCAATACAGATACGTATCTGACCGTTCTTCTTCTTCATGGGGACGATATTGGCGATCCAATCGGCATATTTCTCTTCGCGGATGAAGCCCGCTTCTATAAGTTTCTTCGTTTCAGCAATCACATGTTCTTCAATCTTAAGTCTCATTCTCCTTGGAGCTCACTTGACGGGCGCTGCATCTGGTTTAATGGCCAATCTGTGAACTGCTATATCAGGGGATAAGCTAGTCATTTCAGTATATGTTCAGGCAAAGCAATCCCTGAATTCACAGAGAAGTTCTTTCATCTCTTTTGCCTGCTCTTTAGGAAGGAGAGAACTAATGAATGTCAGGCGTGGGCCCTCCTCAGTCCCCAAGTTAATTTCTTTTAGTTTATCCATAGTAGCTGCCTGTCCACCATCTTTCAATTATTCTGGTGCTGGTTTGACTTCTATGGGTTGATTCTCCTGAGTATCGACTTCATATGTCTCCTCATTATTGCTGTCATCGGATTCAATTTCCTCGCAAGTGATTGTTTGGCAAGTTTTCTTTCGGAGGTATTTTCGCCTGATGAATCCAATACCTTTTTATGCATTCATATCCTTCCGTCGTAAAGGATGCGGTTTCCTTCCGTACCAGAGGCATAGGCACGTACGAAGCTGCCATTTGGAGGTATGAATATTGATCTGTTTTTGCAACATTCTTTGAATACCTTTGGTATTAAACCTAGGTAGCCTCGTAGGTAGTAATTCTTCGGACTCGACGAGCATATGGCACTAGTCACGATTCACTTCTTCAAGCTTTCCCACAGAATAGAATATGTTTCCTGACTCAGTCCCTTTTTCAATCGGGGGCAGATAAAGGGTCGCAAGTTCTTCAACTTTATGCACATCTTGTGGAATCATTTCTTTGAAATACTGTAGGAGAACACGGGTGATTACAAGCATGCTATCTGAGATTGTCAGGCTATCTATTCTTCTGGAGAATACATCTTGCACCGTGTTCATGTAGATAGAGTCATAGTCATAATCATCATTTGAATATTCAATCTCCCTACTCCATTCGTCCATCGAATGGCATATCCTCTGGGATTTTGTAGGGGTGATATCATCTTCATCTGTGTCGCTCCCAATGTGAGGTACACATTCTTTCTTTAGAAGTGGCAATGGCAGCTTCTTTGGGAAGAGTCAGGGACGCCTTCTTTCTCCCCACCTGCTTCTTCTTAACTTCTTGTTTAGGTCGCTTTGCACTCTCTGGATTTGATGCTTGAGCTTCTAGAGAGCTCGGCGGCCTTAGCTTTTTTGGCATAAAATACTGCGCATCCTCATAAACCGTTGCTTCATAGACTACAAAGGGCTGGATGTCACCAGAAATTCTAAATTCTTCCCCATCCTTAAGGTATTTCATGCACTGGTGTAGTGTTGACGGGACAATGCCATACTCATGCAACCAGAGGCGACCCAGGAGCGCCTTGAATGAGGTATCCGCATCAATCACATGAAATTTAGCTTATGTGTGAAGTTCTCCAAATACAAGAGGAAGCATAAACGATCCAAGGGTTTCTGCCCTTTCTCGTTAAAGCCATGCACCATGAGTTTATCTGGCCTGAGGTGCTCCACGTTGAGGCACAATGACCTTAGTGTTTTTTAGCTCATAAGGTTGATGGAGGACCCGGGGTCGATCAGAATTCGACTGATTATCAAACCATCACTCTCTGCAGTAATTTACAGAGGTCAGTTGTGGTCTGCAGTCCCGAGCATCATGTCATCTTCGGAGAAGGTGATGAAAGTTTCGTTACAAGCTTGCAGGACCTCAGTCAGGTTGCATTCAGCGAAATACGCTTTGCATCTTTCGGGATTTTTGAGAGCCTGAATCAAAGTCTCCCAAAGGTCCTTAGACATCACCAGAGCGTCATATATGCTTAGCTGGGCAGGGATTTTTCTCAGATAGGATAAGATATTATAATCTATCCCTTTGACCGGAGTATCTTTCTTCTTGGGGTCCTTAGGGATAATGTCTTTATTGCCGACTATCTCCTTCCCCTTGTCTTTACTGGAGGTCTCCTTCTTTGGCAGAGATGATAATATCTTGCCACTTCTGAACTGCACCTGGGCGATCTCTTCTGACTCAGACTCGTTTAATAGAGTCTCTTCTTCGGAGTCAGCCATTGTTGCGTCTAGAGATTCATCCGTTGATTCAGAATCACCTCTCAGATTTACATGTCCCATCTGCGACGCTATGTCGGGGTCTGATTCATCTGTCTTTGAAAAATACAAATCTTCTTCTGAACTGTAATCCATTGGCGACACCATCATACAGGCTTTAGAAGGTACTTCTTTTTCCTTTTTGATCGGATCTACTAGTATTGTCGAAATGACTCGACAAGTTTTCACGAGGAGTGGATCTTCATTAGCCTCTTTTGACTCATCAACTTTGAGTTCTGCCATAAAATCAGCAAGCTGAATGGGGCGTCTCGCAGTCTGGTAATATTCATCCAAACTATCGATAACCCTTTGGGTTTGTCTTTTTCTCCTTGGGCTTCTTCAATTTGTTCTTCTTCTTGGAGGTTTTCACCCTCCCAGACTCTGAAATGCCAGCTTGATTGGGAAACTGTTTAGAAGTGGAAGTTCGCACCGCAGGCAGCGTCTTGAGATCTAACACCAGCTCAGTAGGATATTTCCACTTTACACCTAGAACTCCTTCAAGCTGTTTTAGCATTTTCACAGTTTTCTTGGAGATCGCAGTCTCTCATTGTTCTTCTTGGGTTGGTTTGTTTTCCTTTCTTCTTTTCTCAATCTGGGGTACGGAGGAAGTCGTAACTACCCGAGTTGATTCTTTCCTAGGATGAGCCAACACATTATCTGATAACGTGAGCTCTCCTCTTCGATATTTTCTTTCCAGCCAATCCTTGAAGATGTAGCAATCTTCAATAGGATGGCTGGCTACCTGATGATACGGGCAGTAATTTGGGTCACCAGTATGTTTCGACTCCTTGGGTCTCTTGCACTCCGGCAGTTCTAAAACCGCTTTTAACGCCTGTCAAAATAACTTGGCGACACTTTCTCTTTTAAATGAATATTCTTTATTCATTTTATCTTTGAGGGAGGGGAACGTTCGGTCTCCAATTCCCATTGTTTGCCGCGGACGTTCTCCACCACTCTGATAAGTTCGTGGTCTATTATTATCCCCCAGTTTCAACTTCGGCTGGGGTTTAGGGTTGTAGGCCTGTTTTGACTTTTCTTTATACTGCATCGGCTGCTTGCTTTTATTTACATTGTAAATCACCTGTTTTCCCTTATCAGCTCTGGAGAAAAATATGGAGTCAGCCTCACCTCTTCTAGCACCTGAGGCTTTAGTCTTCTTGGGCTTATCAGAGTGACCATCTGATCTTGACATGTTCAACTTTTCGAACTTTGCCACTCTGTCTAGTAAATCCTGAAATGTGGTGATTGTGGCAATGCACAGAAATGGTTGCATCTTATCATCGATGTTTCCCATTAATAGTTGCACAGCATGCTCTTTCTCCAACTGTTGTTCACATTTCATGCTTAGATTATGTCAGCGGGTTATATATTTTGATACCGACTCTTCTCTCTTCCGTTTTTTCAAAGCGAGGTGGGCGATCGTGATCTTCTCGGTCGCACTAGCGAACCGCTTTACGAATATGGCTTCTAACTCTGCAAATGTCTTCACAGAGTCATTTGGTAGCTCAGCATACCATTCGAAAGCAGTTGCTGTCAAACTGCTAACGAATTGCCGGAAGAGCAGAGCATCATTTCCTCCCGTGTTCCCGCAGGTGGCTTTGAACTGCACCAGGTGCTGTCTGGGATTTTTATTGTCATCAAAAGTGTTGAACTTCGGTACAGAATATCCCTTAGGATACGGCACCTGATCATACTCTGTCGGGTACGGGCGACCTTTACCCACCAGTTTTTTCTCTTGATCGACGGCTATAATAGCCTTGATCTTCTCTGTAATGATCCCTTCCAACTGTGCAGCAGTCACAGGTTCGGAGGTACTTGCAATATTCTGTGGAGTGGGCTGGCAGACGACATTGCGAACTTCATGGCCATTTTCAGGAATACTTCGTATTCCTGAGCCTTGAGGCATCTGGAGATTTGGAGGATCAGCTGGAGCATCGGGCATGGGACAGGCGACAGCAGTTCTCTGCATCATCGCCGTCATTTGGGTCATCATCTCTGTCATTTTCTCATGCAACTAAGATATTTCCCTGTCCTTAGCCCTCATTTGACGTTTCATTTGCCTCTGTATTTCTGTGAGCGGAATGTTCTCGTCAGCGAAGGGATTCTCCTCAGCCTCTTCTTCACGTTCTTCTTCAGAAGAGCGGCCGCCTTTGCCTGTGGTGGATCCAGCCTCACGGCGACGTCGGTATACTTGTCTAGACGGCGGTTGCCAATGGTCGTTGTCTTCACCACGGGGGATATATTCTCTTTCTTTTCTCTCCACTATAACAGATAATCGTTCTCTTGGTGGAGTCTTCCTGGTTTCAACCATCAGCGGCCGCTGATATTTTCTCTTGTTCAGTCCTCTCTCTTTCACAGTTTTTAGGACCCTGTAGACCTGGGCCGAGAGAGTTTCAGGCTCTTTTCTCTTCTGAGGAGCTGGGACATCAGGTTTCTGGTCCCAGAATGATTTCTTTAGCTCACCAGTTGAGCTATTTCTCTTCACACATTTTAAATTCGCAAACCCGTTTCGGGTAGGAATTGCAGCTTCTGGCTCTTGGGCCGGCAAGTTGGATGGGTGGATTGGGAGTTGTTGCTGAGCTCGAAGCTCAGCATTCTTCTTCCTCCTCTGCCTCCTGGTGAGCCTTCCTCCAGAAGAGGAAGCTTCAGCATTATTCCTCCTAGGTGCAGGAATTTCTCTGGATAAGGAGGTGGTGTTTGCAGTTACCACAAAAATCCTTCCGTCAATCAAGATCTTTTTGGTGGCCGGGGCTTATGACTGCAACAGCCGTTCAAAGACAGAAATCCTCTTATGAGGATTTTCGGCAGCAGGTCGTGGCACTGGCAGAGGTGCACAACGCTTGGCAACTTCAGTAGAGCGCGGCCTCCTGGAGGGCCCTTCAGATTCTGTGCTATTCATATAAACAGAAGCAACCTTTGCAGCGACTGTAGGAAAATCGAGACTACCAAATTGAATGGTAGCTCCAGCCTTCCCTGTCTCGATGATAGCATTCGCCAGTTGGATCCTGGCTCCTTGTCCCAACTGGACAGTCATTGGTGTATTCTGTAGATCCATCTACACGAATGAAAGGTAAGAGTTAGTAATCAGAATCTGATACATCACCCCACACTTTCAAAGTGCAGAGACTTGCACAGAATATAAAAATAAAATAAAGTAGATAACGTTAGCAAGTAAATAAAATAAATGTATAAATCCCGCTAAATACGTTATCTCGGTAAATTTGTTGAACGATTATTTTTAAAATATTCAAAATTTTGATTCATTAAATGATCATCTTGAAATATTTAAAATTTTAAATGCAGGGTGAAATAGCTGCTACTATGATACTGAGACGACTACCCAAAGATGGAAAGAGAAACCAATCCCCAGCGGAGTCGTCAGAAATCTGTGGGTTCCGAAAATTCAGCCCTGGCCTCCACCTAATTTGCTTTCTTCGGGGGAGTTTTAACATAATTAAGTTTCAGGGTAAATTTTGGAAGGCAGATGGGATTGTAGATAAGGCACTACCCCGAGATTTCGCCCTCATTTTGCGAGGACTTTATGATCTGAGTTCTGGTTTCCTATAGGCGCAAGCCCCTATAATTAATTACCCCTCCTGATAACAAGAGAGAACTTTCGATTAAGGCTAGTCGTCAATCAGATACATAAGAAATACGTGTTATCTGGCATATAGTAGCAGCATGGGTATGGAGAATTAGAAAGTATGTAGATTTGATATTTTAAATTGGAAATTTCACCATCTTGCACTTAAAGAGGATGGTGAGGGAATGAATGATTAACCCGATCAAGATCCCATGGTTTCGTTGTCCCGGGCCATCGTGGTCTCTGGTCTACTTAGTCAGAGGAGATAGTCGACCCAACCTGACAGAAGGATCCTTGTCGGCAACCATGGGTTGCTTCGTCCAAGGGTACCTTGTAGACCTTGGGTGAGTATATGTCTAAGGGGACAAATTTGAATCCACCTTAGCTAACAGAGGGCTTCGTGCCCTATCGATCATATCCTATCATTGTTTAAAATTGCGCAATATGAGGCTCGCCTTGAGGCCCGCCTTAGCGCAATTTTAGTAAAAATGCCTTGAGGCTTACGTCTCGACCTTTCTTTATGAGGCTTACGCCTCATCTTGGATGAGGCCCGCCTTAAGGCGCGCCTCGCCTCGCTGGCATGAGGCGTACGCCTCACTCTATTTATGAATTTTTTTTATTTAAAACTTTCCTAAATCTTAAATGAAAGCCCCAAAAAATGTTATATGCTACTTTTATGCAATTCATATATTTTATATTATTTTGTTCCTATAATATTTGGATTTCAATTCTATTTCTCATCATTTTTCATTTAACACTTTACATCTTATATAATTTTTTATTTCATATGTATGTAAATTTGTTACTTCATAGTTCATTAGAAAGATAATGTCATCATTTAACATATTATTTGGATATTATATAAAAAATCACTTTTAACTTTTATTTTGACTTTACGTATTTTTTAGATTTTGAGGCTTATGCCTCAAAACGCCTTGAGGCTTACGCCTCGCCTCACGTATGAAAAACCCATCAATACCCAATTACGCAATTTTAAACCTTGTATCCTATTGATTCATATCTCAAGGATTTGATGTCAATAAGGAACGTATTGGCTCTGGCCATAACCGATATCACGTGGTGCCATTTAGCGGCAAAACCACTCGGTTCAGAGGTCCCCGGGTCATAACCGTTTATCCTGCTGTGTTATTTGGCGGAGAAACTGCCGGTTAGAGGACACGTGCCACGTCCTTACTAGCAGGAGATTGTTTGAGAATAGATCCTAGTGATATTTTCGACTAGACATTAGCTCTGTGTGAGCTAAAGTAAATTTTAATTTGTCCACCTCGGCAAACTGTTGCGGAGAGTAGATGGATTTTGCTTTAAGTGATTTAATGGAGTATTTTCATTTTTAAATATTTTGGATTTTTGGGATTTTTGGAGACTTGGATTTTCAGGGAATTTTGGAGGTATTTCTTTGAGATTTGTGTGGACCCCTCTGGCTGAGATTTTCTATCAACGCCGCCATCATCGGGGTGAATGGGGTTACTTCTATTTATGGATTAAACCTTGTCGACTCTATCGAGCTGTCGATAGAGAATCGGGTTTCATAGACTTTATGTCTTTGTAAGTGAATTCTCTTGATTATAGGCCTTGAAGGCTTAATATGAACGTATAAAATAAATATTTCAGTCGACCACGCGGCTGTATATTCCTTTAATAGTTCAAACCGTCTCGACTCCTATCTACCTGAATAGAAGGATCGGGTCCGAACTTAAATTCACTTATTGACCCGCGCAACATCCCTAGACGTCACGTGTGTACCAATAGCACGCTCGCCGAGGCCCATGCGGGTGTTTGGGGGTATTTTATAATTATTTGTTGAACCTTTGTCAACTCCTATTTACTTGCTTTAGGAGGATCGGGTTCAAATTTATGGAACCGCGCAACATCTCTAGATGTCACGTATGTTCTTACAACACGCTCGCCGGGGCCCATGCAGGCATAGTGATTGTATACCCTTCTTTGTATACCTATGTGTATACAAATTACAGTGCATGTGCGGGGGCATTTTGAAATATTTGTTGTTGTTTGGTTGTACGGATGACCGCCATTTGAATGCAACGTTCCATTTGGATGCTCGTATATGCCTTCTGTCCGCTCGTAAGGATGTTGCGGATCTGGTGGCGTGGCATCGTACTTATTATTTGCTTGCTTCGTACAGGTAGACTGTCGTGCACTGCTTGTCGCTTTATGTGAGTAGATGATTATGCACTAACGAATCTCCAGGTTATTATCCATAGATAATTATGTTCGCGTGATATCTTTATTTATGGTCATTGCTTTGCATACAAATCTTCTAGTGCCGGTCACATGCATTTGTTGTAGTTACTCTATATTTTGCTTGTGGTTTACACACTGGGCATACAACGACTCTTCCACGACAGCTCGTAGGGACTCGTATTTGATATATTCACTTTGTATTTCACTCTTGAACAACACATTAGATAGGTAGTAGGGTTTCCTACAGCAGCTCGTAAGAGTTCGTATCTGCTGTAATTCTCTTCTGTATTTGCCCGTAGTGGTGCGTTGAGTATACGACGGGTCTTCTATAGAGGCTTGTAGGCACTTGTATTTGCTATATGTTTGATACCCTTGCTCGTAAATAGTTTTCTATTTACGTAGCAAATCTACTGCAATGGCCCGTAGGTGTTCGAATTTGCTGGACATCTTATATTTATTTATTTATTTTGTCTATGGCAGACTGGTGTATTCACCTACTGCTGAACAGTGTTAACTGTATAGAAGCTGCATTCTTCTTGAATTATTCAAAGATGACATGTCTTTCAGTTCATTGTATATTGAATCCCCCTGCTTACAGGAGACAAGTGCATTTACTTGCCGCTGCCTTATTACAAGCTGTATAAGTATCTTAGTACTTGTCGTAGGCTCCTCGTATCCTTCTTGTAGATGGCATATTGTGTGCATAGCAGAACTTCTACCACCGCTCATAGGAACTTGCATTCATTTTGTATCATCAGCCTATGCTTGCAGAAGACCAGTGTACTTACTTGATACTGAGTGATGGTCGGCTGCAGGGATGTTATTGTATTCCTTGTATATGGTCATTGATGAATCCATCAAGTTTATTGTATGTTTGTTATTGTCACTCATGAGTGACCCTTCAATCCTCATCAATTATGAGGTTCCACTTGCTTATTTGCATATAGACATTAATTTGTTGTTACATTCATGTCCTTGCGATCAAAATCCATATTTAAAGACAAGTTCTTTGTCATCTTTGAGAATGATCTGCAACATGCATAATGATCCAAGAAGTATTCGTGTTGATACTTGTTTGCAAGCCCACCATTATGTATATCAATTTCTTTCATTTGTAAGAGGGCAATATATTTGTCCATGTGAGTGATATGTGCCTCGATCATCATCACCTTTATATGACTTGCATGATATTCATTTGGATGTATTTGAATGATCATGATTCTTGACAACTCCACTTTGATCTTACATTTGTTAAGGTTAAGTTGTTTGTCATTATGAGTTCAATTCCCTGTACCCACAAGTTCAAGCTCAGTTTATTGAAGTCAATTTGCAAGCTTGCTAGTCTTCCTCATCTGATTCAAGTCAAGTTCATGCAATGTTCAAATTAGATCTTCTGCATTCAAGTTCTACTTGATGTTGCTCAACTCAAATTCAATGTCCACAAGTTCCTGCTTTGAGTTCAAGCCTGTTGTGTTTCATTTGAGTTCGGGTTCTAGTTCAATGTACAAGTTCAAGTCCTCTTGCCATTTTGTTTAGCGGAGACAAGTTGACAAAGTTTGAGGGTTGACAAGCTCAACATCACATTGAATTCTATTCAACTTTGGCAACCAAAGTAGAGTGGAGCAATTGTTCGCCAAGGTGAGTTGCCTACGATCCTACTAAATAGAAAACCTTACCATTTGCGTGCCAGTTGATAGGCTTTAATCGGGCAACTAGTTTCCAATCAGTTGACAAACACAATAAAAGAAATGAAAGAGAATATTAACATAATAGAAGTTCATTCAACAATAGAGGAAAAGAAAGCATCTCCCATAAATAGACTGATGACCACAAGGGCTCTATGTAAAGGTCAAATAGTTATACCAATCTAAGGTCCTATGGTAAGCACAAATATATAGTAATAAATAAATAAGGACTGACCTACTAGGCTTGATTGACCTCTTGTCTCCACTCACCTCGCCCACATATAACGCATCACCTGGAGGTGAAACAGAAATATGAAATGAGATGAACTCAATGGATAGTATTCGACACATTAATAGCAGAGTTGTGAAATCAGGCTACAAAATGGCCAAGTTAGTCTTCAAGCAGACAATGATCTCAGCCTTTATCATCAGGAAAATCTAATATACTACCTACCCAGTTTGACCAGTTCCATGAAGGTTTTCTGACCACTCTTTAATCATTCGATGGGCATTGATGATTGTTGAATTCTTGGTGAAGAAACATTTATGGGAAAATGGTAATCAATGCATAATTGTGTTACAAACTGCGTGTAGAAATGGAATAATCCTTGGCTGAAATTTTAATTTCAGCACTCCCAAACTCAATCCACAAAAAGAACTAATAGGAAAAGCTAAAGAAAAAACCTATTTGATTAATGATAGATGGAATAAAATAAGATACAATAGATCTTCAATTGGAGAGGAGAATCCAGCTCTTTCAATTCACTAGCCGCCGGCTAGAGCCCAAAATACCCTCAGAACACTACAATTTCAACAAACAAAGCATATCCCTAACCCTAGGGAACCACCTACTTAAAGCATACAATAATGATGTAAATTCCAAAATAGCCCATTCTTTGAATTTTTCCTCCTAAATAAGCCTTAATTTTCTTTTATTGTTGGCTGCTGGACCCCACAAAAGAGGAGGGTAGGAGTTGCTGGACGGAGCATCTGTTCTGCCTCTTATATACCAAGGCCGGTCCAGGATGGACCGGCAGGATAGGTCTAACAATACACCTCTCCCAAAGACCACTTTGTTTTGAAGGTGGAAGGATGGGAACTGATATTTCACTTTCTCGTATGGCTCCCATGTGGCATCACAATCGGGTGGGTTCTTTCACTTTATTAGCACTTCCTTAATTCTTCCCTCTCCCTGTCGTACCCCTTTCAGCTATAGTTTTTACAACACCACCTCAAGATCCTTTGTTAGTGTCACAGGTAACTCTAAGCTGGATGCATAATTCTAGATAGCCCTCCTCAGCTCTGACACGTAGAATACCAGATGTATAGTAGCGGTTCGTGGTAACTTCAATTGATAAACCACTCCTTCAATCTTCTCCAGTATCTCATAGGGACCAAAGTACCTCGGGGACAGCTTCTCATTCCTCATGTTAGCTACCATTCTTTGTCTGTAGGGAGGAAGCTTCAAGTATACCTCATCCTCTATCTCAAGCTGGATGTCCTTCCTATGCCCATCTGCTTGCTTCTTCATGATCTGCGAAGCTTGTAATAAGTGCCTTTTAAAGTCTTCCAACACCCTGTCCCTCTCCTTCAAGTACTGCTCCATTGAAGAAAATGGTGTGCTACTCTGCCCAAAGTGTATCAAGTGAGGTAGGTCCCTTCTGTACAATACTTTGAAAGGAGTCATCTGCGAACCTGAATGATACAAAGTGTTGTACCAGTATTCTGCCTATGCTAGCCACTTAACCCATCACTGAGGTGTCTCTGAAGCAAATATCACAGCTATGTCTCTAGGCTCCTGTTTAACGCCTAAGTCTGCCCGTCTGTTTGGGTGGTAAGTGGTGCTCCTCTTCAGCATTGTCCCCTGCAACCTGAATAACGCTATATAAAAATAACTGAGGAATATCTTGTCTTAATCTGATACTATAGACTCTGGTACCCCATGTAGTTTGACCACCTCTTTAATGAATGCCGCTGCCACTATCACTACCGTATAAGGATGCCGCAGGGGAATGAAATGAGCATATTTGCTCAGCTTATCAACTACCACCAAAATAGTTGTAAACACCTTAGATTGGGGTAACCCATCTATAAAATTCATGGTGACTTCCTCCCACACTCTATCTGGAAGTGCTAGGGGTTGAAATAGTCCCTCTGTAGTTATGGCCATGTATTTGTTCGTCTGGCATACTTCACATCTAGCCATCTCCTCTACATCCTTGTGCATCTCCTTCCAACATAACCCTGCCGCCAATATCCTGTTTGTTTTCTGTACATCAGAATGAAACTCCTGCAGCAGGTGTGGAATCTGGACTGAGGTCCGTGGCAATACAAACTTCTCCTGGTACAACAATCTCTCCCCATCTAGGGAATAGTCAGGGTGGCTACTCTCATCCCTCAGTAGATCCGCCTTAATCCTCCTCAACGCTTCATCTTGCACACTCTCCTCTTTAATAGCCCCCTGATCCAACAATGGTGATATCAAAATAGTCAACTCCTAGAGCTCCCCTATACATCTGGACAAGGCATCAACCTCCTTGTTTTCTAACCCTAGCCTATACTCGATCTCAAAGTCATAACCCAACAGCTTGGACAGCCACCACTGATGCTCCTCGGTCACCATCCTCTACTTTAGTAGGTACTTCAAGCTCCTTTGGTTAGTCCTGATGATGAAATGTTGACCCAATAAATATGGCCACCACTTCTAAATAGATAGTACGATGGCTATCAACTCCCTCTCATAGACTAACTTCAGCCTAGCTTTGGCTGTCAACACCTAGTTGAAGTAAGCTATAAGTTGTGATTCTGCATAAGCACTACCCCCAATTCATACCCAGATGCATCAGTTCCATCATAAAAATATGGCTGAAATTTAGTAGGGCCAGGACTGGTACCGTAGACACGGCCTACTTAAATCTCTCAAAGGCTTAGGTAGCTTCCTCTCCCCATAATAAGCTATCCTTCTTTAGCTACTCCACTAGTAGTCATGCTATGGTGCTCTATCTCCTCACAAATCTCTTATAGTACCCAGTCAGCCCTAGGAAACTATTCAGATTTCTAGGTAGAGGCCATTGTCTCAATCTTAACCTGATCAGCGACCACCCCCTCCTGAGATACCTCATGCCCCAAGTATTCCACACTAGTCTGTGCAAAACAACACTTCTTCAGGTTGGCCCTCAAGTGATGCTCTTGTAATATCTCTTATACCACCCTTAAGTGCTCTAAATGCTCCTCATCCGACCTACTGTACACCAGGATGTCATCAAAGAAAATCACTACAAACTTTTTGAGGTATGGTAAGATTACCTTGTTTATGAGGGACTGAAAGGTAGTAGGGGCATTGGTGAAGCCAAATAGTATCACCAAGAACTCATAGTGTCCCTCATGTGTCCTGATTGTCATCTTTGAGACATTCTCCTCTCTCATCCTGATCTGATGGTACCCATACTTCAGATCTATCTTTGTGAATACCAACGCCCCACACAGCTCGTCCAGCAACTCATCTATCACTGTTATAAAAACTTGTCTAGCATAGTCTTCTTGTTTAGGGCCCGATAATCCACACAAAATTTCCAACTCTCATCCTTCTTTTTGACCAGTAAGACTAGTCTAAAAAAAGGACTCATGCTTGGCCTGATTATTCCTACCTCCAACATCTACCTGATTAGCTTCTCAATCTAATCCTTTTGGATTTGAGGATAACGATAAGACCAGACGCTTATAGATGACACCCCTTCCCACAAGGTGATAGCATGCTCCTGCTCCATCTGTGGTGAAAATCTTTGTGGTGGCTGAAAAACCTCACTGAATTGCTGAATAAGTGGCTGTACTGAAGGAGGAATGTCTCCCACTGCCTCCAATCTACTATCCTCTAAGCGTTGAAGCTCCACAAAAAATTCTCCTCCCACCTCTTACAGGGACCTCACTATGGTTTTGAGAGACACCATAGCTTTGGATAACTGTTGACCTCCATCACGCAATCCAAAAAAAATTGAAATAAAATCGCACCTTAGCTCTGTCAAATCCCCAGAAATCCTGCTCGGGCACCTCGTATCCGTCGAACTTTTACTCAAATCCCGGATATCCTGTTGATTCTATGACACCTCTACATAGGCGATCAAATCCCATAAATCCTGCAGCTCTCGCCTCAGTCGAGCGTCCGCATTCGTCGTTAAATACCAAGAGAAGGAACTTTTTTTTGGATCTTCCACTGCCCCAACCCATGACCCTATCTAGTTCGCAAGCCACCGAAGCCTCTAGCCGGCCTTGCCTTGCGGCCATCTACCCAAGCTCCAGTCAATAAGCCAAACCTGAACTTCCCTCTGAAGCTGACGCCTGAGCTTCTCATCTTTATTTTTCCATCTCCAACTCCACAACAGCTCCCATAGTTTGCAAGCCTCCCAACCTCACCTTTGTTTCTCAAAGCTGAAGCATCAGACGACCTCAAGACCACTGTGCTGACGTCTTCTCTCCACTGATTCGAGCATCCCAATCCACACGCAAGCTCCAACCGACCTCCTCCGACCGCTACATCCCACCAAATCTAGTGGTCGAGTCACTCATAAGCCTCGGCTCCGACTTCCTGTATCGATCTCAAGCTCTTTTCTCATTCTCTACCTTCACCAATCCTCGATCCAAACAGAAAAGAGAGAGAGAGAGAGAGAGAGAGAGAGAGAGAGAGAGAGAGAGACTTTCTCTCTAGCTTAACTAAGTCCATACAGCCGACCCTACCTGCCATAGCCGAAGACTCTTTCATGCCTTCCTCTTGCCAAGCTGACGACCCCTTGCCTGTAGCCGGCCTCCACTTTAATTTCCCTCATACAACCTACCCTAGCTGAAGCCACTCGCAAGCCTTGTATTCCACCTGATCCTACTCCGGAGAGCAAAGCTTCCTCAAGCTAGAAATGCCTCTCCCGGCAGCGCATATACCCGACGCCCAAAACCCAGTTTAGTCCGAACTCCAGTAGATTTAGTTGCAAGCATCAATGTCTATCCACTCCCGTAGCTCTACAACCCCACTCCACCGCCAATCCAAACCCCTACATGGCCGAACAAATCTCTGTCTTGCAATCTTGACCTCACATTCTCCTTTAATAATATCTTTCCCCTAGCCACAGATCCAAAAATCTAGCTCAATCCTTCACTAAATCCTGCCAGATTCTATCCCTTCAACCTTCAGTAGGTGAGATGAGCTTCATATTTAAATTGCTTTTGCTACTATCTCTGTCCTTCCACTCAAAATGACACTTGTAAATATCTACAACATCCAATAGTTGTTCTCCCACTCATCAGACTCTTTTCTTTACTTAATTTAATTTCCTCTTATTATTATTATTATGAGTGCTAATTATTGTCATTAATTGATACTGTTAAGTAGTAGTATTTACTTTTTTATTTATTTATAAAAAAGGAGGAATGGATTTATATGTATTATAAAAGAGTCCAAAAAAATGAGAGATACAAAAAAAGAGAGAAGAATATAAAAAAAGAAAGAAAGAGATATTTTCCAAAAAAAAAAAAGAAAAGAGAAAAATATCAAAAAAAAAAAAAGAAAAAAAATATATTAAAAAAAAATGAGAGATACAAAAAAAGAGAAGAAAAATAGCAAAAAAAAAAAGAATTTTGCAAATTTTGAGAACTTGTTTCGTCGTTTGCGGCGGACCGGAAAACCGCCCATACACGCTTTCATAAGCGTGGTGGGATGGGACCCCGGTGCGGCGCCTACAACGAGGCGGGTAATCACCTCAAAATCCTATCCTCGGCATTCGTGTCGAGCCGGCAAACCGCCTATACACGCTTTCTTAAGCGTGGTGGGAAGGGAACCCGGTGCGACACCTACGGTGAGGCGGGTAGGCCCTATACACGCTTTTCTTAGCGTGGTGGGGATAATTTTAAGTACCCGTATGCGGCTCTGTACCTACGGGGAAACAAAATGCTTTTCTTTTTCAGGTACGTCGAAGACCCATACACGCTTTATTCAGCGTGGTGGGGGATTGAAGACTTTACACGGCCGCGATGTCCTCGAAAGAGGACATCTACCATACACTCTTTCTTAAGCGTGGTGGGAAAGGCCCAGTTTTCCGTTATTTCCCCCTAAACGGGGGAGATGCCGGAATGCTGCCGAAATTTCGGGTGAAAATATGACCGTACTTGGACTTGATTGAACTCAAAAGGACAGTAGGGGACTTCTAAACTTGAACTAAATTCAGATAATTTGAACTTGAAGCACAAAATAAATCTAAATTCAAACTCAAATGGACTGAATGCAATGGACAAGAACTCAAGGTAGAACATAAACTCAACATGATTTGAATTCAAATGAGCAACAATCAGGAACTTCAGCCAGACTTGAGTAAATTGAACAGGAGACTTGAACATTGAACAACAAGAGACTCAAATTTGACATTGAGTTGAATTTGAGCATGGACTACAAAGGACTTGCAAGCATTTGAGCTACAAGGAACTTGAACTTAACTAGACTCGCAAGCTTGAATACGATGACGAATTGGACTTAGATTCAGACAAATAACAAAGCTTTGAATTTTGAATCGATGAGGGACATGAACAAAATGAAGACATCAAAGGCGAATAGTAACTTTGGGTATTCAAATGCATTCAAATGAACACCACACCAGAAAATACAATTAGAGGTATTTTGTTCAATAGATTCATAAGTGTACAAGCAGAGAATGTTGAATAAATTCTCAAGGCATACAAGTGAGGAATGATGAAATTAACTGGCTTGGAATATTCAAGCAAAATCAAATTGAACAAGCGATATCCATATGGTCATCCAAGCAAATCCAACTGCCCCTGTAAACAGAGAGATTTGGTTTGCATAGAGAAATCAACAATAAATGTGGCGCACAAGCGACATCAGAGGAGCTATAGGGAATGCAAGCATCTACAAACAACTGCAAACAATAACTCATGAATTCAAACTCAAACTCAAATCAAGCAAACTCAGATTGAACTCAATTTGGAACAAAACTCAGACCACAGGGAATTCGTACAGTGGATAGAGACAAATTGAACTCAAATGAGTTACAACGAATTTAATGATTAATCCAATTCAAGCTTGAATTAAAGTTGAATTGAATTTGAACAATGAAAAGGGGCATAAGTGAACAAATACAAAAGGAATGAATCTTGAACATTCACACCAAGCCTGTGGACTTTTGAATAACAAAGGAGTTGAATGAAAAGAACCACTTGGATCATCTAAATGCATTCAAATAGATATCATGCAAGCAAGCGAAGATTCATGATAAACACAAAATCCTACATCCAACTCAGAAGCAACATGCAATAGGCAGATAGAAGACTCGTATGCAATGAACAATGAATGCATCGTATATGAGCAAGAGCAATATGCACGTCAATAACAACAATACTCAAACTTGAATCATGTGCAAGAGAACTCAAATAGAATTTGGACTTGATTTGAAAGTTAATCGAAGATGAACAAGGACTTGAAATGAGCTTGAACTTGAACATTTATACCCAAACCAAAACTTGATTTGGACCAAGATGACTCGGATTTGATTTGAACATGCTTACATGGAGAAAAGCATAATGAGCACAATAGACTTCTCACTAACACGAGTAGAGACCATGTTATAACCTACTTGCAAGCTCCCACAAATTGTTGTAATGATCTCCTCATGCATACAACAATTGATCTATGAATTAGAAAGGTGATGATGGAAGTCTTGCATCGCATACAACGCTCCAGTTCACGATAACAAAGAAAGAGACACATAAGCAAATACAACCATTCACTAATCGTTAGGTGTAAGAAAGCCAATGATGAATGCAAACACCTACGATGCTATGTAGCAAGAGTGGTGAATAATGTAATGCTCTTGTAGTCAATCATCATTCAGCATCAAGCGAATACATCAGACTTCCACAAGTAAAAGAGAGATCTGCAACACATACAATCTCTCTATGAAAATAGAGGTGTGTACAACATGCCATTCATGGGTAGATGCAGAAAGACTTCAATAAATGTAGTATCCTGAAGTTAATTCCAGCTTGTAAATGAATACATCTACCTACATCAGTAATGAATATATTATGGGGACCAAAACCATAGTGAAATGCATAAAGAATGCAGTGAATACAAGTTCCAACGAGCTTCTACGAAGCAGGAGATTCGTTAGTGCACTACAATCTATCTGCTCAAATCAAGAAAGTAGTGCACGACAGTCTACCTGTACAAAGCAGCGAATAACTCAGTCTAGGAGCTGCTACAATACGCCACCGGATCCGCAAATTTCATGCAAGCGGACAGAAGGCGTGTACAAATATTCCAAGAATACCCCCGCACGTGTGCACTTTAATTTGTATACACATAGGTACACTAAAAGGGGAAAATATAATCTTACAACCCGCATGGGCCCCGGCGAGCATGCTATTGGTACACACGTGACGTCTAGGGATGCTGCGCGGGTCAATAGATTTGAACCCGATCCTCCTATGCAAGCAGATAGGAGTAGACAAGGTTCAATAAATAATTATAAAATGCCCCCCAAACACCCGCATGGGCCCCGGCGAGCGTGTTATTGGTACACACGTGACGTCTAGGGATGCTGCGCGGGTTAATAAGTGAATTCAAGTTCGAGCCCGATCCTCCTATACGGGTAGATAGGAGTCGACACGGCTCGAACCATTAAATAAATATGCAGTCGTGAGATCGACCGAGATATTTATTTTATACATTCATATTAGGCCTTCAAGGTCTATAATCAAGTGAATTCACCTACAAAAGGCTCAAAGCCTACGAAACCCGATCCTCTATCGACCAGTAGATAGAGTCGACAGGGTCCAATCAATAAAATATAAATGACCCCATACACCCCGATGATGGCCGCGTTGATTGCAGATTTCAACCGGAGGGGTAAACTTCAAATATTTCAAAATGCCCCCAAACCTCAAATATTTTTTAAGTGACCTCAAGGTCACCCCGATGATGGCCGCGTTGACAGAAGATCTCAACCGGAGGGGTTCACAAACACTTTCAAATGCCTCACAAACTTCCACAAATAACCAAAACTCCAAAAAATCATTCAAAATCCCAAATCCCAAAATATTTAAAACGGAAATCCAATCATCAATCACATAAAGCAAATCCATCCACCCTCCGCAACAGTTTGCCGAGGTGGACAAATATGAAAAATACTTCAGCTCACATAGAGCTAATGCCTGGTCAAAAATATCACTAGGATCCATTCTCAAACAATCTCCTGCCAGCAAGGACGTGGTACGAGTCCTCTAACCGGCAGTTTTGCCGCCAAATGGCACTGCAGGATAAACGGTTATGACTCGGGGCCCTCTGAACCAGGTGGTAGCCGCCAAATGGCACCATTATATTATGGTTATGGCCAGAGCCCGTATGCTCCCCAATGGCATCAAATCCTTGAGATATGAATCAATAGGATATGATCGATAGGGCACAAAGCCCTCTGTTAGCTAAGGTGGATTCAAATTTGTCCCCTTAGACAAATACCCACCCCAGATCTACAAGGTACCCTTGGACGAAGCAACCCATGGCTGCTGACAAGGATCCTTCTGTCAGGTTGGGTCGACTACCTCCTCTGACTAAGTAGACCAGAGATCACGATGGCCCGGGACGACGGAACCATGGGATCTTGATCGGGTCTATCATCCATTCCCCCACCATCCGCTTTAAGTGCAAGATGGTGAAATTTCAATTTTAAATATCAAATCTTCAAACTTTCCTATACCTTAAACCCATGCTGCTACTATATGCCAGGTGTACGTATCTTCTACGTACCTGATTGATGACTAGCCTTAATCGAAAGTTCTCTCTCGTTACCGGGAGGGGTAATTAACTATAGGGGCTTGCGCCTATAGGAAACCAGAACTCAGATCATAAAGTCCTCGCAAAATTAGGGCGAAATCTCTGGGTAGTGTCTTATCTACAAACCCATCTGCCTTCCAAAATTTACCCCGGAACTTAACCTGTTAAAACTCCCCCCTCAAAAAGCACAAAAAGCGGGCGGAGGCCGGGGCCGAATTTTCGGAGCCCACAGATTTCTGGCGACTCCGCTGGGGAATGGTTTCTCTTTCCATCTTTGGCTAGTCGTATAAGTGCTATAGTAGTAGCAAAAAAAAAAATATTAATGATAATATTGAGATATATACGGTGAACATCAGGACGTGACACTTGGTCTAAAGATCCGTCACTGAAAGGTCCTGTTAGAGGGAGAAACAACCATCTACTTTGATGGTAGAGCAAAAGAACATCCAAGATATGTACGGTGAGCATCGGGGTGTGACACTTTGATGCATATCCAAGAATCCACTGCCGAAAGGTCCCGACATGAAGAAAAAAAATATAGAGTCCAACATCTCTGGAGGAAAAAGATATGTCAAAGAATGGTGTGACATCTAGTGTACATCCCTAGAGATCCATCATTAAAGAAATTAATCAAAAGTGGGTCCTAAATAAAACCCCTACAGATAATTTTCTTGATGGTCGACATCTTGAAGAATCCTCCAAGAAATCCCATCGCTTTTCAACTATATCCTCTCAGACTAAAGAAGATCTTCGCCCGACCTTCATCAGTGCCCTTCTGCTCGAAGAACAAGTAGGGGAGATAAAAGAACTCCCTTGTGAATTCAGGGACTGCTTTTCCTAAACACATGCTGAGATACCCGGCTTATCTCCTGATGTAGCAGTTCACAGATTGGTAATTAAACTAAAAGCAGTACCCGTTAAATAAGCTACAAGGAGAATTAAAGAAGTACTACGCCTGAAGTTGCCCGAAGAAGTATTATGCTTAATGTACTATATTTTTCGTACATGTTTATTAGCATAAGCCTTTTATATTTTGAAATTCTCTTATGTTGCAAGAATGCATTTCAAAATCTCCCTACAGGACAGGGGGCATTTTAAATATTTATTTAGGTTGACATCGTGCTACGCGCTGAGATCCCCAAATAAATATTTAAAATTATAAAATCTCAAAATTATTTTATTCCGAAATGTCCCTGCGAGACAGGGGGCATTTTAAATATTTATTGGGGTCGACATTGCGCTGCATGCCGAGATCTCCAAATAAATATTTAAAAATTTTAAAATTTTAAATCTATTCTATTCTGAAATGTCCCTGCGAGACAGGGGGCATTTTAAATATTTATTTGGGTCGACATCGCGCCGCATGCCGAGATCCCCAAATAAATATTTAAAATTATAAAATCTCAAAATTATTCTATTCTGAAATATTCCTGCGAGACAGGGGGCATTTTAAATATTTATTTGGGTCGACATCGCGCCGCATGCCGAGATCCTCAAATAAATATTTAAAAATTACAAAATTTTAAATCTATTCTATTCTGAATTGTCCCTGCGAGACCGGGGGCATTTTAAATATTTATTTGGGTCGACATTGCGCCGCATGCCGAGATCCCCAAATAAATATTTAAAAATTACAAAATTTTAAATCTACTCTATTATGAAATATCCCTGCGAGACAGGGGGCATTTTAAATATTTCTTCGGGTCGACACCGCGCTGCATGCCGAGATCTCCGAATAAATATTTAAAATCATCAATGCAAATATTCTTTTATACTGAAGAATACAACAAATTCTTTTCAAAGTATATGCAGGTGAGCTTCAAAAGATTGAGACGCCACCTCCTCCAACAAACCAAGATTTCAAAGGTCAGAAAGAGACTTTTGTAACTACACACTCTAATAAATTGAGCCAGAACAACCTGAAGTCTTCCAACAGCCTGAAGCTTAAGGTTCGAATGGGTGTAAGAGGTCGGATCCAACACGCCCAAATATGGCCGGATCGCTGACAGCTCCGTCTACTCAACACGCCATAAGAAAGGCCGTACTAGCGGAACCCCCACTTCGTCAACCCGTCAGTAGGGACTGTAGGAAGTACGAAGGCAAATTTGACTCGATAAGTTCAAGTGATCATAGTCTACTAAATTCTCCTAATTGACCGGAGAATCAAGGTTCCAGTGGGAAGGAGAAATCTCGAGCAACTACCGAATGTGCGTAGGCTCCAAATCTTCAACCACAAAGGAAGACTCCAAATCTAACAACTTCAGCAAAATCAGCATTGGGAAGCATAATTCTCATAGCTCGAGTCTGAAGCCTGAATGGGTGTAAGAGGTCGGATCCAACAAGCCCAAATATGGCCGGATCGCTGGCAGCTCCATCTACTCGACACGCCATAAGAAAGGCCGTAGTAGAGGAACCCCCATCTCAGCAACAAGAAGACGAAGAGCTGTCAAAGCCCAGCTCTCCCGATCTGATGAACTCAAGTGACTCAGATTAAAGTCTCCTCAAGTGGTTAAGGGTCAAGATACTACCTACATTTGGTACTATCAATCAAATCCGAAACCTGCAAAATCCTTTAATAAATCCATAAAGCATGAAGCTAGGATCGAAGAAATTCTTCTTCAACAAGTCCACCAAAGCACAAAACAAAGGACCGAAGAAAATATCCCAAAGTTAATGAAAAGCTTGAGGCTGAACTAAGAGGATTCTGTCATCAACAAGTCCGTTATGCACAAAGCTCTTGACCGATGACTTCTCGCCAACGACCTAATACGTCTAGGTCACCGGCATCTACTCCTTCATCAAGCCCGCCAAAGCTAGAAGCATAGGGCCGAAGGTACAAACCACCTGACAAGTCAGTGAAGATAAATCAGGTAATTCTCTGTCAATGTCCGCAGCACAAAGCACAGGACAGAAGGAACCAAAATCTCAGGAAAGCTAAAGCTATGAAAAGAAGTATCCTGAATGACTTCTACAAGTATCCCTAAGGACTGGGGGCATTTTAAATATTTATTTGGGTCGACATCGCGCTGCGTGCCGAGATCCCCAAATAAATATTTAAAATTTCGTCTAGGTACAACCAGATGAAAGAAGAATTGAAGATCCTCTGTAAACTGAATGTGTAATCAACAAAAGGTATAATTTGAGCAAGATACGATCAGTACAAGAGACAGCAAAGTCCCATCAACTGATAAACCTGCCAAACTCAAGCAAGTTCTGAACGATATAAACAATATACAACAGAAATATTACATCTATATATGACTGCAGTGGCAAGAGATGTTGAGCAGTTATAAAAATGCTGAAAAACTAAGGAAACAGTGGTGCTAAAAGAGAATAAATGAGGGTGATTCTATCCACCATCGTCAATCTACAGAGTGATGCTCTAGAGACCTAAAAACAAAGTGCTCTATCATTATCCTAGGGATCTCTATTTGACCAAGAGCAAATACGTCAACTGTATTGATGACTACAAGTGCATCTAAAGATCCACGGAGGCACGGAAATATATCCTCGAAGATCTACAAAATGATAATCTTAGTGTGACATCCAAGTAAATTTTTGGAGATCCACTAAGTGAAAACCTCTGTGTGACATCTAGAGCAAAATATCTAGAGATCCAGAGGGTCAATCATCATACAACAAACGTGGTTCACTCTAGACGCGTACCACATTTGTTGGGGGGCATTTGTTGACCTCCATCACGCAATCCAAAAAAAATTGAAATAAAATCGCACCTTAGCTCTGTCAAATCCCCAGAAATCCTGCTCGGGCACCTCGTATCCGTCGAACTTTTACTCAAATCCCGGATATCCTGTTGATTCTATGACACCTCTACACAGGCGATCAAATCCCATAAATCCTGCAGCTCTCGCCTCAGTCGAGCGTCCGCATTCGTCGTTAAATACCAAGAGAAGGAACTTTTTTTTGGATCTTCCACTGCCCCAACCCATGACCCTATCTAGTTCGCAAGCCACCGAAGCCTCTAGCCGGCCTTGCCTTGCGGCCATCTACCCAAGCTCCAGTCAATAAGCCAAACCTGAACTTCCCTCTGAAGCTGACGCCTGAGCTTCTCATCTTTATTTTTCCATCTCCAACTCCACAACAGCTCCCATAGTTTGCAAGCCTCCCAACCTCACCTTTGTTTCTCAAAGCTGAAGCATCAGACGACCTCAAGACCACTGTGCTGACGTCTTCTCTCCACTGATTCGAGCATCCCAATCCACACGCAAGCTCCAACCGACCTCCTCCGACCGCTACATCCCACCAAATCTAGTGGTCGAGTCACTCATAAGCCTCGGCTCCGACTTCCTGTATCGATCTCAAGCTCTTTTCTCATTCTCTACCTTCACCAATCCTCGGTCCAAATAGAAAAGAGAGAGAGAGAGAGAGAGAGAGAGAGAGAGAGAGAGAGAGAGAGAGAGAGAGAGAGACTTTCTCTCTAGCTTAACTAAGTCCATACAGCCGACCCTACCTGCCATAGCCGAAGACTCTTTCATGCCTTCCTCTTGCCAAGATGACGACCCCTTGCCTGTAGCCGGCCTCCACTTTAATTTCCCTCATACAACCTACCCTAGCTGAAGCCACTCGCAAGCCTTGTATTCCACCTGATCCTACTCCAGAGAGCAAAGCTTCCTCAAGCTAGAAATGCCTCTCCCGGCAGCGCATATACCCGACGCCCAAAACCCAGTTTAGTCCGAACTCCAGTAGATTTAGTTGCAAGCATCAATGTCTATCCACTCCCGTAGCTCTACAACCCCACTCCACCGCCAATCCAAACCCCTACATGGCCGAACATATCTCTGTCTTGCAATCTTGACCTCACATTCTCCTTTAATAATATCTTTCCCCTAGCCACAGATCCAAAAATCTAGCTCAATCCTTCACTAAATCCTGCCAGATTCTATCCCTTCAACCTTCAGTAGGTGAGATGAGCTTCATATTTAAATTGCTTTTGCTACTATCTCTGTCCTTCCACTCAAAATGACACTTGTAAATATCTACAACATCCAATAGTTGTTCTCCCACTCATCAGACTCTTTTCTTTACTTAATTTAATTTCCTCTTATTATTATTATTTTGAGTGCTAATTATTGTCATTAATTGATACTGTTAAGTAGTAGTATTTACTTTTTTATTTATTTATAAAAAAGGAGGAAGGGATTTATATGTATTATAAAAGAGTCCAAAAAAATGAGAGATACAAAAAAAGAGAGAAGAATATAAAAAAAAAGAAAGAAAGAGAGATATTTTCCAAAAAAAAAAAGAAAAGAGAAAAATATCAAAAAAAAAAAGAAAAAAAATATATTAAAAAAAAATGAGAGATACAAAAAAAGAGAAGAAAAATAGCAAAAAAAAAAAAGAATTTTGCAAATTTTGAGAACTTGTTTCGTCGTTTGCGGCGGACCGGAAAACCGCCCATACACGCTTTCATAAGCGTGGTGGGATGGGACTCCGGTGCGGCGCCTACAACGAGGCGGGTAATCACCTCAAAATCCTATCCTCGCCATTCGTGTCGAGCCGGCAAACCGCCTATACACGCTTTCTTAAGCGTGGTGGGAAGGGAACCCGGTGCGACACCTACGGTGAGGCGGGTAGGCCCTATACACGCTTTTCTTAGCGTGGTGGGGATAATTTTAAGTAGCCGTATGCGGCTCTGTACCTACGGGGAAACAAAATGCTTTTCTTTTTCAGGTACGTCGAAGACCCATACACGCTTTCTTAAGCGTGGTGGGGGATTGAAGACTTTACACGGCCGCGATGTCCTCGAAAGAGGACATCTACCATACACGCTTTCTAAAGCGTGGTGGGAAAGGCCCAGTTTTCCGTTATTTCCCCCTAAACGGGGGAGATGCCGGAATGCTGCCGAAATTTCGGGTGAAAATATGACCGTACTTGGACTTGATTGAACTCAAAAGGACAGTAGGGGACTTCTAAACTTGAACTAAATTCAGATAATTTGAACTTGAAGCACAAAATAAATCTAAATTCAAACTCAAATGGACTGAATGCAATGGACAAGAACTCAAGGTAGAACATAAACTCAACATGATTTGAATTCAAATGAGCAACAATCAGGAACTTCAGCCAGACTTGAGTAAATTGAACAGGAGACTTGAACATTGAACAACAAGAGACTCAAATTTGACATTGAGTTGAATTTGAGCATGGACTACAAAGGACTTGCAAGCATTTGAGCTACAAGGAACTTGAACTTAACTAGACTCGCAAGCTTGAATACGATGACGAATTGGACTTAGATTCAGACAAATAACAAAGCTTTGAATTTTGAATCGATGAGGGACATGAACAAAATGAAGACATCAAAGGCGAATAGTAACTTTGGGTATTCAAATGCATTCAAATGAACACCACACCAGAAAATACAATTAGAGGTATTTTGTTCAATAGATTCATAAGTGTACAAGCAGAGAATGTTGAATAAATTCTCAAGGCATACAAGTGAGGAATGATGAAATTAACTGGCTTGGAATATTCAAGCAAAATCAAATTGAACAAGCGATATCCATATGGTCATCCAAGCAAATCCAACTGCCCCTGTAAACAGAGAGATTTGGTTTGCATAGAGAAATCAACAACAAATGTGGCGCACAAGCGACATCAGAGGAGCTATAGGGAATGCAAGCATCTACAAACAACTGCAAACAATAACTCATGAATTCAAACTCAAACTCAAATCAAGCAAACTCAGATTGAACTCAATTTGGAACAAAACTCAGACCACAGGGAATTCGTACAGTGGATAGAGACAAATTGAACTCAAATGAGTTACAACGAATTTAATGATTAATCCAATTCAAGCTTGAATTAAAGTTGAATTGAATTTGAACAATGAAAAGGGGCATAAGTGAACAAATACAAAAGGAATGAATCTTGAACATTCACACCAAGCCTGTGGACTTTTGAATAACAAAGGAGTTGAATGAAAAGAACCACTTGGATCATCTAAATGCATTCAAATAGATATCATGCAAGTATAGACACAAAATCCTACATCCAACTCAGAAGCAACATGCAATAGGCAGATAGAAGACTCGTATGCAATGAACAATGAATGCATCGTATATGAGCAAGAGCAATATGCACGTCAATAACAACAATACTCAAACTTGAATCATGTGCAAGAGAACTCAAATAGAATTTGGACTTGATTTGAAATTTAATCGAAGATGAACAAGGACTTGAAATGAGCTTGAACTTGAACATTTATACCCAAACCAAAACTTGATTTGGACCAAGATGACTCGGATTTGATTTGAACATGCTTACATGGAGAAAAGCATAATGAGCACAATAGACTTCTCACTAACACGAGTAGAGACCATGTTATAACCTACTTGCAAGCTCTCACAAATTGTTGTAATGATCTCCTCATGCATACAACAATTGATCTATGAATTAGAAAGGTGATGATGGAAGTCTTGCATCGCATACAACGCTCCAGTTCACGATAACAAAGAAAGAGACACATAAGCAAATACAACCATTCACTAATCGTTAGGTGTAAGAAAGCCAATGATGAATGCAAACACCTACGATGCTATGTAGCAAGAGTGGTGAATAATGTAATGCTCTTGTAGTCAATCATCATTCAGCATCAAGCGAATACATCAGACCTCCACAAGTAAAAGAGAGATCTGCAACACATACAATCTCTCTATGAAAATAGAGGTATGTACAGCATGCCATTCATGGTTAGATGCAGAAAGACTTCAGTAAATGTAGTATCCTGAAGTTAATTCCAGCTTGTAAATGAATACATCTACCTACATCAGTAATGAATATATTATGGGGACCAAAACCATAGTGAAATGCATAAAGAATGCAGTGAATACAAGTTCCAATGAGCTTCTACGAAGCAGGAGATTCGTTAGTGCACTACAATCTATCTGCTCAAATCAAGAAAGTAGTGCACGACAGTCTACCTGTACAAAGCAGCGAATAACTCAGTCTAGGAGCTGCTACAATACGCCACCGGATCCGCAACTTTCATGCAAGCGGACAGAAGGCGTGTACAAATATTCCAAGAATACCCCCGCACGTGTGCACTTTAATTTGTATACACATAGGTACACTAAAAGGGGAAAATATAATCTTACAACCCGCATGGGCCCCGGCGAGCATGCTATTGGTATACACGTGACGTCTAGGGATGCTGCGCGGGTCAATAGATTTGAACCCGATCCTCCTATGCAAGCAGATAGGAGTAGACAAGGTTCAATAAATAATTATAAAATGCCCCCCAAACACCGCATGGGCCCCGGCGAGCGTGTTATTGGTACACACGTGACGTCTAGGGATGCTGCGCAGGTTAATAAGTGAATTCAAGTTCGAGCCCGATCCTCCTATACGGGTAGATAGGAGTCGACACGGCTCGAACCATTAAATAAATATGCAGTCGTGAGATCGACCGAGATATTTATTATATACATTCATATTAGGCCTTCAAGGTCTATAATCAAGTGAATTCACCTACAAAAGGCTCAAAGCCTACGAAACCCGATCCTCTATCGACCAGTAGATAGAGTCGACAGGGTCCAATCAATAAAATATAAATGACCCCATACACCCCGATGATGGCCGCGTTGATTGCAGATTTCAACCGGAGGGGTTAATTTCAAATATTTCAAAATGCCCCCAAACCTCAAATATTTTTTAAGTGACCTCAAGGTCACCCCGATGATGGCCGCGTTGACAGAAGATCTCAACCGGAGGGGTTCACAAACACTTTCAAATGCCTCACAAACTTCCACAAATAACCAAAACTCCAAAAAATCATTCAAAATCCCAAATCCCAAAATATTTAAAATGGAAATCCAATCATCAATCACATAAAGCAAATCCATCCACCCTCCGCAACAGTTTGCCGAGGTGGACAAATATGAAAAATACTTCAGCTCACATAGAGCTAATGCCTGGTCAAAAATATCACTAGGATCCATTCTCAAACAATCTCCTGCCAGCAAGGACGTGGTACGAGTCCTCTAACCGACAGTTTCGCCGCCAAATGGCACTGCAGGATAAACGGTTATGACTCGGGGCCCTCTGAACCAGGTGGTCGCCGCCAAATGGCACCATTATATTATGGTTATGGCCAGAGCCCGTATGCTCCCCAATGGCATCAAATCCTTGAGATATGAATCAATAGGATATGATCGATAGGGCACAAAGCCCTCTGTTAGCTAAGGTGGATTCAAATTTGTCCCCTTAGACAAATACCCACCCCAGGTCTACAAGGTACCCTTGGACGAAGCAACCCATGGCTGCCGACAAGGATCCTTCTGTTAGGTTGGGTCGACTACCTCCTCTGACTAAGTAGACCAGGGATCACGATGGCCCGGGACGACGGAACCATGGGATCTTGATCGGGTCTATCATCCATTCCCCCACCATCCGCTTTAAGTGCAAGATGGTGAAATTTCAATTTTAAATATCAAATCTTCAAACTTTCCTATACCTTAAACCCATGCTGCTACTATATGCCAGGTGTACGTATCTTCTACGTACCTGATTGATGACTAGCCTTAATCGAAAGTTCTCTCTCGTTACCGGGAGGGGTAATTAACTATAGGGGCTTGCGCCTATAGGAAACCAGAACTCAGATCATAAAGTCCTCGCAAAATGAGGGCGAAATCTCTGGGTAGTGTCTTATCTACAAACCCATCTGCCTTCCAAAATTTACCCCGGAACTTATCCTGTTAAAACTCCCCCCTCAAAAAGCACAAAAAGCGGGCGGAGGCCGGGGCCGAATTTTCGGAGCCCACAATAACCCTACATCTCCCCTAATCACCACCCTTCTTCCCTCCACCATCAACTCCATCGTCAGCATTCCCCAATTAACTGTGGTATCCCTTAAGGTCGGTAGTCATTTCATCCCCAGGATGACACCAATGCTCCCTAGCTCCAAAGGAAGTCCTCCCTCACCTGGACTCCCTGTATAGTCAGAATCACTCCCCTACATACTCCTCTTCTTATCTCCACCTTCCCAGTGCCTATCATCACTCCATAACACCCCGTGTCTATCAATTTCACCCCCAATTGGTCTATGATCTGGTTGGAGATGAAATTATAGGTAGCCACACTGTCTATCAACACCATCACCTCTTTGTATGCTATTTATCCCTTCACTTTCATGGTGTGATTTGGAGTTAATCCCACCATTGAGTTAAAGGAGACCTCCTCCATGTCTAGGTGCAATTCCTCCTCTACTATTGCCTCACTCTCACCTCCCTCCTCAACTTCCTTGTCATCACAGACGGTGAGAACCTGAAGAGTTCGGTCCTTACATTTGTGCCCTGATGTATTCCTTTCATCACATATGATGTACAGTCCCTTCGCCCTCTTCTTCTGCAGCTCCTTCTCGGTGAGCTTCTTAAAGTTTCTCTCGATCCCCCCCTAAAGGCTTATCCCTTGGGGTCTCTCAAAGGCTACCCGGTGTCGGCCCCTTAGGTGCTGAAAAGGTGGTGGTCATCCTGCACGAACCTCCTAAACTGGTACCTCTAGCCCCCTTCTCCAGGTACTTATGATCCTCCACTAATTAAGCTAGCTCTATAGCTTCTTCCAAATCACGAGGCCGCATCACTCTAACTACTGCTCGGATCGTAGGTTTTAGCCCCTTTATGAAATTCCCCTCTAGTACAATCTTAGAGAGCAGGTCCAGTTAACTAGCCAAGTACTCAAACCTCTCACGATACTCCACGACTGATCCTTCATGCATCAGGGTAAAGAACTGCTTATAAAAGTCCCCTTCCCTGCTAGTTCGAAAACGTTCCAAGTTCCAACAAGCAATCATTGAACTCCCTCCAGCTCCATTTGGGCCGTCTCATGTCCATCCACTAGTACCATGCCAATTCCTTCCTCTCCAAACACATGCCAGCTACCGTCAGCCTCTTCTCCTTCGTCAACCCATTTACGATGAAATACCTCTCCACCTTGTAGATCCACTTATGTGCATCCTCTCCGTCAAAGATAGCATCTTCAGCTTCCGTACCCTCGGATCTCCTCCATCCCCTTAATTCCTCTATAGTTTCCCATTCTCCAAGTGGGTGGTCCCCCCCAAGTATCTTGATCATCCCTTCCACAGTTGTACCCAAACCCATCTTCAAGTTTCCCCCTCCTCCTTTCAAAATCATCACCTCTCCAATCATGATCAACCCCTCTTCTTTCAAAATCAACACCCCTTTGCTCATACCCCACATACTCATGCCTCTCCTCATAACTTCTACTTATCTCCTCCCTATGAATAGGGCTCTAGAGGAGGTCTTCTTTCTTCTCTCTCCAAGATCTCCACATCGTGATCATCCCTCCGACCGCAGAATTTGTATTTCCTCCTACCGGCACTTGCCTTCGATGCCGCGGTTTGGTTGTGAAGTTCCAACACCTTCACCATCTCTTCTTGGTTGATGAATCTATCCTCCATGGAGGAAATTTTGTTCTCCACCGATGCTTTGATTTGGCTCATCTCTTCTCCAAATCGTTCTTCCCAGGTATCAACCTTCTTGGCCTCCATTGGTACTCGAATCTTTGGCCAAACAGCAAAAGACAGTACTTTTGGTCTTCAAACAGCAGAAATCTGCACTTTGGAGGGGAAAACTCTGCAGAAATCAGCAAGGGGAGGCTTAAATTTCAGCCCAGGACACCGCTTTAATACCAATTTGTTAGGAAGTGCTTGTAGCAATCGAATAATCTTTGGTTGAAATTTTAATTTTAGCACTCCCAAACTCAATCCACAAAAAGAACTAATAGGAAAAACTAGAGAAAAAACCTTTTTGATTGATGATAGATGGAAGAAAATAGCATGATATAATATATCCTCAATTGGAGAGGAGGATTCAACTCTCTCAATTCCTTAGGCGCAGGCTAGACCATAAACATCCTAAAATACTACAATTTCAGCAAACAAAACATATCCCTAACTTAGGGAAATCATCTACTTGAAGCATACAATAAAAATGTAATCCCAAAACAGCCTCTCCTTTGAATTTTCCCTCCTAAACAAGCCTTAATTTCCTTCTACAGTTGGCTGCTAGACCCCACAGGAGAGGAGGGCTGGAGTTGCTGGGCGGAACATTTGTTCCACCTCTTATATACCAGGCCGGTCTAGAATGAACCGGCTAGATAGATCTAACAAATTGATTCACGTTCGTACTGCTTCACTTTGTGAGCTGACAATCCAATTGCTTGGGACTACAAAACACAATGCATTATACATCTTAGGCTGTTAGCCCAGACTAAGTAAGATTATCTGCTTGAGCTAAAGACTGCAAATTGTTTAAATATAAATTATGCCCTTAAGAATAATTGAACTATCAGTTGAATTCATTAACTACACTAAGTATCAAGCAAAATGCTCCATACAATTCGAGATCCTCACCTAATGATGGACATAATTATTAAAAAATTATATACAAGGGGTTATCATCTATACTCAACATAAAGAAAAAAATCCCCTTATAAATCTAATAAATTGTAAGGGCCTTCACCTTATAATCAGTGTGATTATTGAAGAAGTACTGCTATATGGCATCTAAAAATGATGGAAGCCTTTTGTTCGTCACAAGCTTTCCACCTTGGTTTGTGAGATCCCTTCGGACAAAATTATCGATGCCTGCAGATGAAGATCCTCAAGTTAAGGGTACAAATTAAAATCCTTTTGATAGATGTAGAATGTTTGAACCAGAAGATCATTATCTTTGTCATAATAATTTGCCGCGTCTACTTTGAGCATATGAGTGACATCCTTATACAAACATCGAAGCAAGTCAAACTCATGGGAAGCCTTCAACATGAATCCACCTTTGTAGGGCCTAATAATGTCTTAATTAGAAGTTTTCTTCCATGATTATGAATAGTAATTAAGCATTGGAGCTTGCTAATAGGAAGTGGATGCAATTTCTTCAAAATCAGTGAACGACAATAAGAAATTAGGAAGAAGAACACACCAAAACTCTTTTTATTGCAAGATATATGAAAGAAACTAGCAAGATATAGTTGGATCTTCAATTGGAGAGGAAGATCTGGCTCTCCCAAATCCCTAGCCACTGGCTAGAGCTCTCTCAAAAAAGACTAAACCACATACAAATCACCTCTCTCAAAATAACAACATAGCTAGTTTTAAATGGGCTCCCCCTAATTCCCTCTCAAATCATCCCCTTTCCCTAAATAATTCCAATAGATTTTGAATTCAAATTAATTATCGTCCTAAATAATTCCCTCCCAATTGTAATTAAAACTTTCATAAATAATTCCCTCTTGATTCCTCCTCTCTTTTCCTAAATAATTCTCTCTTAAATTTTGAATTTAAGTTAGATCTCTCTCCCTAAACAATTCCCTCCCAATTGTAATTAAAACTTTCCTAAATAATTTCTCTTTGATTAAGAACCCTCCTAAGTAGCTCACTCTTGATTAGAAAACTTCCTAATTCCCTCTCAATTAAATTGGCTAGTCCATCACTTGCCTCATGACAAGCTCACATGGGTTGCCATGAATCATGAGTAGGTAGTCTTCATTTTGCTACAACCCTTAATCTTATGTTCTCTCCTATGACAATGAGGGAGAATTAACCATAGGGTAACCATGAACCTTACATATGAAAGCCCTCAAATGAGGAAATGAAATTGACTATTTAATATGTTTTCTAAAAATTAATTTCTTCACAAAAAATTTGTATAGAAATGTTGAGAGATCTCTTAAGATCACTTAAACATCACTGCTTTTGGCCTTCAATTTTTTTGACTTTAGTTGATTTGTTCTAATTATATTATGGTATCCATTCATAGAAATCAGTTCTTGAATACTTTTTTAAATATGCTTTAGAATATTGGATTATTAAATATGGATTTTTTTTTTAAACTTTAAAGAGTAGATCAAAGGTGATAAGGATGAAATTTGTGCAAAAAAAAGCGTGCATGATAAATTTAACAAGTTATTCAGCATTCAACAGTATAACAACAACAAGCCTTTATTCAACTTTGGGGGTTCTACTTCATATATCTTTTTTCTCCATTATATCCTATTAAGAGTCAAATTCTCTTTGAAATCTAATAACATCAGGTAATTTTTAATACTTTCTAATCAAATTTTTTTTTGGTCTCCCTCTACCTTTCATAACATATGCCAGATCTAATACATCTACTCTCCTAATAGAGTCATTAGAAGGCAGGTGTTTTATGTGACCAAACAACTAAGGAGACTCTTTCTAATCTTATCTGCCACTAGAGCTACTCCAAACTTTTCATGTATATACTTATTTCTCTTTCTATCTCTAAATGTAATGTCACTCATCCAACTAAGCATCCTCATCTCTTAAACACTTAATTTTATGCTTCTCTTTTAATGGCCAACATTTAACACCATAAAACATTACAATCTCACCACTATTTATTATATTCTCCCTTAAGTTTCAGAGGTACATTTCTATCGCAAAACATGCCCGATGCATTCATTTACTTCAACCATCCAATTTGAAGTCTAATAATAATATTTCCATCTATTTCACCATCACCCTAAACATTACACTCCTTGTATTTAATTTTTTATCTACTCAAACGAAAACATTTAGGCTTTAAAGTTGAACTCCATAATTCAAATTTGTCATCAACTCCCTCTCTAATCTTATCAACAAGAAGACTATCATCAGCAAAAAGCTTACACCAAGATACATCTTCTTGTGTATGTTTGTAAGAACATCCATGACTAAAGCAAAAGGATATGGGCTTAAATCTAATTCTATATGTACTCCAACTGAAATAGAAAAATACTTGGTCAAACTATCTTATGTTTGAATACAAGTAACAACTCCTGTATACATATCTCTTAAGGACTTAAATATAAGCATTATGAACTTTGTTTTATAGAACTCTCCAGGACACTTCTCTTAGAATTTTATCATATGCTTTTTTTAAATCAATTAATATCATATGTAGATTCTCCTTACTCTCCCTCTACTTCTACATCAAACCTCTCAACAAATGTATAGCTTCCATTGTAGACCTAGTCGGTAAGAATCCAAATTGATTTTGAGTAACATTTGTATCTCATGGTAACCTATACTCCATTATTCTCTCCCATAAATTTAATGTATGACACATTAATTTAACTTTTCTATAATTTGCACATTCTTGTACATTACCTTTGTTCTTAAAAATAGGAATCATGATATTCCTTATCCACTTATCTGGCATTATCTTTATTCATTGTTCAACAGTGTTGAATGAAAAATAAGGATTTCTAAATTTAATCCCAAATAGTTTGTTTTTAATTATGCTTTTATTATTTAGATATTGGGACCTTTTTTCTTCAGGTTAGGAATGATGTTACACGATTCCGTTATGGGGACGAGCAACACTTAGATGAGGCTCTAAAAAGAATTTTTCAGTATGGTTTGGTACGTTGTATGACTTTGTTGCTGGTTGTAGCATCCGTGGTGATGCCTTTCCTCCATATTTTTCTTCTATCTGTACCTTTTGCATGATTTTCAGGGTAGTGGGATTTCGAGGCGCAGTGGACCAATTCTCAAGATGATTCGCGAAGAAGTGAGCTCATTGTTAATTAAAGTTTTAAGTTTTCAGGGCATGCCAAAGCGCAGTGGACCTATTGCTTTTCAGCCTGTTTTGTATTTGATATCTTGTTTGATTCCTTAATCTCTTGCTCGTAGGTTACTGAAGATGAGAAATACTGTTTAGTTCTTGTGTTTGAAGCAAAAGCTTTGCAATTGGCAGATTTCGAACAAAGACAGGTGTGGATTTTGAACTTGTTAATACTGCAGCAGTATGTAAAGGCACCGAATTAGTTCTTGACAAAGGCTTCGTTTTCGTTTGGAACAGCTTTCTTACTGCTTTCTAAACCGACTTTTTAGTACAAAAATTTTTATTTCGAAAAATTTTTCTACTAAAAAAAATATTTTAGAAAGCAGCAAAAAAAACTTTCTCAGATGAAGCCTAAATCCCAAAGCCCAACCCAAACATCACATTGCTATGTATTGTTTTAAACTTGTTCATTTTATAATTATTATGAAGACCCGAAGCATTATTGTTATTTTTTATTAGCATTCTTCAACAGTTTTAACGCTGAAAGAAGCAATTTCTAATACCGATTTTCAGGCGAAGTTTGCATCATTCTTCGGGCCAGGAATCACTGCTGAGATAGGTCATCTTGTCATTTTTAGATCATTTTATAATATCTTTTATGCTATCTACCTGATTTGTTCATATTGTGCCACTAACTCTGCTCATGTAGGGAAAGGAGAGGGTAACGATCTGTATGAAGTCAGGCTTATTTCGCAAACAACAGCACAGTGATGTAAACTGAAATCTGGATGTCCTGCTTAATGTGAATCTTATTTGTTCTTTTCTATAATCCAATTTCTTCCAACGCTGCTATTTATGGTGGCTGGCATGTAATTATTAAAACTGTGTTTAGTGCATATTTTTAAGCAGGGCCACCTTGATAATATTTTCTCTAATGCTTCATTTGGGATGCTTTTTTATTATTTTTTAAAGCATTTTTTTAGTATAAAAATTTTATATTAAAAAACTGCTTCAAAAAATAATAAAAAAATTATTTCAATCCAAGCCTAATGTGCCTTTATACTTTATCTCAAGATGTTGAAACTCCATTTTGGTTCTCAAATGGCTCGACGAGAGTTTTGATTTCAATTATTTTGATAATTTTGTTGATTTCAATTATTTTAAAATTTTGTTCAAATTTATTTACGAATTGTCATTTTGAGTTTGAGCCGAAATTAAGCTTTAATTGAGCAAAATTAATAATGTATTTAATACTCATAATATAGAACAGCTTAATTATTAAATATATTTAAATTTGTACATTTTAATATAAAATTTGGCATAATTTATTGAGAGTTGGTTCTTTTTACATAACACTTAAAAAATTATTTAAATATATTCAGCTAGTTATTTCTTTAATGATTTCATCATACATATTTATTAAATAATATACAAAATTTTTAGAACATATAAACTACATTGATCTATAATAAGTCGCTAAATAAAAAAATTAAGGTATGGTTGAATGAGTTTTATCCTATTTTTAGGGAGTGATTTTTTAAATAATAAAAGAGTATGTTCAAGAATATAAATAAATAATAAATTATTGTTCAAATTTATGTAGATATGTGATGAGTTTTTTTTTTTTTTGGTAATTTGTTCAATTATGTGAATAAATAAACATTATACATTTTGATTAGTTTGATAAGAGTTCTGATATTTGATGACATGAGCTTAAGGACATTAAAATGGTCTAATTTAAGCCTGAATGAGACTAAATTAATGGCCCAAAGTATAATTGAAAATTTTAAAATATTAATTGAATGATCATATGTTCTTCAAATATAGCATTCTTATAGTCAAATTGAGTGGCTCGACGAGATAAATCCAACGAGCCAAAGATCACTTGATTTTGACACCATGTAGGCACACAAATGCTAAAAATGATCTATTATTGAAGTAATCAATACATGTTTGATTGAGCACTCCAGATTTGTTTTAGACTTTTTTCATATTTGTAGGATATTTCATTCTAAAAAAATTTATAAATAGATCCTCACTCTCTATATGTGGAGTGATGCTTAGATCCTTGGCTAAGGAGGGAAGAGAGCTCTAGGGCTCTAAAGATCTCAAAGCCCCACTTGAGCACAATCGCCAACAAGCCGTCATTGCTCGGTCGTATTTGTAGGACCTCTTCCCGGCCTCCACCGAATCGCTACTTAGCCATCATCTTCGAACTTTCACTGGCCAACCACCACATTAGGATCTCTGCCCAACTGCCACTTCCAGGCCTCCGCCTAACCACCATCACCAGACTTTTGCTTACCAATCATAGCCATTAGATCTTCACTAGGCTACCACCATTATACTTTTTCTTAATGATTGTTGTCATCAGTCTTTCATTTGCAAACAGCTATCGTTGGACCTTTATCACTCAACCTCCAATGTTGTACCTTTCATCGACCAACCGCCTCCCTCAGACCAATGTCGCCTAACTACGATCCCTTCAACCATTGTCACTCTACTACAATCCCTCCAATTAATATTGCTTGACTATGGTTGCACCGACCTCTGTTGCCAGACTAAGGCCCCATCGACCTCTATTGCTCGACTACGACCCCATCAACCACCATCGCCCAAATATGGTTCTCCAACCTCAAACGCCAGACTACGGTGCTTCCAATCTCTTTTGCCCATTGTCTATAGTCCTTCGACCACCATCACCCAACTACAATGCTTCAGACGACTATCACTCAACTACAGTCCTCTAACCACCATCGCCTCACTTAAGTCCTCTAATAACCATCGTCCGATTATGATCCTCAGACCGCCATTACTCAACCACAGTCCTCAAACCTTTGTCAACTGAATTTGGTCCTTTTGACTTCTGTAGCCTGCCGACTATAATCTTTCGACCTCAATCGCTCGACCATGATATTTTTTTGCCTCCATTACCCTTTGACCACAATCCTCCCTGTCACCCTATAATCTAATGAAGAATTGAATTCCTAAACCTAAATTACTCGACCACAATATGATACCCTAAACCTAAATTACTCAACCACAATATGATACACTAAAGCCATCTAAGTAATCCAAAATAATTCAAATATCAAGGGAACGTTCAAATTTTCTTTTCCAAAAGAATGATTTATAAATAATTCAATACAATTATGTTCTATACATCAAAATAAGAACTAGGTTATAAAAATACACTAATAAAAGACTTCTAATAGATCCATACTCTAAGATTTCATTTTGCTAGGCCCTTTCCCTTCCTTAAAATTATAGAAGTCAATATAGTGAGTATTCACAACTCAGTAGGCATACCCAAGTCCTATTACATAATTTAATACAAATGTTTGCAATTTATAAATATAAGGGTTTAAATATCAATTTCAAGTAAACATAAAATAACTATAAATATATATCATAATTTATTTTTATAGATTTATATTTTTCTTATACTTTCATATAAATATCAGAGTGTACTAATTTCCAAAATAAAACAGAGCATTTATTTTCATTCACATTTTCATAGGAGCCTTATGGTTTACTTGTATACAAATAACAAAGCATACTTGTTTTTAGAACATTCTTTTATAATTAAACTTATTATATTTACTAGAACATCTTTTATATTCAACTTATTTTATTTAATAGAATATACAATTGTATGCAGAGTGATATGCATGTCTCGATGCTACTTAGAGCTCTACTTTGACTTATGACTCTCACAAGCAACCTCCACTAGGTAAAGGAGACCATCCCAAATCTCCTTATTACTCCACTTTCACTTATGTTTCCCTTGAACCTCCCACACATATATAAAATAGATGGGGCCAGAAATAACCTCCCATATCTATCTAAGATAGATGGGGTTAGAGTTAGAAGTAGAAAAGAATAAAAAAGATGGGCTTGTATAACAGAATTCATAATGCACTTTATCAGTCACCCATATCAGAACATTTGCCATATGATCACAAATGCATATCAAGGGCTACAGAATTAACATGTATACAAGATGTTGAACATGATCATCAGCACATGTATACCACATTCCAAAGAATGATGCACGCGTAACTTACTTAAATATCCCAACTTTCTCCATTTAGGAAATAAATTGTAAAATCTTCAAAAGGTCATTTTAAGACTTTTAGAGAATTATAACCCATATCAAATTTGCTAATTTTTAATAAAAAAATACTTAGAAATTCATATAAGTAAAACCAACTAATGAAAATTTTATTTCTTACGATCAAAATGTTCAGAATAAATCATTAAAAAACATACCATAAGTTATATGGTGAAAAATTTATTACATACATTAAAAAGTATTTTTACTCTATACAATTTCACAGAAATATTAGATTAAAATTAGAAATAGGGTATTAAGATCCTACCTTGAGTAGAATAATTCCACTAACCGGTCTGATGGATGAATATTGCACCACAGCCTCCGAATCTCTCTTCTTTCTCCTCCTCTGCTCTTCTTTTTCTTCGTCAAGCGGTTAGGGTGGGTGAAATGAAATAGATTTAGATATATATATAAGTTTTAGTGCTTAACATCTTAACACTCAGCCTCATAGCTCTATAGCATTTGTTTGGAATATTCTAGATTTCCCTAGACTCCTCCAAACTAAGAGCTTGGTGGTATATCGCTCCCTCAATTCTTACCACAATACAAAGAGGTCAATGCTACCACTACCAGCACCATAACAATCTCCAATATTCTTGACCTCCTATATTTTCCTTCTTTATCTTCAATAATTTAAAATTTCAAAGTGGAATCAGAATAAGTTAGGGGTCATACTGGGTTAGGATTAATTGATTAATTTTCAAAACATCATGTATTACACTTTTGACTTGCATCTCCTGTTGACTATGATCTTTTTGACATCCTCGCCAACTGACTTTAATCCTCGAACCATCATAGTATGGCTATAGTCCCTAGACCACTATTTTTTGGCTACAGTCCTCAAACTATCATCATATGAATATGCTCTGTAGACCACTATCGCCTAATTGCAGTCCTTCTGGCTTAGTCCAACACCAACTTTGACTATTAGCTTATGCACTTGGATTTATGTTGGATTTCCACCAAAGTGATCTTTTAACTTCAAATAATCAATATATTCTTTATAGTGTATCGATGCCTTCTCCCGAAGAAGGGATTCACTTATAATTAAATACAAATACTAGTGAAATTACTTTAAATAGGCCATGTCCTATTATTTTAGGGTTTTCCATATAAAATATATGGTGTCTCGTATAATTCTTGTACTATCCTCTCTTATCTATATGTTTGTGCTGAATCTTCAAGCAAAGTTGGGATATTAAACCTTTATCTCTTGAGCACCATAGATGATCTATCATGCAACAATTTGGCACCATCTGTGAATATATATATATATATATATATATAAATATAAAATTAGAGCTGTGATTGTACGCACGTGTAAAGAACTCAAACTTGACAACGATATGATAATACGATATGATGACAATGCAGCGCTTATCATTGATCAAGAAGGAAATCCAAAAGGAACTCGAATTTTTGGTGCGATTGCTTGGGAATTGCGACAGTTGAATTTTATTAAAATAGTCTCATTAGCACCCGAAGTCTTATAGATGAAAATAGGAAAGAGGCGGGGGGGGGGGGGGGGGGGGGGGGGGGGGGGGCAACCTTCACTAGTACCTCAAAAGGTCATCCACATCAATGATCTGGGCATGGTTATAGTGAGGTATTATTCTATAACCGATCAAGTATTACCCACATTGCATCAAATTTTTCATAAGCGGATTTGGATTAGGAGGCAATCTTGGTTGCTACCTCAAAGGGATATTTATTCTTTTAAATTTCAAACATGGCTATGGTCAAGTAAGTCCCTCTAATATATGTGCATCTAGATAATCTTGCTGGTAATTATCTCTAATAAATCTTCTATCAAATTTGAAAAATGTTTCAAAACGGTTTCAAGTGCATCTCAAATTTTATATAGTTCCAACAAGTCTTTTGCTTCTTGGGCAAAGTCATAATATTGACCTCGAAAAGACAGTAGCAGTTTAAAGATATACTAATCTTCACCTTCGATTCAGGATACTTGCAACAGTCACCCTATCCTAGGGAAATTCGATTTAACCTCTTCCACATTGATTAATATCATCGAGCATCATTCTAACAAATAATCTCGGATAGGTAAAACATCCTTGGTGGATTTCTCCCATCCTCTTCCACATAGGTTGTGAAGCCCTAGGATCTAATGTAAGGATGAAATCCTAAACCTATACTTTCATAACTCAACCATCAATAGAGACAACTAGAGCTACTAAAATCCAAATAATAAAAATAATATTAACTTCTTTCATTTTTAAAACAAAATCACATGTACTATAATCTAGCTCAAGAAATTCTATGCATAAAAATAATTAAAATTGGATTGCCAAAACGTACCTCAACCTACTAAGACTTAAAAGATCTTGCCTATTCTTTATCTACTTTGTTGGGCCTTCTTTTCCCTAAACTATTAAAAAGAATAGAATGAGCACAACTAGCCCAATAGACTTCTTTACCTGATCCATCTTGAATATCGATATCCAATAAATTATAATATAATTAAAAGATAGTAAAAAATAAAAGTACTAGTAGAATACATTTATTTGGGGTTTCAATGTATACTTGAAGTTATCACTTATACTTATAAAACCTCTTTCATAGAGGTTTTCAGATACATTACAAAACACTTACTATCAGAGGTTCACTTGTACTTGACTTTCATATTTCATTAGGGTTCATACAAAAATTCAAAATTTTTTAACACTTAGTTCAGAATATTACTTATACTAAATTCATTAATACATATACAATGCAATGATTATAATACATAAGTCTTGATGCATGCTTATAATTCTACTTCCACTTATACTTCCTTTTAACCTCCCACACCTGATTTCAATAAGTGGGGCCAAAATCCCTCCCACATCCACACTATATAGATATGATATGAATAGAATATATACGACCCTCTTTACATATCAGAGAGTATAATTTTCCATATATTAGAACACCTCTAATCCCATGCTATCAATTGTATAAATACAAATGTAATAATAACTAAATTATGAATTCAATGTGGTACTAAAAAAATGAATGAATTTCCAAGAAAAGCCACATTGCATGTATAATATTATACCCACCAAACTTTTCTTATTAAAATTTCAACATCAGAGGGATATTCACATGAATATTTTAAGACTTTTATATAACAATTATAATTGTCAAAAAGCCTTAATCAAATCAAATACTCAAAAATTTGCATAGGGAAACTTAACCAGTGAAAATTTGATTTCTTATAGCCAAAACATTCAGAGTAAAGCATAAACAACATATTAAAATTTATACGGTGAAATTGTCATAAAATTCAAGAAAATATTTTTTCTTGATGTTTTTAAAAAACTACTAGAATTTAAAATCCAAGATAGGAGTTCAGAAGTCTACCTTGTGAATGAAACTTCTAATGAATTTCATGAATTGAAATCACTGCTCCAAGACACTTCCCAACTTACCTAAAGACTCACTAGACACTCTAGGACCTATAGTTACTAATCAAATTCAAGATGAAATAAACATTGATAGTAATCATTTGGATTTTGAATGGTAGTTATTATATCCTCCCCTCTTTATAAAAAATGTCAACCCCGACATTTCCAATACACAACACCATTAGAATAGATCTACCGTATGGCTTCTCATTTTGACCTATGCTTCCATTGAACCTTAACCATCCAAATTTGCTTTTTTTCCTTAACTACTTCACATCATAGGCTAGTATCCTCTTTGATTTTTGCTTGTAATTCTGATTAGGTTATCGTTTCACATTGACTTTAGGAACTCTTTGATCTACATCGGATACCCACTTTCTCAGCATTGATATTGAAAAAAAATGTTATAGATATTTAACATGTGGTTTGACAAAAATAATTTAGAAGTAGATTTCCTAATCTTCTCAATTATTTCAAATGGTCATATATATCTAGGACTTAGCTTGCTATCCTTTTCAAATATGCTTACTCCTTTTATTGGACTAACCTTAAGATACACAAAATCACTGACTTGAAATTCTATAGACTTATGCTTTGAGTCAAAATATTTTTTTCTGCTTGTCTTGAGTCACTTTTAACCTCTTCCTAATCAATATAATTTTCTCAGTAAAACTATCTACTAGCTCAAAACTTATGAACTTTCTTTCTCCTACTTCTATCCAAGCCAATGGAGTTCTACACCTTCTTCCATACAAAGCCTCAAAAAGAGCCATACTAATACTTTCATGAGAGTTATTATTGTAAGAAAATTCAATCAATGACACATAATTTTTCTAGCTTCTATCAAAATCTAAAACACATAGCCTTAATAGATCTTCCAAAACTTGAATGAACCTCTCAGACTGCCCATATGTCTGGGGGTGAAAGGCCATACTAGAATTCAACTTCTTCCCTAGACCTTCCTAAACACTCTTCCACAACATAGAGGTAAACTTGCCATCACAATTAAATATAATAATCTTAGGGATTTCAAGAAGTCTTATGATCTCCTTTATATATAGCTAGGCTAACTTATCCATAGAATATGTTTGTCTCATTAGCAAAAAATGAGCAAACTTCATTAATTTATCCACAATTACCCATACTGTATCATGACCTTATTTAGACCTAGGAAAACTCATAGCGATCTCCCATTTTCATATAGGAATTGGCAATGATTGCAATAATCTACTAGGTCTTTGATGCTCAACTTTTACCATTTGATATGCTTCATACTTAAAAAAATAAACTCTTCCACTTCTTATTTCAATCCAGGCCACTAAAATATCATTTTCAAATCATAATGCATCTTTTTGTTACCTAGATAAATAATATACCAAGAATAATGGGCTTCATACATAATTTCCTTCCTCAGACCACTACCATCTGAGACCCAGAACCTACTACCTTAGAAGATCACCCCTAATCATTCACTTGTAACTCTAATCTCCCCCTAAACTGAATTTGATATATCAACTTCACATATTCCTCATCTATTTTCTAAGCTTCCTTAATTATATCTTGCAATGAGGGTTGAACTATCATATGCGAAATAACTCTAATTGGTACATTCGATGAACACACCACTTCTAACTCTAACCTCTCCATCTCTCAATCAATACTTGCTTAGAAGTAATCAAATTAGCCACTTTTCCAACGTATTTCTGACTTAAAGCATCCGTAACCATGTTCACTCTATCTGGTTAATAAATAATATCCAAATCATAATCCTTGATTAGTTCTAACCACATTCTCTACCTCAAATTTAGCTCCTTCTTGGTGAAAATATACTTATCTTACACCATTTAAATAATATTGCTATATCTTTAAGATGAATATAATTGCTTCCAACTCCAAATCATGAGTCAGGTAATTCTTCTTATGCGACTTCAATGGCCTGGAAGTGTAATCCACTACCTTCCCATTCTACTACAACACAAATCTAAGGCCCTTTATAGAAGCCTCACTATACACTTAAAATCCTCTAAACCTAATAGAATGGTTAACATAAGGGCTGGCACCAATCATTCCTTCAATCTTTGGAATCTTTCTTCACACTTTGGTGTTTAAACAAATGATATGGCCTTACAAGTCAATCTTATTAGAGGGATCATAATATGTGGAAATCCTCTAATAAACTTCCTATAATAACCTATCATGGCCAAAAAACTACAGACCTCAATTATTAATGTCAGCCTCGACCAACCACTATAGCACACCTTCAAGGGATCCATGGTAATCCACTCTTTACTTACTACATGCCCTAGAAATGCTACAGAATTCAAACAAAACTCACATTTAGAAAACTTAGCATATAACCTCTATCATCTCGATATCTCTAGAGTTAACCTTATATGAATTACATGCTCTTCTTCAGACTTCAAATACACGAAGATATCATCAATGAACATAATAATAAATTGATCTAGATATTCTCTGAACACCCGAAGCATTAGATCCTTAAACACTGATGGTGCATTCTTCATACTGAATGGCATCACCAGAAACTCATACTGCCCATATCTCATATTGAAGGATGTCTTCACTATATATTCTGCCTTCACTCTCAATTGATGATCACCTAACCTCAAGTTATTCTTTGATAATACAGGTGCACATTCTAACTGATCAGACATATAATCTATCCTAGGCAGTGTATACTTATTCTTTATTGTCACTTTATTCATATCCCAATAATCGATACACATCCTCAAGGATTCATCCTTCTTCTTCACAAAAAATATTGGATCTCCTAATGGCTACCTACTTAGCCTGATAAAACCTCTATCCAATATCTCTTGTATTAATAAGTAATTTTTAGTTCAATTAGCCTGCCAAATTTAGACTACTTTTTTAAATTCACAACCTTAATGAGAGGTCCATATTTACTTTCAAGGAGAAGTTGTACATTATAATTATAATTTTACATCATAATTATTTTGGATGATGACTTCTATGCATTTTCTTAGACTTCACTTGCTTTGATGTTTGAAAATAAGTGAACAACTGATATGTCATCAAAAATCACCTTGACTATGTACAAATCTTGAGGCACATTTGAATTGAAAACTTCCAAAATTAAATTTAGGACCATCTAAACTTTGATTTTAACCAACTTATTCTCAAACTAAACATGTTGATACGATGAGTCCAATAACACCAAAATGGTCTAATTCGAGCCCAAATGAGCCCAAATCAAGGGCTCGAAGTATTATTAGAAAAATTGTCCTTTAACCATTGTTTCCATACTATGGTCCATAAAACCTTCATTGCACGCTGACTATAATCACTCAACCTCAATTATCCAACCATAATCTTACCAACCTCCATCACCCGTTGACTATGGTCTTTTCGACCTCCTTCTCCCACTAACAACAGTCCTTCTGATCTTTGTCTCCAATTGACTATGATCCTTCTAGCCTAGTCCGATGCCAACTCAAACTCCCAACTTTTGTACCTTGATTTATGCTAGATTCCTATTGAAGTGCTTTTTCAACTTCATGAAACTAATGTATTCTTTGTAGTGTATTGATATCTTCCCCCGAGGAAGGGAATCAGTTGTAATCAAATACGAAAACTAGTTGAATTACTTTAACTATGCCAAGCCCTACGAATTTTTCTTTTCATGATTTTCATGTAAAAAATATAGTGTCTCTTATAATTCTTGTACCTGTTCTCTCTTATCCATATGTTTGCTAGATCTTCATACAAAGTTAGGAATATTAAACCTTTATCTCTCTACCATCACATATGTTTCAACACAATAATAATTATTAAGATCATAAAATTCTTATTTTGTCAAACATAAATTTTAATATGGTGAATAAATCTTAATGCTACTCAAAAAGGCTTAGAGTATCATAGAGTTGGGTTAGTTTGAGTCCTTGTAAGATAGTTGGATTATGATCATAGTTTTTTTGTGAAGGCAATTAGAAAGAATATTTTAGTTTCTTCATTTAAATTGAGTGTTTTTGCCTCATTGTCAATTCTGAAGGATTCCTCATCTTTGATAACCCCTATCATTGAAGACCTTACTTGATATAGTGGCATTGGTTGCATCTTATATATCAATGGCAATCACATTGCTTACTGACACCTTAGGAGTGGACAACTATTATCTAACATCCCAAACCAAAATTCTGCTAAGGTTAACATTCATAAATACATATTGTTGAATTTTTTGCTCAAGTATCTCAAGTTCCATAAAGACAAATCACCTTATACTAATTTTCTACAAAATAATGTATCTTTAAAATTGAGCTATACTTTATGATATATTTTTTTCATAGTGTTTCCATAAAAAAAAAGCTTTCATTCCTTTCTTTATTTTACATACTTGAAAGGCTAACTCGATTGACATTGATATTCATTCTACGTAATGGATTATGACACAAAATAAATGACTAGGGGAATTTTTATAAGTATAATACATGATTGAATGTGAACAAAGTGGTATAGACTTATAGACTAGGCCCAAATGTATACATATGATCATTATCATTAACATGGCTTATGATGTTTTTAGTAAGAACCTTGTAATGATGGTGAGTACTCATGGGTGAGTCTTAAAGGGAAGTGCCTTGAACGAGTCCTTGAGAGTGAAACTTTATGAGAGTCCTTGAAGAAGAATGACCTAGATGAATGACAAGTCCCTTTGGGGATCGTGAGTGATTGATCTCAAGTGAGTCTATGAAACACTTAACTATGGGCAAGTTTTTAAGTCATTCATTTGTTGTAAATCTGGTTTTGATGATGACAAATAGGTTTGTATTCTATTTTGCTTGGCTAATCCATTTCAAGTATAAAAGATCAAAAGCAACTCAAGCCAACTCAAGATCGGGTCCAAGTGTGTCTAAAATGTAGTGTTTTTCCTTTTCTTGAGTCAATTGTAATGTAACTGATCCCCAAGCTAAGTAACATTGCACACACACTCTCAGGGGGAGAGCTTGAGTGAATTAGAGTTTCTATTCAATTTTTTATTCAGTTCGTCCTAGATAATATTCACATCATCCTGGACAATCAAGTAAAAAATAGAAACCCTAATTTGGGTGACCAAGTTAAGTCTGTCTGATTAAGCCGATCATCCTGGACGATCCAGACATCGTACAGGACGATATGCTCAAATAAAAAATTCTTAACCGCCAGATCAAGTTAGGTAAGTTTTTATTTTAAGATATTTGGTCTGATCGTCCCGGACGATATGTGTATCGTCATGGACAATCCAGTACAATCATGCCTAAATTAGTCTGGTAATTAAGGAAAGAAATTAATATTTAATTGATATGATTATATCGTCCGGGACAATCACAAGATCGTCCGGGACGATCATGATTGTCTAGTGTGTTTCAGCTGTACGTCTAGAGCGGTGATCAGGATGATTTTGGCACTTTTTGAACTAATCGTACAGGACGATATCCGTATCATCCTGGACAATCAAGTCATTTTTAGGTCGTCCAACACAAGTTTCTCTGGACGACCAGAGCGATCTTTTGGATGATATTCTGAATTTACACTAATCGTCCCGAATGATCGCAGAATCATACGGGACGATCTGAACAATTTTTTTCACTGATCGTCCAGAAGAGCCAGATCGTCCAGGCTAAACAGCTGATTTTGAACTGATCATACAGGACGATCTATCAATCGTCTTGGATGATCTTGGCCGACTAGTTGAGATTTAGGATAAATTTTAAGCCCTTCTATAAAAGTTCTTTTTCTTTCAACAAGAAAATTTTTTTGCCACTTTCCTTTACAGAGAAACCCTAGAGAGAGAGGGAGTTTGGGAGAGGGAGATGATCTTGTGAGGGGGAGTTTATGAGGGATTCACGAAGGTTGCTCCAAGAAAGGATCAGAGTCGTCTTCTCCGTTCGTCGTCTCTCATCTTGTTGGTGTTCTTTGTCAGAGGATCGTTCGCAAGAAGATCCGGGTTCTCTGCCTACTTCAGGAGGAAGTGAAAGGAGTTTAGGTTCTCTGCATGCTTGAGGAGGAAGCGAAAGGAGTCTGAGGTTCTCTGCCTGCTTCAGGAGGAAGCGAAAGGAGGTTAGGTTCTCTGCCTCACCGTGTCGGTGGAATGGAGTTTTTGTACAGGCTTCTCTGAAAGTGTAAACAGGTTGTTAGACCTATTGCTCAATGTCCCTAGGCTAACCAAGAGGGGAGGTGAATTGGTTCTTTTTAAAATTACTCTTGATATTTTGGAAAATTTAAAAGCTAATCGTACAGTATGATATAACTTCGTACAGTCCGAACAGAGATAATTTTTGCTCTTTCTTTTAAAACAGAAATTCAACCACAACAAGAATAAACTGCTGAAAATAGAAATGCAGAAAAAATAAATAGTGAATAGAAAACACCAGAATTTATAGTGGTTCGGTCAAACACGACCTACATCCACTCCCTAGAGATCCCTTCTCTAGGTATTGCACTAAAACCAAGTGACTCTCCTTTTGCCCCCACAGCAAGGCGGAGAAGCCTTTATAAACTCTCTTCCACCAACCCCGGTGCGGCAGAGTACCGTTGTCCTTTTCACCCTCCAAGTGCAGCAGAGAACCGTCGTCCTTTTCACTCTCCAAGTGTGGCAGAGAACCGTCATCCTTTTCACTCTCCAAGTGCGGCAGAGAACCGAAATCCTTTCGAATAATGCTCTTGCAAAAGTCTCCAAGGAACTAGGAAGATGCTTGAAGAATAAGTAAAAGAAATCCTCTCAATTGGATAACCTTGTGAATCTCCTCACAATTTTCTCTTGAAAGATCTCTCAAAACTCACTCCCAAACACTCTCCCAATCACTCTCCTCTCACTTCCCAAAAGAATTTTCGCAGAAGGATTTTTTCTTCAAACAGTTTTGAGTCATTTTTATACTTAGGACAGAAAAAACCGTTCAAAAATTGAATTTTCAAGTTAAGACCGTGCCGATCATCCCGTACGATCTATAATCGTACTGTACGAATAGTTCAAAAATTTAAACAGTCCGTCCTGTACGACTCATCAGACGAACAAATTAGAGCCGTTCGTACACATAGTTTGTCCCGTACGAACCCTTGGACGATCAAGACAGCAAGCTTCGTCCGAACACTTCATCCCGTACGAACGCTTGGACGATCAAGTCAGTAAGCATCGTCCGAACACTTCATCCTGTACGAGCGCTTGGACGATCAAGTCAGTATGCATCGTCCGAACACTTTGTCCCATACGAATGCTTGGACGATCAAGTCAGTAAGCATCATCCGAACACTTCGTCCCGTACGAACCCAATTTTGAGCTGTTCGTACAGCAAAAAACTCATGTACGAATGGTATTCGTACTGTACGAACATGCCTTAGAAAAATTTTTCGTCTGATGGGTTCTTCCTGGAGGACATATTCTTCATATCGTACTGCACGAAATGAATTCGTACTGTACGATCAGTTTAAAAACATTTAAACTTTTAACTCCCCTATTGTGTGTGTGCACAGTTATCCAACTTACAATCACACTCTCTCAGACTCAAGAAAAAGAAAAAATTTACAGACTTCATTTACAGTGAACAAGTGAACTTGAAGTCTTCAACAGTCTTGAGTGTGAATTTTCTGAAAAATACTTTAGTGCACACAGACAAAAATTCAAATATATGTTAGAAGATGAATTAGACAAACAATAAACTTTTGTAATCATCAAAAACATAAACTTAGAATAGAATTCTCATGAACAAAATGATTCACTCAAATCAAAATAATCTCCCCCTTTTTGATGATGGCAAAATAACTATTGTTTGATAATATACAAAAATAGATCTTCTAACATTCACTCAATGATCTTCTAACATTCACTCAATGTATCCCCTTTAAATAAAAGATCTACACTCCCCCAAAATAACCTAAATCCCTAAAATTGACTTATCCTATCCTTAAGCTCCCCTTAAAGACAAATCAAGATATTTGAGGATAGACAAGAGAAGGGAAGAAAAGAGTGTAGAGCAACAAAGCACATACAAACATACAAAGCACATACAACCATACAATACATACAAAGCATATACAACCATACAAGAACATACATAATACATACAAAGCACATACAACCATATAAGAACATACATACAATGCACATACAACCATGCAAGAACATAAGACAAACAATAAAGCTCTCCCCCTTTTGCCAACAGCAAAAAGAGCACTAAAAGATAGCTGAGAAATGAAATTATGTTAAATGAAGTTGAATTACAATATTGAAATGAGATGCAAAAAACTAAAGACTCAAAAATGTTAGATTTCAAAGTATGTTAAGGACAAGAAAAGTTGATCTAAAGTAGTAATGTATTAGACATGTTTAGCAGTCTCAATTTTTGTATAGAAGGAGAGATAACATTATCAAAAATTTTAAGTCTAAAGTGACAATTATTGATTAGTGAAAAAGAGAATAAAAAACTAAAGGAAAGAATATTTGGCGACTTTTCACATCGTTTGATTTGATGACACACTTTGTGTGTCTTTTGACAGTTGGCAACATTGCGCATCTTTTGATTTGATGACACACTTTGTGTGTCTTTTTACATTTGGCAACATTGTGCATCTTTTCTTATATGGCATATTTTGTGCATCTTTTCAAGCTTTGCTTTGAATTTAAGATTCTTTCCAATAATATTATCTCTTTAGTCACAAATACAATAATAAACATAAAGATATAGAATATGAGAATAATGTTAAAATAACAACCATACATAATTTTAGACTAAATAATACATGTCTAAATAAGATTTAAAGAAGATCTTCTAATCCACACCACAACATAACGAAATCTAAAAAATTTGAAATTTTAAAGTTATGCATATTATTTTTATTGTAATATGAACTCAATTAACATTCTAGATCAGTAATCAACTATATTCAAGTGAATTGAAGTAAAAAAAAAAACAAGGCCATTCACTAACACAAAAAGAATAAACACAGAAACAGTGGAACATTTCATTACTAATAACTTCACAACATACAACCATAGCAAGTTACACATTTAAGGCACATCTCATATAAAGAACTTGCTAAAACATATTCAAAATAAAAAACTCACAACAAAAACAACTTAAAACATATAAAGAGAACACAATCACATCCAAGCTAGTACTGAGAGGGACCCTGATCAGGAGGTGGAGGAGGTGGTATACCACCGAACAACGAAAAATAGCTATTAAGAGTAGCAATATTTGTGTTAACAGCATCAAACTGATCATCCTGTCTCTTCAAATGAGCCTCCATGTCATCAAACCGTTGGTCCATTTTATCAAAACGTTGGACCATGTTTTGATAGAAATCCTGTGAAGGTCCAGGTGCAGTTGAGGGTGCACCTGAAGGAGCAGTAGCAAAATGAGGCTCATCATCTGAGCTGTCAGCTGTACCCTCTTTACCAAATAATGCTCTAAAAGAAGCATCAGTAAAGTATAGTGGGAGCTCTGAAGGACCAGAAGGATGAACTAGATTATATTTTCTCTCTAGGATGTAACACACAATATGTCCTAAAGCAATATTTTTCTTCCTCTTTACATTAGCGAACCCAATCTCAGACAGATAATAGATGTAATCTAAGATCAATTGGGCTTCATCCATAGGCTGACCAGTCATAATAAGAAATGTCGTTGAAGAAAGAAGTGGAGTCATATTAACTCGATCTCCTGCTTTAAGTATTATTGATGTCCTAAGCACATGTTGGATTATCCTAGCATTTTGATTCAATATTTCTACCCGAGCGACATGTGTAGGTATGCTTGCACCTCTAAGAACTTGGTTAATTTCGGACCAACCATTTTTAGGTCTTGTGGAAAAGGTATGAGCTCTAATCCCTTGAGTTCTAAGATGAACATATTCTCCTAGATCCTCCTTAGTTATTTTAACCTTTAGTTTAAGGACATAAGAAGAGATGGCTGTATGATCCTCGTTAAAGGTCATGTTTGCCAGGAAAACATGAAATAAGTCCTTATTGAAGGCATAGATCAAGGTCAATAGAAAAGAAAACTGTGTCGAGTCAAAGAGGGGCATAACTGCAAAATGGATGTTTTCTTATAGTAGAATGCGGGAGGGAGTAACCTTAGATGCTGTATACCTAAGGCATGCTTCCTCATTCTCCTCACTAAGGAAATTTTCATCACATTCCCTTCTAGACGCCGGACGCTTAGCCACTCGTGCCCTTTTTCCACTGCCAGACATTTTCTCTCAAGGCTCTAAAGGTTTCTAGATAGATAGTGAAATGAAAGAAAATGACCCACCTTTATATAGAAAAAATCTGATATTGGACTATACGAATAACATTCATACAAGACGATCCTAGATTCATCCGGGACGAATGAAAATTCATCTGAGACGAACGAAAACAGTCAAATTGAAACGGTTTTTCATAAACTACTCATCCCGAGGTGTCCTTTCGTACAGGCTTTTGACTTCCTGATCGTACAGACGATTACGTGTTCGTCCGGGATGATAAAAAAATTAAAGGTCATTCAGGCGACGGTTAGGTTCGTCCCTCACACGAAATGACATATGGATCGTACAGACGAATGACGTATTCGTATGTACGATCGCCAATAATAACTGCTCTTAACCGTATTTCTTCTCCGTTCGTACAAACAAAATGTGGGTACGATGACGCTATTGTACAGTACGATGACATATCATACAGTACGAATAGAACTAAAACCCCAACACTTCAAAAACTTGCATGCCTTTCAACATTCAAATAAGGAACAAACAAAAACAAAATTCAGAATTCAAACAAGAAATAAAAACATAATAATGAAAACAAACCAACGAACAAACTAACAAACACAAATAAATATAAATACACTTGCAGAAAATTTTAATCAAGCATTTAGATCTATCACACCTAGCCTTGTCCTCAACATGCTAAATGTATCAAAGGCTAAGGATTTTGTGAAAATATCTGCAAGCTGATCTTTAGTAGCCACAGATGTAGTTTAATTTCACTTTTCGCTACATGATCTCTTATGAAATGATGCCTTATGTCAATATGCTTGGTTCTAGAATGTTGAATAGGATTCTTTGAAATACAAATGGCACTAGTGTTGTCACAAAATATTGGAATGCTGCCAACTACTAATCTTAAGTCACTCAATTGTTGTTTCAACCAAAGCACCTGTGCTACACAACTCCCTAAGACAATGTACTCTGCTTCAGCTGTAGAAAGTGCTACTGAATTTTATTTTTTACTGGACCAAGATACTAATGAATTTCCAATGAACTGACATGTTCCAGAAGTACTTTTCCTATCCACCCTACAGCCTGCAAAATCTGAATCTGAGTATCCAATTATATCAAAAGAAGAACTGTTCTTAGGATACCAAATTCCTAAATTTTGAGTTCCTAAAAGATATCTTAAGATCCTTTTTACTGCTGTCAAATGTGACTCTTTTGGATCAGCTTGAAATCTAGCACATAAGCAAACACTAAACATAATTTTAGGTCTGCTAGCAGTCAAATAAAGCAAAGATCCAATTATTCCTCTAAACTTCTTTTGATCAACAGATTTTCCCTTTGGATCCTTATCTAATAGGACTGAGGAACTCATGGGTGTAGTGACTGGTTTAGCATTATCCATTTCATACTTTTAGAGGATTTCCTTAACATATTTAGATTGACAAAAAAAAGTCCCTTCCTCATTTTGCTTTATGCTAAAGCCAAGAAAATATGTCAAATCACCCATCAAACTCATCTCAAATTCAGTACTCATTATTTTTGAAAATTCATCACATAAAACTTTATCAGTTGATTCAAAAATGATATCATCCACATATATTTATACAATGAGTATTTCATTCTCAAATCTTTTCATAAACAGAGTGGTATCTACACTTCCTTTAACAAATGATCGATTTAACAAGAAAGTGCTCAACCTCTCGTACCATGCTCTAGGTGCCTATTTTAGTCCATATAATGCCTTTTTTAATTTGAAAATATGATTAGGGTATTTAGAATTTTCAAAACCTGGAGGTTGTTCAACATACACATCCTCTTCTATCACCCCATTTAGAAAGGAACTTTTAACATCCATTTGGTACAATTTAAAATCTTTAAATCAGGCAAAGGCTAACAAAACTCTTATTGCTTCAAGTCTTGCTGCAGGGGCAAATGTCTCCTCAAAATCAATTCCTTCAATTTGGTTATACCCCTTAGCTAATAATCTAGCCTTATTTTTAACAATTACTCTTGAATCATTCATCTTATTTTTGAATACCCACTTAGTCCCAACTACACTTTGATCTTTTGGCCTTTCAATTAATTCCCAAACATCATTTCTCTTGAATTGATTTAACTCCTCTTACATGGCCAATATCCAAAATTCATCCAAAAGTGCTTGTTCTTTGTTTGTGGGTTCTATCATTGAAATAAATGCTGAATGATTCACTTCTTTCCTCAAACCATGCCTAGTCCTAACTCCTTCACTTGGTTCACCTAAAATTAATTCTTTTGGATGACTCCTTATAAATTTCCATTCTCTAGGCAATTGGTTTTCCTTTTCTTTTTCAACCTTATCTTCAACTTTTTGATTTTCAAGCTTTTGATTTATCACCTCAACCTCATCTTCATCCATCTTAGACCCTTTACTATCATAGGATTCATCAAAAATAACATGTGTGGTCTCTTCAACTATCAATGTTTTCTTATTAAAAACTCTATAGGATTTTCCAACACTTGAGTATCCTAGAAAGATTCCTTCATCTAATTTCGGATCAAATTTTCCTAGAAGAGTTTTATCATTATTATGAATGAACACTTTACATATAAAAAAATGTAGATGTGAGAGGTTGGGACTTCTACCTTTATGAAGTTCATAGGGTGTCTTATTCAATTTAGACTTTATGTACACCCTATTCAATACATAACATGCTGTACTAACTGCTTCAGCCCAAAAATATTTAGGAAGTGAATATTCTGCCAACATGGCCCTAGCAGTTTCCGCTAATGTCCTGTTCTTTCTTTCTACAACTCCATTCTGTTGAGGTGTTCTCGGTGCTGAGAAGTTGTGTTCAATTTCAAGAGATTTGCAAAAATCATTAAACATTTCATTTTCAAATTCTCCCCCATGATCACTTTGGATACTAACTATTTCAAAACCAAGTTTTCTCTGAATCCAAGTGGCAAAATCTCTGAACTCATCAAATGATTCACTCTTATGATTCAAAAATCTAATCCAGGTGAATCTAGTATAGTCATCCACAATAACATACCCAAATCTTTTTCCTCCTAAACTTAAGGTACTAACAGGTCCAAAATAATCCATGTGAAGAATTTCTAGGGGCTTGCTAGTCCTAATTTCCTTGATAGAATTGAATGAGGATCTCACTTATTTTCCTAGTTGACATGCATCACACAAGTGATCTTTAGTAAAATCTAATTTGGGTACTTCTCTAACCAGTTGCTTTTGAGTGATTTTCCTAAGATTTTTCATGCTAGCATGACAAAGCCTTCTATGCCACAACCATGATTCATTAGATACAGTTTTCAGACACAAGGCAGTAGATGCTTTAACAGAATTAAAATCTAGCATGTAAACATTGTTTACCCTATCACCATTCAAAACAACAGTTCCATTTAGACTAAGAACACAACTTGTAGGTAAAAACTTAATATGATAGCCCTTGTCACATAATTGACTAATACTCAACAGATTGTGTTTCAATCCTTCAACTAACAGTACATTCTCAATAACAAAATTTTCTGAATTTCTAATTATAACTGTACCTACCACTCTCTTGGTGGTATTATCTCCAAGCGTCACTTTGCCTCCATTCCTAGCTTCTAGCAATATAAATTGACTTGTATCTCCGGTCATATGCTTTGAGCATCCGCTGTCCAGGTACCAAATACTCTCACGAGGTCTTCTGTGAGAGTGTTTCTACAAAATGATCAAACATTAGCCTTGGGAACCCAAACAAGTTTGGGTTCACCTCTTGACAACTTTAAACCAGATGCATGTGTGATATGCTATGGTTTCTGCACCTTAGGTCTCCATACTAAATGTGTTCTATACTTCAAAGTACAGGTATGAGAAATGTGTCCTAAACTACCACAAGAAAAACACTTTATCCCTGGGAAGCGATTCACTAATTTATTCTTCCTAAAATTTTTTTTTTTAGATCTTAAGTCAATATTCTTGTGGTAAGATTCATGAAACTCTTCAAGCTTAGGTGGTATTTTATTTTCCTTAAGTTCTTTAATCTGGACTTTAAGATATGCATTGGCACTTTCTAAAATCGAGTTATCAATTTTCAACTCATGCTCTCTAGAATCCGATTCATCCATAAAAGTCTTAAAATCTTTTTCAAGTTCAGCATGTGATGATTTTAAAAGATTGTGCTGTTTGTTTAAATCATCATACTCATCCAATAAAGTCATGTGGTTGCTATCAATTAATGCATGATCTTTTCTGAGGATCTCATAATCTTTTTGCAGCTCTATGTAATCCAAATTTAACTTAGCATGCAGTTTCTTAAGTTTCCTATATGCAGAATGTATGCGTTCAGAGACTTCAAATAATTCTTCATAGCTTAAATCACATATCTCATCCTCATCTGAATGGTCGAGATTATCAGCCATTAAGCACAAATTGGTAACTTCCTCTTCTGGTGCTGTTTCTGATGAATCTAAAGCTGAGTCCGCCCAGAAAGCTCGTTGCACTCTCTTTTTACCCCTTATATCCTTTGGTTTCTCCTCGGTCTTCTCCTTGTTAGGATTTCCTTTGAGATTGGGGCAATCTATCTTGATGTGACCTGGCTTTCTGCACTCATAGCAAATGACTTCATTTGAAGCCTTGACATTCTTCTGAAACTTACCCTTGTTCCAATTTTGGCGTCTTCTCTGCTTCCTTTTTAGGAAACTTCTAAATTGCCTCGTCATCAGGGCAATATCCTCTTCGTCCTCAGGTAGCGATTGATCACTTTCAGAGTCATCCACCTTTAAAGCAATGTTCTTCTCCTTTCGCTTCTCACCTGCATCAATCTGTCTTTGAGTCACCGATTGCTCATAAGCAATTAGTGATCCAAGAAGATTGTCAATAGAATAAACATTCAAATCTTTAGATTCTGTTATTGCAGTTATCTTTGCATCATATGCAGGAGGTAAACAAAGTAATATCTTCTTAACTTTCTCAGCATTTGTTAACTCCCTACCTAAAAAATGCAATGAAGTGGCTATGTGTGTAAAGCGAGTGTACATGTCAGAGATTGATTCATTCTGTTTCATGTGAAAAAGTTCATAGTCGTGCAAGAGAATGTTTAATCTAGTTTGTTTCACTTCATTTATACCTTCATATGTGATGCAAAGTCTATCCCAAATTTCTTTTCCTGATTTACAGGTAGACACAAGCATGTAATCTTCCGATTTTAAAGCATAAAAGAAACTATTCAAACACTTAGCATTCAGTTACGCTAGTTCACGTTCTTCTACAGTCCAGATTGCAAAAGGTGTTTGAACTCTTATTCCTTCTACAATCCTAGTTGGTTTAGTATAACCATCTTGAACTAACATCCACATACGATAGTCAAGTGATTGCAGAAAAGTAGACATGCAAGTTTTCCAAAAATCAAAAGGAATATTATCAAATAACGGTGGTCTAGTGATCGAGTATCCTTCCATAGTATTTCTATTTCCAAAATTAGCCATGATCAAAATTTCAAACAGTATTTAAAACAGTTATTTTGAAATTCGCTCTGATACCACTTGAAAGTGCAAACAGGTTGTTAGACCTTTTGCTCAATGTCCCTAGGCTAACCAAGAGGGGGGGTGAATTGGTTCTTTTTAAAATTACTCTTGATATTTTGGAAAATTTAAAAGCTAATCGTATAGTACGATATAACTTCATACAGTACGAATAGAGATAATTTTTGCACTTTCTTTTAAAACAGAAATTCAACCACAACGAGAATAAACTGCAGAATATAGAAATGCAAAAAAAATAAATAGTGAATAGAAAACACCAAAATTTAAAGTGGTTCAATCAAACACGACCTACATCCACTCCCTAGAGATCCCTTCTCTAGGTATTGCACTAAAACCAAGTGACTCTCCTTTTGCCCCCACAACAAGGCGGAGAAGCCTTTACAAACTCTCTTCCACCAACCCCGGTGTGGCAGAGTACCGTCATCCTTTTCACCCTCCAAGTGTGGCAGAGAACCGTTATCCTTTTCACTCTCCAAGTGTGGTAGAGAACCGTCGTCCTTTTCACTCTCCAAGTGCGGCAGAGAACCGGAATCTTTTTGAACAATGCTCTTGCAAAAGTCTCCAAGGAACTAGGAAGATGCTTGAAGAACAAGTAAAAGAAATCCTCTCAATTGGATAACCTTGTGAATCTCCTCATAATTTTGTCTTGAAAGATCTCTCAAAACTCACTCCCAAACACTCTCCCAATCACTCTCCTCTCACTTTCCAAAAGAATTTTCACAGAAGGATTTTTTCTTCAAACAGTTTTGAGTCATTTTTATACTTAGGACAGAAAAAACCGTCAAAAAATTGAATTTTCAAGTTAAGACCGTGCCGATCGTCCCATACGATCTACAATCATACTATACAAATAGTTCAAAAATTTAAACAGTCCGTCCTGTACGACTCATCAGACGAACAAATCAGAGCCGTTCGTACACATAGTTCATCCCGTACGAACCCTTGGACGATCAAGACAGCAAGCTTCGTCCAAACACTTCATACCGTACGAACGCTTAGATGATCAAGTCAGTAAGCATCATCCGAACACTTCATCCCGCACGAACGCTTGGACGATCAAGTCAGTATGCATTGTCCGAACACTTCGTCCCGTACGAACGCTTGGACGATCAAGTCAGTAAGCATCGTCTAAACACTTCGTCCCATACGAACCTCTGGACGAACCCAATTTTGAGCTGTTCGTACAGCAAAAAACTCATGTACGAATGGTATTCGTACTATATGAACATGCCTTAGAAAAACTTTTTGTCTGATGGGTTCTTCCTGGAGGACATATTCTTCATATCGTACTGTACGAAATGAATTCGTACTGTACGATCAGTTTAAAAACATTTAAATTTTTTACTCCCCCATTGTGTGTGTGCACAGTTATCCAACTTACAATCACACTCTCTCAGACTCAAGAAAAAGAAAAAATTTATAGACTTCATTTACAATGAACAAGTGAACTTGAAGTCTTCAACAGTCTTGAGTGTGAATTTCCTGAAAAATATTTTAGTACACACAGACAAAAACTCAAATATATGTTAGAAGATGAATTAGACAAACAATAAACTTTTGTAATCATCAAAAACATAAACTTAGATTAGAATTCTCATGAACAAAATGATTCACTCAAATCAAAACATTCTCTGCCTTGCTGTAGGAGTAGAAGGAGAGTCACTTTGGTTTAGTGCAATACCCAGAGGGGAGGCTCCGGGGAGTGGACGTAGGTCATGTTGTTTTAACCACTATAAAATCTGGTGTGTTCTTTCTGATTACTTTCTGCACTTTAGTTTTTTGTGATTATCTGCTTGGGTGAAATCTGTGTTTGATCTTTTCGTCTATGTGTTTTACTTATTTTTGCTGCAAATCATCGAAAAGACTTTTACTGTTGTTCTCGAATTTTTAAATAACCAATTCACCCCCCTCTTGGTTAGCCTCGGGACTAGTTCATCAGGGCTTAACATCCCTATCGAACTTTCAAGTGGTATCAGAGCGAGATTCATAAAATCTAGTTTTGAAAAGCTTTTGAATTTCATCCATGGCTAACTTTGGTAATCGTAATACTGCTGAAGGTTATTCAATTACACGACCGCCATTATTTGATAACACACCTTTTGATTTTTGAAAAACTCGCATGTCCACTTTTCTTCAATCAGTTGATTATCATATATGGATGCTTGTTAAGATGGCTACGAATCGTCTTTTAGAATGATTAATAATATTAAAACTGAACTGCCCTTTATTGATTGGACTTTTGATGATCGTGACTTAGCACAATTGAATGCCAAATTTTTGAACTATTTTTTCTGTGCTTTAAAATCTAAGGATTACATGCGTGTTTCTACTTGTATAACTGGCAAAGAGATTTAGGATAGATTATGCATCACTTATAAAGGTACAACTGAAGTCAAACTATCTAGGTTAAACATATTGCTTCATGACTATGAACTTTTTTGCATGAAACCTACTAAATCTATTTCTAAAATGTGTACGAGGTTCACTCAAATTATCACTTCCTTGCATGCCTTAGGAAGAGAACTTACAAACTATGAAAGAGTGAACAAAATTCTTAGATGTTTGCCTCTTCATATGATGCTAAAATAATTGCAATCACTGAATCTAAAGATTTGAATACTTACTCTATTGATAGCTTACTTGGATCACTCATTGTTTATGAGTAAGGGGTGAACCAAAGACAGCTTGATGCAGGTGAGAAGAAGAAGGAGAAAATAGTGGCACTGAAGGCCAATGAGAGTGACACTGATACTTTCAGGTCTATTAGCGATGACGTTGCCTTAATCACTAGGCAATTCAAAAGATTTCTAAGGAAGAAACATAAGAACTTTCAGAAGTGGAACAAGGGTAAGTCCAAAAATTTTAAAGGTTCATCTGATACTATTTGTTTTGAATGCAGGAAGCCTGGACACATTAAAGCTAATTTTCCTACACTTAAAGCTCACCCAAGCAAGGAGAAAGGTGAGGAGAAACATAAGTTCAGGAAGGATAAGAAGCAGATTCAGAAGGTGTTCTGGGCAGATTCTGCATCTGACTCCTCTGAGACTCAAGCTGAAGAGGAGGAAACTAATTTGTGTCTGATGGCTGATGATCATCCTAGTCAGTCTGACCAGCAAGAGGTATGTGAGCTTACTTACGATCAATTATTTAAAATATCTGAATGAATTCATGCATCGTATAGGAAGCTTAAGAAAACTCATGCTAGCCTGAAACTAAAATTTCTGAATTTATGAAAAGAGCATGATTCGACAGTCAAAGATCATTCCACACTTGACAGCAATCACATGTCTTTACTTGATGAGTTTGATGAATTGAATAAAAAATATTATGATTTAGTTACTGAGCTTGATTCATTAAAAACCTCACATGTGGATTTAGAAAAAGCTTTCAAAGAATTAGACAATCTAGCATGTGAAGTGGAGAGTAGCAATAGTGCATTAAAATTTGAAATTGCAAGTCTTAAAAAAGAGAACAAATTTTTGAAAGTTAAAATCAATGCTTTTGAGAAAAATGAAACACCTCCTACATTTGCACAATTTTATGCACCTACACCTTTTGAAGAATCTATTTCAAAATCATCAAAGCATGTTTCATACTGACCTAGGAAGAGGCACTATCACCCACGTCGATTAGTTAACCCTTTTCTTGGTGTTAGATGTTTTTCATGTGGCATGCTAGGATACATTTCCCACACCTACACTATTCACTATAGTACACATTGGGTGTGGAGGCCCAAATTGCCTGTGTCACAGGACAGCACATATGTATTGCATTCTTCTTTTCATAAGAAGGAATCCAAACCTGTTTGGATTCCTAAATCTGACATTTGATAATTTTGTAGGTGTGCTCTCACACAAGATCTCGTGAGAGCATGTGGTACGTGGACAACGGATGTTCAAGACACATGACTGGAGATGTAAATCAGTTCATTTCGCTAGAGGCCAGGGCTAGAGGCAAGGTTACACTTGGAGATAACACCACCAGGAGGGTGGTAGGTTCAGGTATAATTGGTGATTCAAAGAATTTTATGATTGACAATGTTTTGCTTGTAGATGGACTGAAACATAACTTGCTGAGTATCAATCAACTCTGTGACAAAGGATACATCATCAAATTCCTGCCCACTTACTGTATTTTAAGCTTAAATGACAAAATTGTTCTGCAGGGACAAAGGATCAAAAATGTCTACAAGTTGGATGTAAGTTGCATTAAAGCTGAAAATTAAATTTGTTTAAAAACTGCTGCTGTTGAGTCTTGGTTGCGGCATAGGAGATTTTGCCATGCCAGTATGAAAACCCTTAGGAGAGTCACCCAAAAGGACTTAGTTAGAGGTGTCCCTAAGCTTAAGTTTACTAAGGACCACCTATGTGATGCCTGTCAATTAGGGAAGCAAGTCCAGTCCTCCTTTCACTCTGTTAAGGACATTAGCACCTCTAGACCTTTAGAAGTCCTTCACATGAATCTCTTTGGACCCATTAGCACTGCCAGCTTAGGGGGGAAAGTCTATGGTTTTGTGATTGTTGATGATTACTCCAGGTTCACTTGGATTAAATTCCTGTCACATAAATCTGAGTCATTTGATGAATTTAAGTCCTTCTCCACTTGGATTCAAAGGAAGTTAGGTTGTGAGATCTTGACTATTCATAGTGATCATGGTGGAGAGTTTGAAAATATGAAATTTGGAAGTTTTTGTGAGGAGCAAGGGATTAGTCACAATTTTTCAGCTCCCAGGACCCCTTAACAGAATGAGGTAGCTGAAAGGAAGAACAGGACCTTAGTGGAAGCCGCTAGAGCCATGCTTGCTGAGTATTCACTTCCAAAATACTTTTGGGCTAAAGCGGTGAACACTGCCTGTTATGAGCTGAATAGGGTGAATGTTAGATCAAATCTGAACAAAACACCTTATGAGATCATCAAGGGTAGAACTCCAAACCTGTCCCACCTCCATGTCTTTAACTGTAAGGTTTTCATTCTGAATAACAAGAAATCACCCTTAGGAAAGTTTGACCCCAAATCTGATGGAGTATTCTTAGGCTATTCTAGTGTGGAGAAATCCTTTAAAGTGTTCAATAAGAGGACTTTGGTGGTGGAAGAGACAACTCGTGTGGTGTTTGATGAATATAATCCTAAGGTGATTAGAGTTGAGGAAGAAGAAGAGGTAGAGGAGATTACCCAAGGGGTTGAAAATGCAAATCTGGAGGAAAGGGTAGAACCTCAAAGCACATTACCTAGAGATTGGAGATATTCTTCAAGTCATCCTAAAGAACTGATCTAAGGAGACCCTTCTGAAGGTGTTAATACTAGGCATGGACTTAGGAAGGAAGTAATCCACTCTGCCTTTATCTCAATGACTGAACCCACCAACATCAATCAAGCCCTTTCTAATGAGTTTTGGATCTTAGCTATGCAAGAAGAATTGAATCAATTTGTAAGAAATGATGTTTGGGAGTTAGTAGAAAGACCTAGAAATCAAAGTATAGTGAAAACCAAGTGGGTCTTTAAGAATAAGATGAATGATTCTGGTGTGGTGGTTAGGAATAAGGCAAGATTGGTGGCTAAAGGGTATAATCATATTGAAGAAATTAATTTTGAGGAGACCTTTGCCCCTGTAGCTAGATTGGAAGTCATTAGAGTGCTACTAGCCTTTGCCTGTTATAAGGGATTTAAGCTGTTTCAAATAGATGTCAAGAGTGCCTTTTTAAATGGGGTAATAAAAGAAGATATTTTTGTAAAACAACCCCCAGGTTTTGAGAGTTTCCAATATCTAAATCATGTTTACAAATTAAAAAAGGCCTTATATGGATTGAAACATGCACCCAGAGCTTGGTATGAGAGGATTAACACATTCCTGTTAGAAAGAGAGTTTGTTAAGGGGAGCGTAGACACCACCCTTTTTCTGAGGAGAACAGGAGATGACTTACTCATTATCCAGATCTATGTTGATGATATAATTTTTTGATCTTTTGATAAATATTTATGTGATGAGTTTTCTAAAATAATGAGTAAGGAGTTTGAGATGAGTATGATGGGAGAATTATCCTAGTTTTTGGGGTTTAGCATAAGCCAAATGGATGATGGAACATTTCTCAATCAATCTAAATACACTAATGATATTTTGAAGAAATATAAAATGGAAAAAGCCAAGCCAATCAACACTCCCATGAGCTCCTCTGTTCAGTTAGATAAGGATTTAAGTGGAAAATATGTTGATCAGAAGAAGTACAAAGGAATAATTGGATCTCTACTTTACCTGACTGCTAGCTGACCTAATATTATATTTAGTGTTTGTCTTTGTGCTAGGTTTCAAGCTGATCCTAAAGAGTCCCACCTAACTGCTGTTAAGAGAATTCTTAGATATCTTTTAGGAACACCAAACCTAGGAATCTGGTACCCTAGGCACAACACCTCTTTTGAGATTATTGGATATTCTGATTCTAACTTTACAGGGTATACGGTAGATAGAAAGAGCACTTCTTAAACTTGTTAATTCATAGGACAGTCTTTAGTCTCCTGGTCTAGTAGAAAATAAAACTCAGTTGCACTTTCCACTGCTGAAGCTGAGTACATTACCCTAGGAAGTTGTGTGGCCCAAGTTCTTTAGTTGAAGCAATAAGTCTTGGATTTAGGATTACCTGTGGGCATAATTTCTATTCTGTGTGATAATACTAGTACCATCTGCATTTCTAGGAATCCAATCCAACATTCTAAAACCAAACACATTGATATAAGGCATCACTATATTAGGGACCATGTTACGAAAGGGGACATTGAGCTACATCATGTAGCAACTGAAAATCAGCTAGCTGACATATTTACTAAACCACTGGCCTTTGACTCATTCAGTATTTTGAGGACCAGATTAGCAGTGATTGATATAAATGCTTAATTTTTATGAATACTGATTTCTGATTTATCTGTTTTTCATTCTATTTTTTGTTAGTTAGCTGTTTGATTTGATTATCTATTTTCTGTTGGTTTTTATTTTTGTGCTGATTTCTATTTTAGCCTAGGTGTCAGTTTGACTTGAGTATTTATTTCGATGTGATTTTCTACCTATTTTTATTTACTAGTTCATCTCCTTGGTTTATTATTTTATCTCTTTCAAAATCAAATCACTGCTCACTACTACTGATAAACTGGATTTCTGACTGAGAGTTTTGCCTTATTTTTATTTAGAAGATGGTAACCAGTGATTGATTCCGCTGGTTCTGTTAAAGGGAAGAAACATTGATGTATTTTTCTATTCCTCTAACTCCTTTACTAGTGTATTATTTCTTTTGGATAAAAATCTTCTTCAAAATTAAAATATTAGTTTTTGAAATAGAGATTTATTTTATCTTCCTACAATAATCTATCTCATATGAATAGTGTTTTCAAAGTCTTGAGTCATTATTATGATTTTCTAAACCAAGTGATCGCACTTATCATACGATGTATGGTTTTTATTTTGTGAATTACTCTTCCTTATTGTAGAGAGTAAGCTTTGGCATATCTTATGTCTGGAAGGTAATTTTACAGCTGAGATCCTTTAATGATTTTGAGAGGGAGAAAGCTTACAAAAGATGCATAGTGTGCCAAATAAATTGAAAAAGAGGCACAAAATGAGCACAAAGCTGAAAAGATGTGAAATATCGCCAAACTAAAAGATACACAAAGTGTATCAAAAATTAAAAGATGTGTAAAGTGCCAAACAAATTGAAAAAGAGGCATAAAATGAGCCCAAATCAAGCTTTCTTCCCTTTCAGATCGTTAAATGTCTTAGAAAAATCCGTGCGCCACTTAATATTTTCAAAAGCTTGAGTTTGAAAATCCTAATTTTTGATTTATTACTTTGGAATACTATTATATCAGATATTTTTTTGGAACGAGGCTTGAAAGGATCTCTTTTCGAATCTAATTTCTTTTCTTCTAAATTGAATTTTTTGTTTTGAAAGGGATTTGCATCTATAAGGTGTCCGAGGTGGGAGTTACGAAAGTCAATTTTCCAACTTTTTTTGGATTTCAGCACTGTCAATCGTCTTCTTATTAGTTTTTGGATTTCAAATCAAGGGAAAATTCTGATTTATTGGAGCAGATTAAAAAAAATTCAAAACTCTTTTTTTGTGTCTCTCATTTTGAGTTTTATTTACTCTACTTTTGTTTTTTATTTTACTATATGTGTTTTTGGGATCTCTAATCTTTCATCTCCATCCTCGATCTTTTTCCTATTTTCTTCACATCGTCCTGTATGATCTACACATCGTCCTGGACAATCTTCTTCATCCTGGACGATCCATCAATCATCTTGGATGATCCATTCAAATCATCCCCACTCTGATCATACTACTGAGAAACACCAATTATTGGTGATCGTCTTGGACGATTCTTAAATTATCTTGGACGATATGATCCATATCTTCCTAATATGATCGAACGACTGAGAATGTGCTAATTATTGTTCATCATCCTGGACAATCCACCACATCATCCTGAACGATCCATGTGTTAGCAGCTGGATGATTTACATTCGGCATGTCCGACACATTTATTGCATATCGTCCTGGATGATCCACCTAATCGTCCTAGACGATACTTTTCATCAACGGTCGTTTGGCTTAACTCCTCAGGATGATCGCCTGTGTTTAATCGTCTGGGATGATCTCTGATCATCCTGGACAATCCGACCATCTTTTTGACCAATCGTCCTGGCCGTCATAAATGCTTATATCGTCCTGGACGATCCTGCGATCGTACGGGACGATCCAGCCGATTTCTATTTAAACAGCCGATTTCTTCAATTTTTCCACACATCTCCTTCCATTCTCCCTCACTTGTGCTTTCTAATGGCTGGCGGGAAGCATTCTAGGCAAAAGGGTGCGAGCTCCTCGCGGGGGAATGTCGATCCCCGCTTTCCCAATGTAGCCGATCAGGCTGCCTTCGAGCGATATCTTGAGGTGGGCATCACTCAATCCAAAATTGTAAACCCCCGCACCCTTACCTGTCCTGTCCTCAATCTTTTTACGCACACCTCCCTCACTTTCATCCTCACCCTCTCCTTCCCATTTAGCACTGAACTTCTCCGAGTATTCTTCGCCAATCTTCACATCTCTGCTGATTATTCCACCCTTCGCTCCTATGTGAATCAATGTCCAGTAGAACTCACTGCCCAAGACTTTCATAATATCCTTTAGTTCTTTATGACTGGCGATAAAATCCACACTTTTATTTCTGATCCTGACTATGATTGGAGTGTCGCCAATCACTTTCTTAGAAATATAAATGCACCCTACCATGACAATGCTTGCACTTCCCTCCTTAAGGATGCCCGGACCATTCACCATGTCCTTCATTTCTCCGTCATCCCAAAGGCTGGGGATCGAATTCACATCACTCCATAACTGTCTCTGACCACAAATTACATCTTGGCCCATTGGGACTTCAATGCCACTGACCTTCTTTTCAGATATATTGAGTATCTCACCACCATTAGGGATCTGGGCCATAGACGTTGTCCCAATCTATCTTTAGGACATATCATTGCATATGCCTTGGAGATCAAATATGACCTGTAGTATCCAGTCCCTCCTAATATCCCTCCTTCCTTCTTCACCAATAATTCATTCCATGTACTCCATAGTACCCGACTACATCCGGAGCCCGCCCCAGATGTTGAGGAGGAAGAGGAAGAAGATGTTCCCATTCCTGCTGCACCTCATGTACCCATTCCCCTTCACATTGCTTCCCCTTTCGATCATCTGGTGCAGCGGTTCGACCAGTGGGAGGCCCGCTTCGATTCTTATGTTGCTGCCCAGGAGCAGCAGCACGCTGAGGATCTGCAGCGCTTTACTGACTATGCTGCTCAGCAGCAACAGCAACACGACCAGGACATTGCCTGGATTGGAGCACACCTCGCCGCCATTCACAGTTACTTCACACCACCACAGCCACCTACTCCTTTTGATCAGGATCCGCCTCCATTTTAGTTTTATGTTTTGTGCCATTTTTCTATTTATACTGTTGTTCTTGTTCCTCCTCCTTTTTGTGTGATGTCAAAAGGGAGAGTCAGTAGTAGTTTTTAGTTTATGCATTGATCTTGTCGTGTAGTGTTTATGTCATGTGTAGTTGTTTTCATGTACTGCTCTAATTATTCAATGAAATTTATGTTTCGATGTGCGTTGGTTGACTCCTAGTTCTTTTATTTTAAACTACTGCACAAATATTTGCCATCATCAACAAGGGGGAGATTATTACAAATCTGCTTTTGATGATGATAAATATGTTTGTATTCTGTTTTGCTTGGCTAATCCATTTCAGGTACAAAAGATCAAAAGCAACTAAATCCAACTCAAGATCGAGTCCAAGTGTGTCTAAAATGTACTATTTTTCCTTTTCTTGAGTTAATTATAATGTAACTGATCCCCTAGCTAAGTATCCTTGCACACACACACTCAGGGGGAGAGCTTGAGTGAATTAGAGTTTCTGTTCAATTTTTATTTTAATTCATCCTGGATGATATTCACATCGTCCTGGACGACCAAGTAAAAAATAGAAACCCTAATTAGGGCGACCAAGTTATGTCTGTCTAATTAAGCTGATCATCCTGGATGATCCAGACATCGTACGGGATGATATGCTCAAATTAGAAATTATCAGCCGCCAAATCAAGTTAGGAAAGTTTTTATTTTAAGATATTTGGTCTGATCGTCCCGGACTATATGTGTATCGTCCTGGATGATCCAGTACAATCATGCCTAAATTAGTCTGATAATTAAGAAAAGTAATTAATTTTTAATTGAAACGATCATATCGTCCGGGACGATCGCAAGATCGTCCGGGACAATCATGATCTCTAGTATGTTTCAGCTGTACGTCCAGAGCGGTGATTAGGACGATTTTGGTACTTTTTGAACTAATCGTACAGGACGATATCTGTATCGTCCTGGACGATCAAGTCATTTTTAGGTCATCCAGCACAAGTTTCTCTGGATGACCAGAGCGATCTTCTGGATGATATTCCTGAATTTAGACTAATCGTCCCGGACGATCGTAGAATCGTACGGGATGATCTAAACAAATTTTTCCAATGATCGTCCAGAAGAGCCAGATCGTCCAGGCTGAAACAGCTGATTTTGAACTGATCGAACAGGACGATCGCCCTGGACGATCTTGGCCGACCAGTTGAGATATAGGGCCAATTTTGAGCCCTCCTATAAAAGATCTTTTTCTTTCAACAAGAAAAATCTTTTGCCACTTTCCTTTACAGAGAAACCCTAGAGAGAGAGAGAGAGTTTGGGAGAGAGAGAGGATCTTATGAGGGGGAGTTTTTGAGGGATTCACAAAGGTTGCTCCAAGCAAGGATCAGAGTCGTCTTCTCCGTTCGTCGTCTCTCATCTTGTTGGTGTTCTTTGTGAGAGGATCGTTCGCAAGAAGATCCGGGTTCTCTGCCCGCTTCAGGAGGAAGCGAAAGAAGTTCAGGTTCTCTGCCTGCTTGAGGAGGAAGCGAAAGGAGTCTGAGGTTCTCTGCCTGCTTCAGGAGGAAGCGAAAGGAGGTTAGGTTCTCTGCCTCACCGTGTCGGTTGAAAGGAGTTTTTGTACAGGCTTCTCCGCCTTGCTGTGGGAGCAGAAGGAGAGTCACTTTGGTTTAGTGCAATACCCGGAGGGGAGGCTCCGGGGAGTGTACGCAGGTCAAGTTGTTTTAACCACTATAAAATCTGGCGTGTTCTTTCTGATTACTTTCTGCACTTTAGTTTTCTGTGATTATTTGCTTGGGTGAAATCTGTGTTTGATCTTTTCATCTATGTGTTTTACTTGTTTCCGCTGCAAATCATCGAAAAGACTTTTACTGTTGTTCTTGAATTTCTAAATAACCAATTCACCCCCCTCTTGGTTAGCCTCAGGACTAGTTCATCAGGGCTTAACATCCCTATCGAACTTTCATCGTTAGGCGAGCTCAAGGCATTAGTTCTCACTCAATGGGCACCTGGCTTGACTATCAGGATACTAAATCTTTTTGATTGGCTATAAAAGTCTCCCTTAACTTTTTGGATAAATTCTTGCTTGACCCTTCGCTTAATATAGAGGAGTGACACTAGTGATGTAAGTGAAAGACATTATTGGCCAATAGAGGCTGAGCTATCACTCTCCAGGATCTAATTGATCTTATTAATCTAAATATTAATAAGAAAATCCAATGCCAATTAAAATTTCCAATTATATATATATATATATATATATATATATATATATATATATATATATCTATATATATATATATATATATATATATATATATATATTAATAACTCACATTTCATCAAAAGAGACATGTATAATAATTTTGTATAACTTTTTTCTTCATATCAGCTCATATACATAAATAACTTCATTACAAAAGAATAAATCTAAAATAAAAACTTACCTACAACCTAAAGTTTTGACCTTATAAACTTTTTTCAATAGCTAATACTTTACCCTTTCCTAAAAAAAATAAAATTAAAATAAAATAAAATGTAAGCAACTATACACTTAATTATTAATTGTGGTTATGTGTTAATAGTATACATATATCATAAGCAACAATAAAATCAGTCCTTAAACTTGTACATGGCAACCACATGAACTCAATTAGACTTGAACATGACTTTAGAATGAAATGCATGACATATACACAAATTATGCAAAACATGATTTACATGCACATTTTCTAAAGCCTTCTTATATTTCCACTTTCACTTAAACCTCTACTTGATAATTTCACATCTACTTGGGATAGATGTAGGAATTTCATATAGCTGGATTCCCCTTATAATTCAACTTCCATTTATACATGCACTTGTTCTTTTCACATTTGTTCAAGATAAATAGAGCAAGTACATGCATGTACAGGCTCTTATAACTCCATTTGTATTGAATACAACATGAAACAATTATCACTTCTATAACTTCCTTTCTCCCCACATGTACTCCATAATATGAATATGACATATACATTTCATCACATGGACCTTGAAACATTGACATATTCAACATGTATGAATGACATTTAGCATAAAACATGAATTCATAAAAGTAATACATGCACGATAATTCCAGTAGTGTGCATGGTGTAGAACATTTGCACCCACACTCAATATTTATAACTCAAAAAACTATTCATAATGAACATTTATAACATTATTTTGGTGTTTTTATTGTTCTGTAGCATTTTCCATTAATATCAATATAAGCAGTAAAATATATGAAAAACCACACATTTAAAATTGTTTAGTGAAACTTTGAGTTTTTACTATCAAAATACTAATAATCATCTATTTTAGGCCTTCAAAAGTTATATGGTAGAAAGATTTCCAAACACATTTAAATCAAGTAAATTCCCATAACTTTTATCCAAATTTAAAACTAAAGTATGGTAATAGAAGCCTACTTTGAGAAGAACAAATTCTTCAGCTGGCTTAATAGTTAAATTTGGCTCTGAGGTCACCAAACCCAAGCTGGTTCTTTTCACTTTCATCTTTTTCCTCTTTGGCCTCTTTGTAGGTGTTTATAGTGAATGGAATGGTTAATGGGGTGTTGGGTTAATGCTTTTGTATATTTATATAAAAAATCTCAAAATTGACCTAGCACCATGACTTTGATCTCCCTTGTGCTGCTGCACTCCCAAGGAAAAAATATTTTTGGAAATTTTCTCATAAGCAGAGACATTAGTGTCATAACACTCCCAAGAAATTAAAGTTTACAAACACAAATAGAGAGGTTCGCATAGAAATTCTCTTAGGAAATTTTTTTGCTATAAATTTTTTTCTTCATAAATCAAATTCCAAAGAATTCATAAACACTTAAATAAACATATAATGCTTACTAGGTTCACTACAAGTCATTTTATATGGACTAGGTACTATATCAATTGATTATACATTCTCCCTTAGAAAAATATCATCCCTGATATTTCCTTATGAGCTATTAATTAGAATAAATCTGAGTAGAGATGTATTATTTTAGCCTTTTTAGCCTAGGTTGCTTCTCTTTTCAACCTATTCTTCAATTAAACTCTAACCATGAGAATTTACTTATTCCTTAACTACTTCATAAGCTAGTATATGCTTAGTTTCTTCCCTATATATCAAATTAGGACTTAGTTCAATTTCTTTTTAGAGACTCTGATTTCCAGATCAGTAGCCCATTTCCTTAATACTAACCATGAAATATATTTTGCACATCAGACATGTGATTGATAATAATAACCTTTATGAAGACTTCTCAACTTTCCCAATTACATCAAAAGGTCCAATATTCCTTGGAATTAACTTACTTTCTTTTTCAAATATTCTTACACCTTTTATAGGGCTAACATTTAGGAAGATGAGAACATCCACCTGAAATTCAACAATTTTATGCTTTTATTCTATTCTTGATCGGTCAAATTTTTTCAGTAGCATCATTCACCAGCTCAGAACCCATTAGCTTCTTCTCACACACTTTTATACAAGATAATGGCATTATACCTCTCTAATTATGCATTACTTCATACAAATCAATTCCAATACTTTCCTAAAAAGTATTATTATAAGCAATTTCAATCAAGGGAACATGATCTTCTTAGCTTCTCGCAAAATTTAGTACACATAATCTTAACAAATCCTCAAGCACTTCAGTAGTTCTTTAAAACTATCCATCTATTTACAAGTGGAACGTTGTATTGAAGTTTAACTTGGTTCCTAAATATTCTTGAATATCCTTCCATAACTTGGAAGTAAACTAGCCATCATGATAAAAAATGATCACCCTGGTTATTTCATGCAACCTGATAATTTCTCACACATAAAAGTATGCAAGCTTTTCTACTAAATCAGTCTATCTCATAGAGAGAAGATGAGCTGACTTGGTCAATCTGTCCACCATAACCCATACTACATCATGACCGTATCTAGGCATTGGAAATCCTATAACTAAATCCATAGTAACTTCCTTCAACTTCCGTTCAGGTATATATAAGGGTTATAATAAACAAGTTGATCTCCGGTGTTTTTATTTAACCATCTAATAATTCTCACATTTAGAAATGAACTCTGTCACATCACACTTCAACCCAGTCTACCAAATCATCACCTTTAGATCATGATATGTCTTATTACTAACTTGGTAAATTATATATCAAAAATAGTGACCCCATGAAGAATTCCCTCCTTAGACTACCACTAGTTGGAACCCAAAGTCAGCTTTGTAATTCATAATGCCCCAATCATCTACCAAAAACTTAACTCTCTTTCCATACTAAACTTGATCAACCAAACTTGCGTATTTATCATTAAATTCTTGAGCATCCTTAATCTTCTCCTACAATGAGGGCTGGAAAATTATCTAAGAAATAATTCTTATATTCACTTATATTTCTTGAATTAAGTTCATCTAAGAAGTAATCATATTAGCTGCCATTCCAATGAATTCCCTACTCAAAGCATTAGTTATAACATTAGCCTTACCATGATGATATTAATATCTTTAATTAACTCCAACCATCGCCTTTGCCACAAATTCAATTCTTTATGAGTGAAGATGTACTTCTTGATGATCCACATACTTTTCACATATTACTGCATATAGATAATGCCTCATGATCTTCAAATAAAACATAATCTCCACTAATTCTAAACCAAGAGTAGGATAGTTCTTCTCATGCAGCTTTAATTATCAAGAAGAATAAGATACCACCCTTCCACTCTTCTACAACACACAACCTAAAATTTAACTCCTCATACTACCACTAACTGGAACCCATGGTCAACTCTACAATTCATAATGCCCTAATCATCTACCTAAAACTTAACTCTCTTTCTAAACTAAATTTGATCAACCATACTTGCATATTTATCATTAAATTCTTAAGCATCTTTAATCTTCTCCTACAATGAGGGCTGAAAAATCATCAGAGAAATAATTCTTATATTCACACAAGATAGACATAAAACATCTAATTCTAATTCTTATATTTCTTGAATTAAGGTATGTTGAGAAGTAATCATGCAAGTTGTCATTCCAATGAATTCCCTATACAAAGCATTAGCTATAACATTAGCATTACCATGCAGAGATCAATATCTTTAATTAACTCCAACCACCTCCTTTTCCACAAATTCAATTCTTTATGAGATAGGATGTACTTCTTGATGATCCATATAATTTTCACCTATTATTCCATATAGATAATGCCTCATGATCTTCAAATAAAATACAATCTCCATAAATTCTAAACCATGAGTAGGATAATTCTTCTCATGCAGCATTGATTATCGAGAAGCATATGATACCAGCCTTCTACTCTGCTACAACTTACAACCTAAAACTTAACTCCTCGCACTACCACTAACTGGAACCCATAGTCAACTCTATACTTCATAATGCACCAATCATCTACCTAAAGCTTAACTCTCTTTCCATACTGAATTTGATCAACCATACTTGCATATTTATCACTAAATTCTTAAACATCCTTATTCTTCTCCCACAATGAGGGATAAAAAATCATTGGAGAAATAATTCTTATATTCACACTAGGTAGATATAGAACTTCTAATTCTAACTCTTATATTTCTTGAATTAAGGTCTGCTGAGAAGTAATCATGCTAGTTGCCATTCTAATGACTTTCCTATTTAAAACATCAGCTATAGCTTTAGCATTACCATGATAAGATCAATATCTTTAATTAACTTCAACCATCTCCTTTACCTCAATTCAATTTCTCATGAGTGAAGATGTCTTGATGATCCATATAATTTTCACATATTACTCCATGCAGATAGTGCCTCATGATCTTCAAAATAAATATTATCTCCTTCACTTCTAAACCATGAGTAGGATAGTTCTTCTCATGTAGCTTTAATTATCAAGAAGCATAAGATACCACCATTCCACTCCGCTACAACACACATCCTAATCTTTTTAGAGAAGCATCACTTAACACTTAAAAATAATCAACAGTAGATAGAATAGTCAACATGATAATTGAAATAAGCATTCCTTCAAGTTTTAAAAATTGGCCTCACACTCCATTATCCAATTAGTTACATAGCCCTTTGATTCATCCTCATCAAAGGAATCATAACCTGCTAAAAGCTCTTGACAAATTTTCTATAATATCTTATAAAGCCATGGAAATTACAAACTTTTAACATTGAATTCAATCTTGGCCAATCAACCACAACTTTAACTTTCTAAGGATATACAAATATCCCATCGTTACTAACAACATTCCTTAGAAATGTCACAAACCTAAACTAGGATTCACACTTTGAAAATTTAGCATGTAATTGATGCTATTTTAGGTCTCCAATGTTAACCTGTAATGTTTTGTATATTTTTTTCCGTCCTTGAATATACAAGGATATCATCAATAACCATATGGTGCTTCCTATTCTTGGGGGCTTATATCTTTCAACACTTCCACCTATGACATATACACAAAGTTTGACTTATCACCCATAAAACATAGACATATGAAAAATAACTTTAAATTACCCCAAATCTCCCATAATTTTTTTGCAAATCATTTTCTATGGCTCTGGTTACAATTTAATTCTTCTAAATTGATGCTCTAATATCACTTAATATCATGCCCCAATATCAAATCAGAAAAAAGTATGCTTATTCTTAATTAATCTCATCATTAAAAGTAAATCTAGAGCCAATGACCAATAATAACAATATATATATATATATATATATATATATATATATATATATATATATATATATATATATATATATATATATATATATGAAAAGAGACATGTACATTAATCTTTTATAATATTTTTTTCATATCAACTCATATACATAAATGACTAAATTACAAAAAATAACTCTAAAATGGAAATGTACCTATGAGCTATACTTTTAACCTTATCAATTTGTCCTCTATTCACAAGAGGATTTAAATTTTCTTGAAATATTATACAAACATGGAGGGCGTGTAAATCATTTACTTTGTAGACTACATAAGATCTACTAAAGAATTCAAAATTTATAATCAATATAAATTGCATAAGAAATAATAAAGGAAGTTTCATAGTTCAATTAAAAAGATGTAATTATATGATATTCTATTCATAGCATGAATACAATAATATATTTTATTAATAATAATGGTAACATGTCAATATTAATCATTTAGCAAAAGCAACAACAAAATTAGTTCTTGAACTTGTATGTGGAAACAACATGAACTTCATTTTGACTTAAACATGAAGTTAGAATAAAATCCATGACATACATATAGATTATGCAAAGCATGATTCACATGCACATGTCTTAAAGCATTTTTTATATCTCCATTTCCACTTATACCTTGACTTTTTTACATTTGCTTAGGACAGATGATAGAATTTCATATAGCTTAATTCCTATTATTACTCTACTCCACTTCCACTTATACTTCCACTTGTTAATCTCACATATATTCAAGATAGTTGGAGGAAGTACATGTGTGCACAAGCCTGTATAACTCCACATGTATTACAAATAACAAGAAATAGTTGCCACTTATACCACTTCTTTTCTCTTCACACATCCTCCATGACATGAACATGACATGTACATTTTGTCACATGGACCTAAAAACATGACATATTCAACATGTATGAATGATATTTAGCATAATGTGTGAATGCATGAAAGTAACACTTGTATAATAATTTAAGTAGTATACAGGGGTAGAGCTTACATACACACTCAACATAAACAACTCATAAAACTATTTATAAGGAACATCTATAACATTATTTTGGGGCTTTTATTATTCTATAGCACTTTCCATTAAGATCAACATAAGTAGTAAAATATATTTAAAACAACACATTTTTACTCACTTGGTGAAACTTTGAGTTTTTTTATTAAAATGATTAGAATAATCTATTCTATGACATATCAAAAGTTACATAGTATAAAATTTTCTAAATGTATTTAAATCAGATAAATCACCATAAGCTTTACCTAAATTACCCAAATTAGAAGCTAAAGTAGGGTAATAGAAATCTGCCTTGATATAAATAATTTCTTCAACTAGCCTGACGAATGAATGCAACTCTGTAGCCTCCAAACCCTAACATCTTCTTTTCCCGTTCCTCCTTCTCCTCATTGATCCCTCTCCCAATGTTTCTAACAAATCAAATGGTGAATGGGGTGTTGGGTTAATGCCCTTAAATCTCAAAAGTATTCTAGCACCACATTGCTAACCTACCCATCACCGCTGCACTCCCAAGGGGAATTTGATTTTGAAAAATAATCATAAATAGAGACCTTAGTGCGGTAGTGTTGCAGCATCACTCCCTCAATGTCATAAAACTCCAAATAGCTTACTAATAAATTGGGAACACAGTTCCACAATGCCATAAGTCTAGCACCACAACACTCACAAGGACTTAAATTTTATTCATCTAATCAGAGAGCTTATCACCACAACACTCCCATTATAGCATTTGGATGTGGTCTAAACTTCCTCTCTCATCACCCTTAGTGCTTAGGTATTCTACCTTTTGTGTAAACCTAACCTATTCAGACTTTATGAAGAGGTACATGAATATTAATCTAGACTAAATATAAGTGTCTTAGGGACCTCCTAAACTATTTTCATGATGTGTTAGGAACATCCCAAAGCCATTCTATGGTCGAACCCTATTAAGACTAAGTTTTTTAGATTTATAACCCATGCCACCCAAGGTGATATTTCATGTCAAACCTAAACCCAAACCCTTGAAAATGACCTAAACCCATACAAACTCATCTCCTAAGTAGTTTGACCCTTTGGGACCCATGCTCAACACTTAGTTGACAAAATTTGACCATGGACTCCTTAAAACCCTAAATGTATATAAGTGACATTTCTAGGGCTAGATCAAATCCTAAACCTTAGGATTGTGTCCAAATCTTTTAAACATCTCAATAAACATGTCTAAACCAAATGGAGCCCATGGTGACCATGGTTGACTATGGTTGACCAAGTTAACCACATAAGCTTCATTTGACCTAAATGATCATTTCAATGATCAAGTCAATTTCAACCCGTGGAATTACATTTGAAACCTCTTAAAAACTTTTACAAACTCACCTAGACCCATTAGATCCCTTGGTTCACCTTGTGTCAACATGGTTGACCATGTTGACATATATGGCTCTTTTGATCCATACACATGTCCACTTAATTAAACCCAAATATCTTTGAACCATCACCTCCAACCCTATCCAATAGCACACATAAACCCTAAATTACATTACCTAGCCAATTGAAGCCCTTGATTTGGGTCACCCAATTGGGCTAACCCAAGTTATCCCAAATGTGCTAAATTTCATTTTAAGATGAATTGGCCTACCCTAAACCCAGCCATGTGACACAATCAGTACCATGAGCTATCTTCTACCCAACTCAACCTAACTAGGGCTAAGGATGGCCATTGATTCACAAGAAATTTTCAAAAAATTGAGACCCTATTCATGCTATATGAGGCATTAGATCAAAATAGCCCACCTCAAGCTCCCAACTTCTTATGAACACTTGTATGCATAACATTTGGTCCATTCAAATTAGCTCGACTGCTTGGTAAAGCCTCAAGTGGCTAGAATTTCATCCAAATCCAATCAACCCTTTCTTATATATACTAAAACATTTATTGAAGAGGGGTTCCAACATTTAGCATCTTTATCTTCCCTAGAATGAGCAAAAAAAATCTTCCATTCCCTAGCATTTCCCATAGCCTCCTGGTATGATTTCAAGTGAACTCTGATGAAATTGAGACTATGTGAAGGCAAGTTCCAATCTAATCATTCTTAGAGTTTAATCAGTGAAGGAGAATTTTTCCTCCTATCAAGATGAGTTTTTCCAGATCGAAAGCCCCTTTAATTCCACTCACCTTGAGGTAATACTCAAACTCATAAATAAACCTTTAAGGGTCTGGGACATTGTGAAGGAAATGCCCAATCCATAATGATTCAACTATTGGATTAGATAATTTCCTCGCTTAGATTCAAATAAATTAATTTGATAAGGATTAGTTGATTATAATGCATGGATTAAGAAATTGCATTAACGATCTCTATTGTTTATAGGAAGTTGAAGGAGAAATGAGAAACAACCATGTTTTTTTTATTTCATGAAATGGATCAAATTTAATTGTATGCAAACCCATATGATATTTTGAGCCCCTTAATCATAGTCATTTGATCTCAGATCAAATGGCTCAGATTAATGCTTATCTATCACTATAGCCTTCAGTTATTTAAATATCTAATTAGAGGCAGTCACGCAAAAAAGTGCATCTAATTTAGTAGGCCAACTATGTAATTAGTTTAACTAAAGAATTTTAATCAATTAAATAAACTAGAACATAACCAATTTAAGCAATGAGACACCCTATGGGTTTGTATTGTTGAGCTCTATCTATCAAAAATAAAATTAAGGCCTATTAATGAGTAGATTTTTCTAAATAATTAAATGTTTTTCTAGTTATTTTAATTAATTACATGTTACAGACACCTTAGAATAACTTGAAATTTGGTGTAAAGTTAATTTAAGGTGTTTTTAAAACCCCTAACATTCTTAGTTCAATTTGAATCACGCAATGTCCTTAATTGAATTTTGAATTCTCTGGGTTAGAATTTGATGTAGAAAATCAAAATTCAATTATTCCAAATCCATAAAGGATTAGGGTCTAAAAATTTTATGATGTGTATAGAAATGTATGAGGGTTAGTATGCTACTGTTGTTACCCCCATCCAAACCCTAGGTTAGGTTAGAACATTTTCTAAGTTTTAGGTTAGAGCCATTAAAAATATTCCCTAAAACTCTATGATGATTCAATTGACTTCAAACTTCTATTGGAGTTTTCTAGAGTCCTCAGGAACATTTAGAATTAATTCCAGAGAAGTTTAAATTAATTTAGGTCATTAATTAGCAAATTCTAAATTGAACCCTAAAATGACCAAGGAAATTTAATAAAAAATAATTAACTTTAGAATAATCATAAAAACATAAACTAAGTTGCATTAGACTGAAAATAACTTGTTTAATAAAAGAAAAATAAAAGCCCTCTCTAAAAACATACTAAAACTCTAATTCACTTAAATGAATTTTAATTAAGGATTTAATTAAATAAATCATTAAAAATTAAATATTTTATGATGTTTAGAAGTTGTTTGGAAGCTTGATTAGTAAACCCTAATTCATATATAAAGAAATTTCTTAATAAACAAAATTCCTAATAATTCACAAAATCCATAAATGATTCCTAAGAAAAAAATTGTATAAACACAAAACTAAAATCATTTTCATTCTAAATAATATTTAAAATATTATTAAAATAAAATTTAATTAAAATTTAAATTATAAAGTGAATGTGAAACTTTGGTCAAACTTACTAATAAAGAATAAATAAACATAATAATAAGAAAAATCTTTGTAAAAATAATTAATAATAAATGAAATATTCATTATGAAATTAAATAATCAAATTTTAGTAATAATTAAAATCCATTGAAAAATAAATTCAAACCATAAACATTTAAATGCATAAACCAGCATAAGAAAACTTTAGCCCTATTTAATTGCCCAATTTCTTTCGAATAGAACAATGACATCCTTCTAAGGCTTAAGATGTGTTGATTAGTGAACTTGTTATATTTTAAGTTAATTGATTAACATATTTTTAATATTAAATTGAAATAATGAATAAAATTCAAATATTAAATATAAAAATACATAATAGAATTTATAAATCCATTAATACTTAAATTTAAAATAAAATCCGTTTAGCCTATAGAAATTTTGAATTATAGAAGATCCAACCATAATGTTAATTAGGAAATAGTTAAACTATACAACCTAGCACACACTAGAACTATTTGATAGGACAACTAACTATAGCTTTAAGGTGGTACTCTTTGTATGAGCTATTAACTTTTTGCACCTGTGATGGTTATATGTGAGGATGGATGAGTGGTATTTTAGTGGATGTGTGTTATGATTTGATTGATTAATGTCTGTATTGATGATGTGATGATCTGGTGTTGGTTGGATAGATATCTTAGGTTAGGACCGTCTATGTACTTATTACTAGTTCAACTTTCTACAATTATCGATGCTTATGCAGGGTTATTAAAAAGGGTACAAATAATATATATATATATATATATATATTCTTTTTTCGAAGATGAAGCCTTTTGCCTTTTATGAGGATGATCATAGCCTGGAGATCTTGAAGGCCTGAAGATAATAAACAACCACATTTTGTATAAGAATTGTGTCATTCTAGGTGTAGAAATTCAAGCTTGTGTTAGTGAAGCTGGGCTTTTCAGCAAGACTAGGTTGTACATATTATTTGCACTTGCCACAAGGATTTTTATACACTTTGATGATTGTGATGATTGATATGAATTTGTCACTGAACTCCTTTTTCCTAGGTTTCTTCACTTGCATGTGATTATGCTTGGATACACATTAGGATCTTAGGATCTATGGACTTGATACTTCAAAATACCCACATTTACTTTTCTATATGGCATGCATTTTACTTTTTTACTACAAACACTAAACTTACTCATGCTAATGGCAAGTGAGTGGTGGCCTAAGCGAAAGAGCTGGTGAAAGTTCGATAGGGATGTTAAGCCCTGATGAACTAGTCCCGAGGCTAACCAAGAGGGGGGGGGGGGGGGTGAATTGGTTATTTAAAAATTTGGGAGCAACAATGAAAATCTTTTCGATGATTTATAGCGGAAATGATCAAAACAATCAAACGAAAAGATCGAACATAATTTCACCCAAGCAGTTAATCACAGAAAAATAAAAGTGCAGAAAGTAATTAGAATGAACACACCAGATTTTATAGTGGTTCGGTCAACTTGACCTACGTCCACTCCCCGGAGCCTCCCCTCTGGGTATTGCACTAACTCAAAGTGTCTCTCCTTTTGCTCCCACAGCAAGGCGGAGGAGCCTGTACAAGAACCTCCTTTCCACCACATGGTGAGGCAGAGAACCCAACATCCTTTTGCTTCCTCCTGAAGCAAGCAGAGAACCTTGAATCTTCTTGCCGACTATCCTCTCCCAAAGAACACCGACATGATGAAAGATGACGAGCGGAGAAGAAGACTATGATCCTTGCTTGGAGCAACCTTCGTGAACCCCTCACGAACTCCCCCTCACAAGATCCTCTCTCTCTCTCCCAAACTCTCTCTCTCTAGGGTTTCTCTAGAAAGGAAAGTGGCAAAAGATTGTTCTTGTTGAATGAAAAAGATCTTTTATAGGAGGGCTTAAAATTTGCCCTAAATCTCAACTGGTCGGCCAACATCGTCCAGGACGATCGACATATAATCCTGTACGATCAGTTCAAAATAAGCTGCATCAGCCTGGACGATCTGGCTCTTCTGGATGATTAGTAGAAAAAATTATTCATATCATTTCGTACAATCCTGTGATCGTCCGGGACGATTAGTGTAAATCGAAGATTATCATCCAGAAGACAGCTCGGGTCATCCAGAGAAAGTTGTGTTGGACGACCAAAAAATGACTTGATTGTCTAGGACGATAAGAAAATCATCCTGTACGATTAGTTCAGAAAGTGCCCAAATCATCCTATACACAGTTCGGGTCGTATAGCTCAAATGCACTAGATGATCATGATCGTCCGGGACGATCCTGCGATCGTCCAGGATGATATGATCGTATCAATCAAATATAAATTGCTTTCCTTAATTACCAGATTAATTTAGGCATGATTATACTGGATTGTCCGGGATGATACACGTATCGTCCAGGACGATCAGACCAAATATTTAAAAATAAAAACTTGCCTAACTTGATCTGGCAGCTGAGATTTTTTGATTTGAGTAAATCGTCCCATACGATCCAAAGATCGTCAAGGATGATCTGCTTAATCAGACCCTCTTAACTTGGTCGCCCTAATTAGGGTTTCTATTTTTACTTGATCATCTAGGACTATGTGACTATCATCCAGGACGATCTGAATAAAAATTTGAACAGAAACTCTAATTTACTCAAGCTCTCCACCTGAGTGTGTATGTGCAAGGTTACTTAGATAGGGGATTAGTTACATTACATTAACTCAATAAAAACAAAAACTAATACATTTGACCTGAATTACAATACAGACTGACTCGTTCTTGAACTGGCTTAAACTTGCAATTGATCCTACGTACCTAAAAGATTAGGCAGTCAATAAGAACCAGAGATATTTGCTATCATCAAAATTATAGTCCTTGAAACCAAGTTCACAATAATCTCCCCCTTTTTGATGATGGCAAATATTTGTTAATAATTTTAAAAATAGGAATTTAACAATGGGGGAATAATACAAAAACACTAAAACTAATTCAAAATAAAGACTGACTACTCCCCCTTTTGACATCTCAAAAAGGGAAATATAACATATAAAAATAATAAAACCTGTAGAATTCCAAAATCACAAGACTGACTCCTCCCATTTTTTTTTGATCAAGCTGCTCTAGTAAATCAGAATTTTTCTTTGATTTTAGATCCAAAAACTAATAAGAAGACTATTGACAGTGCTGAAATCCAGCAAAAGTTGGAAAAATTGACTTTCATAACTCCTACCTCGGGCACCTTATTGATGCAAATCTCTTTCAAAATAAAAATCCAATTCAGAAGAAAAGAAATTAGATTCAAAAAGAGATCCTTTCAAACCTCGTTCCAGAAAAATATTTGATATAATAGTGTTACAAAGTAATAATTCAGAAATCAGGATTTTCAAACACAAGCTTTTGAAAGTATTAAGTGGCACATGAATTTTTCTAAGCCCTTTAACGATCTGAAAGGAAAGAAAGCTTGGTTAGGCTCATTTTGTGCCTCTTTTTCAATTTATTTGGCGCTTTACGCATCTTTTTATTTTTGATACACTTTGTGTATGTTTTAGTTGGCGACATTTTTCATCTTTTCAGCTTTGGGCTCATTTTGTGCCTCTTTTTCAATTGATTTGGTGAACTGCGCATCTTTTGTAAGCTTTCCTCTTTTCATAATCGTTAAAGAGTCTCAGCTGTGAAATTATCTTCAAGACATAGGAGACTCTCTCCACAATAAGGAAGAATAATTCACAAAACAAAAACTATACGTCATATGATAAGTATAATCACTTGGTTTAGAAAATCAAAATAATGACTCAAGACTTTAAAAACACTATTGATATGAGGTAGATTGTTGTAGGAAGATAAAATAAATCTCTATTTCAAAAACTAAAATTTTAATTTTGAAGAGGATATTTATCCAAAAGAAATAATACACCAGCAAAGGAGTTAGAGGAAGAGAAATAATCATCAATGTTTCTTCCCTTTAACAGATCCAGTGGAATCAATCATTGCTTACCAGCTTCTAAATAAAAACAAGGTAAAACTCCCAGTCAGAAATTCAGATTATTAGAAGTACTGAGCAGTGATCAGATTTTGAAAAGCATAAAACAGTAAGTGCAAGAGATGAACCAGTGAATAAAAATAGGTAGAAAATCACATCAAAGTAAATGCTCAAATCAAACTAACAACAAGGCTAACACAAAAATTAGCAGAAGAAATAAAACCACTGAAAGCAAATAATCAAATAAAAAAACTAACTAACAGAAAATAGAATAACAATCAGAACAATCAGAAATCAGCAGTCATCAGAAACAAGCATTTATATCAATCACTCCTAATCTGGTTCTCAAAATGCTGAATGAGTCAAAGGCCAGTGGTTTAGTGAATATGTCAGCCAGCTGATTTTCAGTTGCTACATGATGTAGCTCAATGTCCCCTTTTGTAACATCCAATTGCCTTATGCTAAACGCCAAAAAGTAAGATAATTCTCCCATCATACTCATCTCAAACTCCTTACTCATTGTCTTAGAAAACTCATCACATAAATACTTATCAGAAGATCTAAAAATTATATCATCAACATAGATCTGGATAATGAGTAAGTCATCCCCTATTCTCCTCAGAAAAAGGGTGGTGTCTACGCTCCCCTTAACAAACTCTCTTTCTAACAGGAATGTGCTAGGCCTCTCATACCAAGCTCTGGGTGCCTGTTTCAATCCATACAAGGCCTTTTTTAATTTATAAACAAGATTTGGATATTGGGAATTCTCAAAACCTGGGGGTTATTCTGCAAAAATATCCTCTTTTATTACCCCATTTAAAAAGGCACTCTTGACATCCATTTGAAACAGCTTAAATCCCTTATAATAGGCAAAGGCTAGTAGCACTCTAATGGCTTCCAATCTAGCTACAGGGGCAAAGGTCTCCTCAAAATCAATCACTTCAATCTGATTATACCCCTTAGCCACCAATCTTGCCTTATTTCTCACCACCACACCAGAATCATTCATCTTATTCTTAAAGACCCACTTAGTTCCCATAATACTTTGATTTCTAGGTCTTTCTACTAACTCCCAAACATCATTCTTTACAAGCTGATTCAATTCTTCTTGCATAGCTAAGATCCAAAACTCATCTGAAAGGGCTTGATTGATGTTGGTGGGTTCAGTCATTGAGATAAAGGTAGAATGGTTTACTTCCTTCCTAAGTCCATGCCTAGTCCTAACACCTTAAGAAGGGTCTCCTAAGATCAATTCTTTAGGATGACTCGAAGAATATCTCCAATCTCTAGGCAGTGTGGTTTGAGGTTCTACCCTCTCCTCCATATTTGCATTTCCAACCCCTTGGGTAATTTCCTCTACCTCTTCTTCTTCCTCAATTCTATTCACCTTAGGATCAGATTCATCAAACACCACATGAGTTATCTCTTCCACCACCAAAGTCCTTTTATTGAACACCCTAAAGGATTTCCCCACACTAGAATACCCTAAGAACACTCCTTCATCAGATTTGGGGTCAAACTTTCCCAAGGGTGATTTTCCATTGTTCAGAATAAAAACCTTACAGCCAAAAGACATGGAGGTAGGACAGGTTTGGAGTTCTACCCTTAATGATCTCATAAGGTGTCTTGTTCAGTTTTGATCTCAGATTCACCCTATTCAGCACATAACATGCAGTGTTCACCGCTTCAGCCCTGAAGTATTTTGGAAGTGAATACTCGGCAAGCATGGCTCTAGCGGCTTCCACTAAGGTCCTGTTCTTCCTTTCAGCTACCCCATTCTACTGAGGGGTCCTAGGAGCTGAAAAATTATGACTAATCCCTTGCTCCTCACAAAGACTTCCAAATTTCACATTTTCAAACTCTCCACCATGATCACTATGAATAGTCAAGATCTCACAACCTAACTTCCTCTAAATCCAAGTGGAGAAGGACTTAAACTCATCAAATGACTCAGATTTGTGTGACACAAATTTAATCCAAGAGAACCTCGAGTAGTCATCTACAATCACAAATCCATAAACTTTCTCCCCTAAGCTGGCAGTGCTAATGGGTCCAAAGAGGTCCATATGAAGAACTTCTAAAGGTCTAGAGGTGCTAATGTCCTTAACAGAGTGAAAAGAGGACTGGACTTGCTTTCCTAACTGATAGGCATCACACAGGTGATCCTTAGTGAACTTAAGCCTAGGCACACCTCTAACTAAGTCCTTTTGGGTGACTCTCCTAAGGGTTTTTATACTGGCATGACACAATCTCCTATGCCACAACCAAGACTCATCAGCAGCAGTTTTTAAGCAAATTGAATTCTCAGATTTAATGTAACTTACATCCAGCTTGTAGATGTTGTTGATCCTTTGCCCCTGCAAAACAACTTTATCATTTAAGCTTAAAATGCAGCCAGTGGACAGGAATTTGATGCTATATCCCTTGTCACAAAGTTGACTGATGCTCAGCAAGTTGTGTTTCAGTCCATCTACAAGCAAAATATTATCAATCATAAAATTCTTTGAATCACCAATTATACCTGAGCCTACCACCCTCCTGGTGGTGTTATCTCCAAGTGTAACCTTGCCTCCAGCCCTGGCCTCCAGTGAAATGAACTGATTTGCATCTCCAGTCATGTGTCTAGAACATCCGCTATCCAGGTACCACATGCTCTCATGAGGTCTTGTGTGACAGCACACCTACAAAAATATCAAACATCAGTCTTAGGAACCCAAATAGGTTTGGGTTCCTTCTTATGAAAATAAGAATACAATGCATGCGTGCTGTGCTGTGAAACAGGTAGTTTGGGCCTCCACACCCAATGTGTACTACGGTGAACCGTGCAGGTGTGGGAAATGTGTCCTAACATGCCACATGAATAACATCTAACACCAGGAAAAGGGTTTACTAATCTACGTGAGTGATAGTGCCTCTTCCTAGGTTTATACGAAACATGCTTTAATGATTTTAAATCTGAATCTACAAAAGATGGAGGTGCATAAAATTGTGCAAAAGTAGGAGGTGTTTGGTTTTTCTCAAAAGCACTGATTTTCACTTTTAAAAATTCATTCTCCTTATTTAAACTTGCAATTTCAAATTTTAAAGCTCCATTGCTACTTTCTACTTTACATGTCATGGTATCTAATTCTTTAAAAGCTCTCTCCAAATCAACATGAGTGGTTTTCAGTGAATCATGCACAGTAACTAAATCAGAATATTTTGTATTCAATTCATCAAACTCATCAAGTAAAGACATGTGTTTGCTATCAACAGTGGAATGATCCTTAATCAAAACACCATGCTCTTTTTGCAAAGTCAAATAATCCAGTTTCAAGTTAGCATGGGTTTTCTTAACCTTCCTATACGATGCATGAATTTTTTTAAATACTTCAAGTAATTGATCGTAAGTAAGCTCACATACCTCTTCCTGGTCTGACTGACCAGGGTGATCATCAGCCATTAGACATAAATTTGTTTCCTCCTCTTCAGCTTCAGTCTCAGAGGAGTCGGATGCAGAGTCTGCCCAGAACACCTTCTAAATCCACTTCTTATCCTTTCTGAACTTGTGTTTCTCCTCACCCTTCTCCTTGCTTGGATGAGCTTTAAGTGTAGGACAATCAGCCTTAATGTGTCCAGGCTTCCTGCATTCAAAAAAGATAGTATCAGATGAACCTTTAAAATTCTTGTTAGACTTACCCTTGTTCCACTTCTGAAAGTTCTTGTGTTTCTTCCTTAGAAAGCTTTTGAATTGCCTTGTGATCAAGGCCATGTCATCGCTATCAGACCCGAAAGAGCAAGAATCGCTATCGTTGGCTTTCAATGCCACTATTTTCTCCTTCTTCTTCTTCTCACCTGCATCAAGCTGTCTTTGGTTCACCCTTTGCTCTTAAGTAATGAGTGATCCAAGTAAGCTATCAATAGAGTAAGTATTTAAATCTTTAGCCTCAGTGATTGCAGTTATCTTAACATTATATGAAGAAGGCAGACATCTAAGAATTTTGTTCACTCTTTCGTAGTTTGTAAGTTCTCTACCTAAGGCATGCAAAGAAGTAACGATTTGAGTGAACCTTGTATACATTTCAGAAATGGTTTCAGTAGGTTTCATGCGAAATAGTTCATAGTCATGCAGCAAAATATTTAATCTAGACTGTTTGACTTCAGTTGTACCTTCATACGTGATGCACAATCTATCCCAGAATTCCTTACCAATTGTACATGTAGAGACTCACATGTAATCCTCAGATTTTAAAGCACAGAAAAAATAATTCAAACATTTGGCATTTAATTGTCCTAAATCACGATCATCAAAAGTCCAATCAGCAAAGGGCAGTTCAGTTTTCACATTGTTAAGTAATCAATATAAACGGTGGTTCGTATCCATCCTTAACTAACATCCACATGCGATAATCAATCGATTGAAGAAAAGTGGACATGCGAGTTTTCCAAAAATCAAAAGGAATATTATCAAACAATGGCGGTCGTGTGATTGAATAACCTTCAGCAGTATTACGATTACCAAAGTTAGCCATGGATCAAATTCAAAAGTTTTTAAACTTAAATCTTGAATCCCGCTCTGATACCACTTGAAAGTTCGATAGGGATGTTCAGCCCTGATGAACTAGTCCTGAGGCTGACCAAGAGGGGGGGGGGGGTGAATTGGTTATTTAAAAATTTGGGAGCAACAATGAAAATTTTTTTGATGATTTATAGCGAAAATGAACAAAATAATCAAACGAAAAGATCGAATACAATTTCACCCAAGCAGTTAATCACAGAAAAATAAAAGTGTAAAAAGTAATTAGAATGAACACACCAGATTTTATAGTGGTTAGGTCAACTTGACCTACGTCCACTCCCCGGAGCCTCCCCTCTGGGTATTGCACTAACTCAAAGTGTCTCTCCTTTTGCTCCCACAGCAAGGCAGAGAAGCCTGTACAAGAACCTCCTTTCCACCACACGGTGAGGCAGAGAACCCAACATCCTTTTGCTTCCTCCTGAAGCAGGCAGAGAACCTAGGATCTTCTTGTCGATGATCCTCTCCTAAAGAACACCGACACGATGAAAGATGACAAGCGGAGAAGAAGACTCTGATCCTTGCTTGGAGCAACCTTCGTGAACCCCTCACGAACTCCCCCTCACAAGATCCTCTCTCTCTCTCCAAAACTCTCTCTCTCTCTAGGGTTTCTCTGGAAAGGAAAGTGGAAAAAGATTTTTCTTGTTGAAAGAAAAAGATCTTTTATAGGAGGGCTTAAAATTTGCCCTAAATCTCAACTGGTCGGCCAAGATCGTCCAGGACGATCGATAGATCGTCCTGTACGATCAGTTCAAAATCAGCTGCATCAGCCTGGACGATCAGTAGAAAAAATTGTTCATATAGTCCCGTACGATCCTGTGATCATCCGGGACGATTAGTATAAATCGAGGAATATCATCCAGAAGACAGCTCTGGTCGTCCAGAGAAAGTTGTGTTGGACGACCAAAAAATGACTTGATTGTCCAGGACGATAAGGAGCTCATCCTGTACGATTAGTTCAAAAAGTGCCCAAATCATCCTGTATACAGTTCGGGTCGTACAGCTGAAATGCACTAGACGATCATGATCGTCCGAGACAATCCTGCGATCGTCCAGGATGATATGATCATATCAATCAAATATAAATTTCTTTCTTTAATTACTAGATTAATTTAGGCATGATTGTACTGGATCATCTGAGACGATACATGTATCATCCGGGACGATCAGACCAAATATCTAAAAATAAAAACTTGCCTAACTTGATCTGGCGGCTGAGATTTTTTGATTTGAGCATATCATCCCGTACGATCCAAAGATCGTCCAGGATGATCTGCTTAATCAGACCCTCTTAACTTGGTCGCTCTAATTAAGGTTTCTATTTTTAGTTGATCGTCCAAGACGATGTGACTATCATCCAGGACGATGTGACTATCGTCCAGAACGATCTGAACAAAAATTTGAACAGAAACTCTAATTCCCTCAAGCTCTCCCCCTGAGTGTGTGTGTGCAATATTACTTAGCTAGGGGATCAGTTACATTACATTGACTCAATAAAAACAAAAACTAATACATTTGACATGAATTATAATACAGACTGGCTCGTTCTTGAACTGGCTTAAACTTGCAATTGATCCTGCATACCTGAAAGATTAGGCAGTCAACAAAAACTAGAGATGTTTGCTATCATCAAAATTATAGTCCTTGAAACCAAGTTCGCAATAGTTGGGCTTCATATTCCTGCTAGTGTAGGGTCGTTATGTGATAAGTGTAAATTATACATTATTTTAGTTATATTAAATTTAGTAAAATGTGTTATTTTAGTTATGCTTGTACATGAATTGTATAGGAAAAAGCAAAAATTATAAGTATTAGACAGTGTTGCAATGTCGATAAGGATTATACTACATCACCATATCAATCAAGACCAAAATGTATATTTCAATGTAATGGAATTAACCTTATCTATTTCCAAGTGCCTCCATGCCACATACATCAGTGCCATGCTGTATCATAGTGTCATTATGCCCAAAATTAGTACCACAACATTGGCTATCTCAAAAAAATTCATGCAGGACCACTAACCTTTCTAACATTGTGACATTAGAATGTCGTTCCAAGCATAACAGTGCTCATATTTTACAATGCTATAGTATATTATTTATAGATGGTAAGATTTACACTAAGTTAACAAAGAGATGCACTAATCCTGGCCATAACCATGCCATATCACATAGCACGTAGTTGAGCCAACACTACAGCCCCGAGGCGCTAGTTTATTTTTCACCACCGTAGCGCCACCCTGTCTAGCACCGTATTGCTTGAATCCAATTTTGTACTTACTATAAATAGATGCCAGTTCTATTATTTATAGAGTTCAATTATTTGAGTGAAAATTTAGTACTTTTCAGTGTATTTTTTTAGTGCCCCCTTAGAATAAAGTCTAAGGGAGGCTAGGGAAGTGTAGGATACAATCTCTAGAAGAGTTTAACTTGTGATTGTATAAACAACTTTGTAACTAAAGGAAGAAGGAGTATAAAGAAGATACATTGATCTATCATGGTGATATAATTTCTTATTACTTTTGTTGTACTTTGTTCTTTTATGAATAAAATGAATATGAGTTTGCTTGTTATTTCTTCCATGTCTGGCTAGATATCTTATTTTTGGCTGATGATGTAAAGTATTTATTAAGTATTAATGTAAACTCTAATGATGTTTTCAATATCTCTTATTATTCATTTAATGCATACAATGGCCATGTGTATAGTTAAAACCTAGTGTACTATATAACCTTGACAGATGAATACATGAACAAATAGGAATATTGAAATGGAATAGAGGCATGCCTAGATATAGGATGTTTAAATATTCTATGTTCTATTGTGATAATAAAACTATAAGAAGACTAACAATCTTTTTTTTTCATGCCTACAAACTCAACAGAGATCTAGGGATACGCATTCTTTGATCTACATCTATAATTAAGAGTAAGAGTCTTATTTGAAAAAATATGTTATTTAAAAGCATTTGTCCAAATTAGTTTATTAATATTGTATCAACTATATTACTTATTTTTATTCAGTAGTAGAAACTCAAAAACTTTATTTTCATTTAGTCAGATAAATTCCTATAATTGGAGTAAGTAGTAGTACTTTATTGCAATAGAACAGAACACTTTCTCATGGGTTTAACACTCTACTCTATCACTTTATTACTTGATTCAGTATATATACTTACATTTATTAGTGGTTTATTATAAATTTTATATCAAAAAAAATCTAAGCATATTTTAAATTCAATGAGTTTTATATTAGCTCATCATTAACTTATCTCATTATATGCCCCACTCCAAGTTTTAGGTATCATTGCCGAGGAAGTTACATGCTTATTGCAATTTATTATATTATTAAAATAAGTATATATTTAAACATAGTTGTATCTTGTATTATTATTCCATTTATTAATTTTTTTAGAAAATAAAAGGATATTCTGTTTTATTATTTTATTATATGCTTGGTAAATCTAGTAAGGAGCCCTTATTATTTACCCCAAAAATAGAAAGTTCAAATATCTAAAAAAAAATTAACCATGTCTAACCTAGTTTAAAATCAAGTATATGTAAAACCACTTAGGGAGTATATTAAACCTGTAGTTGAAGGCATCCATCAAAATATTAATAGACCTACTATCCATGTTAATAATTTTGAATTAAAATCAGTCATTATCCAAATGGTTCAAAATTTCTAGTTTGGGGGACTCACAATGAAGATCTTAACTTATATTTAGCAGATTTCTTGGAAATCTATACAAATTTTAAGTTTAATAGTGTTTGTGATGATGCCATTAGACATAGAATATTCTCATTTTCTCTAAGGGAAAAAGGCTAAAATGTGGCTAAATTCTTTGCCCCTAGGCTCTATAACCATTTGGAATGAGTTGGCACAAAATTTCCAAGCTAAGTCTTTCCCACCTTTAAAAATTGCTAAACTTAGAAATGATATCACTTCTTTTTCCCAGTTTAAAGGACAATTAATTAATGAATGTTTGGAGAGATTAAAGGAAAATCTTAGGAAATGCTCTCACTATGGCTTTACTTGATTGGTTTGTTATTCAGACCTTTTATAATGGAGTAGTGGAATCTTATAGGTTAACCATAGATGCTGCAACTAGAAGATCTTTAATGTTTAAGCCATTTGATGATGCTTATGAATTAATAGAAGAAATGACTACTAATAATTTTTAATGGACTGCTGATACGGTGAATCCTAAGAGAGTGGCTGGAGTTTATGAATCAAATGCTTTATTCAATTCTTATTGCTTAGTTAGCTACTATTTTGAAGAAATTAGATAATATGGAAGTCAGGGCTAGACTAAATAGGTATAATAATTACCCAAACTTAGTTGGTGATCCTAAACATGTTAATGGGAAGATACCCTCAGAAGATGTTGTTATGTAATTAGGAATTCAATTGTATTATCAATCTACTGCCCTTAGGAAAATAGAAGACTATATAGGGCATCTTTCCATGTTGATTAACTATAAATTTTTGGAAGAAGAATGTAATAATATCCAACTTAGGAGTGAAAGAGATTTAGGAGACCCATACAAGGATAGAGATCTACCTCAAAAGAATAATGGTGAAGGAGAACATCTAGAAAGTGAATCCTCTATTGAAAAATCTAACCCTATAAAAGAGCATGCAAAATTAATTAGAAAGGTTATAGAGAGACCATTACCATATTTTCCTCAGAGGTTGATCAAACAAAATCTTGATAAATATTCTCTAAGTTCTTAGAGGTGTTTAAGAAATTAACTATCAGCATACCCTTGTTTGAAACATTAGAACAGATGCCTACCTATGCAAAGTTTATGAAAGAAAACTTAAATAAGTAAAGAATGTTAGAAGAATTTAAAATAGTAACATTAACTAAAAGTACAGTGCTATAATTTTAAAGAAACTTCCTAAAAAACTTAAAGATTCTGGTAGTTTCACCATTCATTTCACTATATGTGATAAATTATGTGGGAGAGCTTTATGTGATCTAGGATTAAGTATCAATCTCATGCCCTTTTTTATTTTTAAAAGACTAGACATAAGAAAGGTTTAACCTACTTCTGTTACTCTTCAATTAGCTGATAGATCTTTCACTTATCTAAAAGGGGTGATAGAAGATGTTTTGATTAAGGTTGATAAATTTTATTATGGAAGAAGATAGGGAAATACCTCTCATTTTAGGAAGTCCTTTCTTAACCACTGAAAAGCCATGATTGATTTGCTAAAAGGGGAAATGACTATAAGGGTTCAAGATCAGGAGAATACTATTAATGTGCTAAAATATATAAAACTTTGTTAAGAAAAGAATATAGATTGGTTTAGAGTTGATTTGGAAGACACTGTAGTGAAAAGTTTAAAAGAAAAATTATTAGAAGAAGATTTATTGGAAGAAGAAGAAGTTAAGGACAATTGTGAGTCTTTAGGAGAATCTATTTTAATAATTGGAGGTAATACAAGATTATTTAAAGAGAAATTTAAAACTTTAGAGACTATATTTTTGGGTAAAACCTTATGACCTTATATACATTAAGCTCCTAACTTATAGCTTAAGGTTTTATCCAGCAATCCTAAATATTATTTCCTTAGTAACAACTAAAATATTCTTGTAATCATTTCTACAAACATAAAAGAATATTAGGAGAGTTAGTTGATTGGGGTTTTAAGTGATTTTAACAATCTTTTGGGTGGATAATTGCAGACATCAAAGGAATTACCCTTCAATTTACATGTATGGAATTTTAATGGAAGAAAATTATATACCGGAAGATGACCCTCAAAGAAGACTTAACCCTTCCATGAAAGAAGTTGTTAAGAAAGAATTCTTAAATGGCTTAATTATGGGATTATCTATCCCATTTTTGACAGTTCTTGAGTGAGCCCTATTAATTGAGTTCTTAAAAAAGGTGGTTTGACTGTTATAACAAATGAACATAATGAACTTATTCCTACTAGAATTATCACTAGGTGGAGAATTTGTAAAGACTATAGGAAATTAAATAAGGCCAAAAGAAAAGATCATTTCTCCTTGCCTTTTTTAGATCATATGCTAGATAGGTTTGCAGGGTACTCATTTTATTGCTTTCTAGATGGATATTCAGGGTATCATCAGATTCTTACTACACCTAAGGAGTAAGATAAGACTACCTTCACCATTCCTTATGAAACATGTGCTTTTAGGAGAATGTGATTTGGTCTTTGTAATGTTCATACTACTTTCAACGATGTATGATGTCAATTTTTTCAAACTTAATTGAGCAGGGTATTCAATTCTTCATGGATGACTTATTTATATTTGGCACTACATTTGAGTCTTATCTTGAGCATTTAACTTCTATGTTAAAAAGATGTGTAGAGACAAATTTAGTGTTTAATTGGGAGAAATGCCAATTCATGGTGACTGGAGCATTGCCCTGAGGTATAAAATTTCAAAGGAAGGATTGGAGGTTGATATTGCGAAATTTCAGGTTATAGAGAAATTGTCTCAACCCAATATAGTTAAAGGAATTAGAAGTTTTCTTGGACCTACAAGATTTTATAGGATTCATTAAAGAATTCTCTATAAAATTTCTAAACCTTTATATTATTTATTAGAAAAGGATGTCTTTTTTATATTTAATATAACATATCTTGAAGCTTTTAATACTTTAAAATAACATTTGGTTACTACTTCCATTATGATTGCTTCTTATTGGTCTTTACCTTCTGTAGTGGTGTGTGATGCCAGCGACATTGCTATTGGTGTTGTTCTTAGTCAAAAGCTAGATAAGAAATTCCATGTCATTTTTTATATTAGTAAAACTTTTAATTCCGCACAATGTAATTACACAATTACTCAAAAAGAACTACTAGCCATTATTTTTGCTTTTGACAAGTTTAGATCATATTTGATTGGTATAGGTATAATTATTATATTGATCATTCTAATAGCAAATATCTTATGATAAAGAAAGACACTAACCTAGATTGGTGAGGTTGATTTTGGATAGGGAAGGAACAAAAACTCAAATTGTTAATCAATTTTCTAGACTTTCTAAAAAGTATGCATCAACCAAGTTTGAAATTAATGAGTATTCTCTTGATGAATAATTATTTACTTTGCATCTGAGCAGACTACCGTCATATGCTGATATTGTTAATTTCATTGTTGGTGGTATACTTCCATAGGATTTATCTTTAATTCAAAAGAGAAATTTTTTTGCATTATACCAAATATTATTCGTGGGATGAACCATATTTATTTAAGGCTTATAATGATTAAATTATTAGAAGATTTATCCCTGAGGAAGAAATAGAACCAATCATTAGGGAATGTCATATTTCTCATTATGGAGGTTTTAGAACTGCTTCTAAAATCCTTCAATCTGGACTTTTTTGTCTACTCTATTTAATAATGTAATGAATATATTAGAAAATGTGATCAATGTTAAAGAGTGGGCAATATTTTGAAAAGAAACGAATGCATTTAAACTATATTTTGGAGATTGAGATATTTGATGTTTGGGGATTAGATTTTATGGGTACTTTTGTGAAATCCCATGGAAGTTTGTATATTCTTATTATTGTGGATTATATTTCAAATGGATTTAAGGACTAAAAACCCCTAGAAATGATGCTCAAGTTGTGATTAAATTTTTAAAGAAAAATATTTTTTTAGGTTTGAAATGCCTAGAGTTTTAATCAGTGATGGAGGAAGTCCTTACTAAAATAAGAGAATAGAAGCAGCATTAAAGAAATATGAAATTTATCATAGGATTGCAAATACTTATCCCAAACCAGTAGCCAAGCTAAGATTGGCAATAGGAAGATTAAGAAAATTTAGGAAAAAATTATTAATTCTAATAGGAAGGATTGTGCTATTATGTTAGATAATGCATTATGAGCCAATATAACTGCAATTAAAACTCTTGTTGGTGTATCTGCTTATAAATTAATTTTTGTAAAAGCTTTCCACGTTCATGTAGAATTAGAGCATAAGGCATTTTGGGATGTTAAAGAATTAAATTTCAATTTTGAAGGAATAAAAGTGAAAAGATTGATATAGTTGAGTGAATTGGAAGAAATTAGAAATAAGGCTTATGAAAATGCAAGGATTTATAAGGATAAAGTTAAAAATTGGCATAATCATAAGCTTCTTAACAATAAATTTACTCCTGAACAAGTTGTTTTACTTTTAAATTCTAAACTTAAGTAATTTGCAAAAATATTAAAATCCAGGTGGTCAGGACCATTCACTGTCATGAGAGTATTTCCTTATGGAACTGTTGCAATTTAAGATTAAAAAAGCTTGCATGCTTTTAAAGTTAATGGCCACAGACTATAATCCTATTCAGGTGGGGACATTGATCTATTGAGAAATATAACTGAGTTGTTTCATCCTAAAATATTATAATCAGTATAGTCTGGCTGATGACTATAAACATAGTGCTGATGGGAGGCAATCCACTTGTGTTTGTTGTTTTCAGTTACTATTAGTACCCAACATTTGTTTTATATTATCTTACATCTTATTAATTTCCTTATGTTTAAATTTTTGCATATTATTCTCTAAAGTTATTGCACTTGGTTTCTTATTTAGACAAAATAATAATTATAATTAAAAATTATATAAAATTAGGATAATAATAAAACCCTTGATTATAGTTTCAATGAACATTGCCTAATAATTCTTACTTTTAAAAAGCTAACACTTAACTAATCTAGATCATTTAAGCTATTGACATAATTTTGAATTTAGAAACAATACATTAACTTATAATGATAACTAAATTGAAAATGAATAAGTAAATTTAAGAATTAGATATAATTAGCTTAAATTAGGGAAATCATAGTTAAACTTGAAACTATAACTAGATAATTTATTGAATTCTTACATTAAATCAAAATGTTTGCAAGAAAAGAAAAGAAAAAAATTGATATTTAAATTCATTAAACATGTACTTCACAAAAAAGGTTAAAAAAAAAAGATAAGTACATTCAAAAATTGGTATAGGATGTAGCTTAATTTCAATTATGTCCAGCTATTTAATTAAAAAGGATAAAATAAGTAATCTAGTACATGTGATGGTGCACTCATAAAATCACTATTTAAACTATGAGTAACTAATCCCTAGACTACATTATTGATTCTATATTCAAAAGTAAATTTTATATTTACAAATATAGTGAATACATTCAAAATAAAGAATAACAAGGATGATTAACTAGGATAAATATAATGTCTTTTTAAATTTGAATTATAAGTTATTCATTCCAAATTACTTCTAGACAATGTTATATTATCTTTTATTTTAGTAATTTTAAATTATTAATTTTTTTTACTTTGCCTATTAAGATAATCAAGGAGTGAATGTAAGTGTTGTTTGAGGACAAGTAAGAGTTTAAGCTAGGGGGAATTTGATAAGTGTAAATTTTGCATTTTTTAAAATTATGTTAAATTTAGTGAAAAATGTGTCAGTTTAGTTGTGTTTATATAAGAATTGTGCAGGAAAAAGCAACAATTACAAGTGTTGGATAACATCGCAACACCGATAAGGATTATGTTGCAGCATCATATCAATCAACACCAAAGCACCAATTTTAATGTGGCAGTGTTGACCTTCTCTACTTACAAGCATCGCGACATCACATATATCAGCACTGTGGCATATCACAGTGCCACTGTGCCCAAAATCAATACCGTAATATTGGGTGTCTTGAGAAAATTCACACAGGAGTGTTTACCCTTCTAACATCACGGTGCCTAAATGTCATTACAAGCACAATACCACTCATATTTTATAGTGCCATGGTGGAACAATTATAACCACTAAGAGTCACACTGACTTAACAAAGAGATGCACTAATTCAAGCCATGATCATGCCATGTTACCTCACACTGCAGTAGAGTCGACACTGTAGCATCGAGGCTCTAGTTCATTTTTCACCACCACAACACCACCCTGTCCAGCACTGCGATGCTTGAATTTGATCTTATATTTTCTATAAATAGTTGTTAGCTTTAATATTTATAGAGTTCAATTATTTGAGATAAATATAGTATATTTAAGTTTATTTCTTTAGTGCCCTCTTAGAGTAAATCTGAGGGAGGCTAGAGAAGTGTATGATATAATCTCTGGGAGAGTTTATCCTGTGTTTGTATAAGTAACTTTGTAAGTGGAGGAAGAAGGGGTGTAGAGAAGATACTTTGATCAATCCTAGTGATAAAATATCTTACTACTTCTCTTATACTTAGCTCTTCTATGAATAAAAAGAATATAAGCTTGCCTATTATGTCTTCCATGTCTGGATAGATCTCTTATTTTGGGCTTATGATGTAAAGTGCATATTAATTACTAATATAGACTATTATTCTTTAATAAAAATAATATTATTTTTAATATCTCCCATTCTTCATTTAATAATTATAATGACCATGTTTGTAGTTAAAACCTAATGTGATGTATAGCCTCATTATAGGAATGTAAGAACAAATAGGAATATTGAAATGAAATATTGGCATGTCTAGACATGATGTTTGAATATTCTAATTTCTATGGAGATAGCAAAATTGTAAGAAGACTAACAATCTTTCTTTTCACCTTTACAAGCTTGACAGAGATCTAGGGAGACTCATATTTTGATCCACATCTATAATTAAGAGTCTCATTAAGAAAAATATGATATTTACATGAATCAATCTAAAATATTTTAATAAAATTGTATCAACTATATTACTTATTTTCATTTAGTGGTAGGAACTCAAGATTTTCATTTTTTATTTCAGTAAGATAAATTCATGCAATTGGAGTAAGAAGTAGTAGTTATTTGCAGTATAGAAGAACACTTTCTCAGGGGTTTGACACTCTACTCTATCACTTTATTACTTGATTTGACACATATCCTTGCATAGATTTGTGGATTATTATAAAGTTATATAAAAGAAAACCTAAGCATATTTCAAATTCAATAAGTTTTACATTAGCTCACCATTAACGTATCACATTGTATGCCCCACATCATTTTGCTACCAGATTTTCCTAGAAAGCTGATCATTTATTAGTTCATATAAAAAATTTAGATGTTAGAAAATACATTTTAAAGTGCATTAATTAGGTGCATTAAAACCCCTAGCATATTTAATGAACCCTGAGTGTAACTTCTAGATTATAAGCCATTTATTCTTAAACAAATAACAAGCTACCTATCCTGTATATCATAAAGATGTGAATACATGGCTTCAAAGCGCTTAGGTTATTTAGCTTGCATTCTACTCCAGGAAGATGTAAGTCCAGTACTGTTGGGCATATTTATGAATCTTTTTAGGGTTTATAGGTATAAGTCCAACTACACAAATTCCAACACTTCTTTAGAGTAGGCTCAAACTGCTATTCTATTGTAGTTCAATTTATTTTTAGGCTCTGACATACACCTAAAATCATAAGTCCTCACCTTCTGGGAATCAAATCCCGCCATTCTAATAAATTGATCAACTCAAATATACAATCTCATCCTATCCTAAAACATTAAAGTTCAATTATAGAATAGGTTAGAGCACTTCTGAGATTCTCAAAATGATAATGTTCTCAACCTTTCATCTAATAGCTCCAAAAATAATTGAACAATCTTGATCCAATCCTTGTTGATGAATTCTTGATCTTCAATCATTACTTGAATTATTATAAATATAGAAATATATAGTCACCACTTTAATTGAGAGTTTTCTCAAGAGCTCCTCTTGGAATCTAATTAACCATAAGGACTAGCCTTTAAGGGGAACATAGGATCATATCATAAAATAAACCCTATTTTTGTTCTCTAAGATAGGGGAAAAGTCTTTGGGAGTGTAGATAATTTTCTTAAAATCCATTTTATGTTTGAATCAATAGTAGAGTATGTTGACTTCAATTTTGTGTGAGTTCTTCATGAACTACCAAACTCTTGATCTTCAATCCTATGATTGATAATAATCAAACTATCAATCATCCAGCTTACAATCACTTGATCTATAGCTCCTTGGTTTAATAATTAATCAATCTATAATCAATCAATCTATATAATTAATTAGGTTATAATCACCTGGTTCACAATCACTTTATTAGCAATCATCCTACATGTCCAATTTACTTAAGTAATTAACATTCATGAACTTTAATCACCTTATACAATCAACAATCATTAGCTACAATCAGTGAACTTCAATCATCTGAATAAATTGCAACCCTGCACTATAGTCAATTGACCCCGTGCACTTCCTTGTATAGTGCATGAACTTTCCTGGCCTCAGTCATATTCCAAATCACTTTCCTAGGAGCCTCATATAGCAAATCATGTTCCATTGGCTATCTAAGCTAATGATTGGTCCATTTGACCCAATCAGGGTAGCCTAAGTTGGCCCAATTGATCAAAGATCCCAACCAACATCAATTCATGCCCATATCACATCTGATTTTCACTAAACATCTCTAAACATATCTCTTAGTGGATTGGACCTGACTAGTCACCTTAGCTTAATCAACAGTTGACTTAGTCAATTGAGCTTAGATTGAGTCAAACTAGACCAATTTGGGTCAAACCACTACATATAATTAACTCAAGTTATCCATACCTCACCAAGTTCTCAAACCCTTTCAATGTATAGCTTAAACACATCTAAATTATTGGCGAGTCATCATAGTGTGTTTAACCTAGTCAACTCATTAAAATTTGGTCAAACTCACATACATTTGCAACCCTTCATGCAAACATTTTTATCCTTACTTTAAATCTATATCACTCTACTCAATTAACATTTGTACATCCCTTAGACTTTAACTCAACAAATTTGACTGGTCAAACTAGATAACAAAAGCTCAAACAAATTCAAATGGTCAAAGCTAGTCATACTCTCATTTCTTCCCATCCCAGCTATTCGTTCCTCTTCTAGAACATTTCTAAAGATCATCCCAACAAATACCTACCATTGATTTACCCTGAGAGAGAGCCTAGTGGTCCCCTCCCATGTGGAATGACTCAAGGTTGTTTTCCTTCTACTCTAACCCATTTCTCTACTCCATAATGACTTGGGTCAACTATTAAACATCCAAGTAGTTCATCTGATCAATCTCAGCCATCCAAGTGAGCTCTAACACCTGAATTGGCCCAAACCTCCCAAAACCCTCATGGGAACTTCAAGATATTATTGCACTAAGATTCTCTATGACAATGCTTAACCTTTCATAATAGAGCTAGAAAAGCCTTCAATAAATCTTTGATAATATAGCTAGATATATCGAGATAATTATAGATCTCTATGACAATGCTTAACCTTAGCAATTTATTATTACACTGATATATAAATTCTAACTTCATTGACAATATATCAATGAAATGCTAAAATTTTCACTGAGCTTATTTACTTATTGAATATTCAAAATTACTTGGAGATGTTGAACATAATCCTCCTCACTCTTGGAGTAAATGAATTTTTTATTAATACATATGATCACAAAATGGTTTGAATAAAATTTGAAGATTCTATTCATCAGTCCCATAAAAGAAATAAGGGAATTATTCAATCCAAAAGTCATTACCAAAAAATCATAATAACCATATCATAATCTAAAGATAGCCTTAGGCACATCATTTTTCCTAATCCTCAATGTGTAGTATTCATACTTGAAAAACATAAAAGGACATTGTATTTGTTCTTCACATTCTTTTTTTTAGATATCTATAGTTGACTTATAATATAATACTTCTATCTTTCTTCCTTAATATTAAATTTTTTGCTCTCCAAGGTAAAATGCTAAACTTAGTTAATCCTTTATCAAAAAATTCCTGTAACTACACATTGACCTCCTTGAGTTCAATAATGGGCACATGATATGATGCCTTAAAATTAGAGCAGTACACATAGCTTGATATGTTGTAAACTCAATCTCATGATCTCATGGTAAGCTTGAAAATTCATTAGAAAGAAGATGAACAAATATTGACTCATAGGTACATTATTTAAACTAGCACCAAGTTTACAAGAATCCTCCACATAGGTAAGATAGCCAAAACACTCATGGGAGATTACCTTATGGGATTTAAATATTGATATCAGAAAGATATTTCCCTCTAATGCCATTAAATTAAAAAGATACTACACTAGAAGTTCACTCACCTCTTAAATCTATAACATTATGGTTGGTAAATACCAAATTGATATATAATATCATAATAAACTTATCTAGTGTAAATATAATAAGCGTAGTAGACATATGCTTATTGATTATAATAATTTTATAATCATGAATATACTAAGTAACTTTCTTGGATTAATTATATGATATAATAATATACATATGATTGTAACTGTGAAACTAAGGTTTCATTTGGGACAAGTTTCTTACTACTTTCTATTGTAGTTTTTCAGTACAATTTTTTTTTTTGGAAGTAGCAAAAAATAGTGGTCAAAAGCTATCTAAAATGATGTATAATACACATGATGTAAAGTTATCTAATATGAATGAATGTGATGCCCAAGGCTTAATAAAACTCTCATCTATTGCTCAATAAAAAATTATATTTCGTGATTATGGATATATGAGGTAAAATTTGTTGTCTTGTTTGCTCCAAAGTTTCAGGTCATAATGTTTAATTTTGAAATATATGTTTTTTGTTGATATGGCATTAGAACCTAATATTGCTTATATTATAAAGTAACATGGCCTTATTTTAAGTTAAGATGCCAAAAATTACTGTGATTGCTTGTTAGGTTGAAGATAATATGGGTTTTCTTATCCTTTTGTATTATATTTTTATGTTGACTTCTATTGGATTTCTACCACCCACTTTTTATGACAATATCTAAAATTAGACTCTCATAAAATTGTTAGATTAGACTTCTCTTAAGCCATAAGGGGAAATCATTCACCTTATTAACAACATTGTAGCAATTAAAGAACTTATTGATATTCAAATTACAGGTTCTAGAATGTCATTTCTGTTGAAATCCAGGATCCCGAGCACTTAATTTTGATGGTGACAACTAATACTTTCTGAGTACATATAGACTTCCGTTTGATTATAAATGTTTAATCTTTGTATATGAGGACTAACATTTCAGGTCAGATGCACACTGCTAAAGATTGCTGGAGACTCAAATTGGGTAGAATAGGATGTTGAAGAGTCTGTAATTTTTATTTCTTTAATTTTTCTTTTTGAGTCTGCCACAGAAGCATGCATGTGAAAGGAGCAACAATGCACACACACAGGGGGAGATTTTTTCTTTTAAAATGATTAATTTTTTTTTAAACACATCGTACTGTACGATCATGGATCGTACTGTACGATTAATTAAAATACTCAGGCTAACGGCTAATTTTCTAATGTTTATGTTTACAAACTTATCGTACTGTACGATCCATATCGTACTGTACGATAATATGTAATTGTGAAACCCTAGCCGCCAGAATAAGTTTGGTAAGTTTTCAAATTTGATTTTCTGAACTGATCGTACTGTACGATACTATTCGTACTGTACGATTAATTAAAACTTGCCAAAATTATCTCCCTAATCAGGAAATAAACGTTGGTTTCTAATTAATATGTCGATCGTACTGTACGATCGTATATCGTACTGTACGACTGATAGAGACGATTTCATTCATCCCAGAGATCGTACCAGACGAAACCAAGGTTTTATGGTCTGTTCGTCCTGGACGATATTCGTATCGTACAGGACGATATCAAGAAATGAACTGATCATACTGTACGACTGGTGGAGTGCTGGACGATTGACAGAGATGATTTTCTTCATCCCAGCGATCGTACCAGACGATCCCAAGAAATTTTGAACTGATCGTACTGGACGATATTCCTATCATACAGGATGATATCATGAAAAACACTATTCATATTGTACGATTCAATGAGTGCTGGACGACTGACAGAGACGAGTTCTTTCGTCCCGAGGTTCGTCCCACAGTTCGTCCCGTACGAACAGTACGAATCAATAGTATCGTACTGTACGATATACATATCGTACGGTACGATATGAATAAAATTCGATACCTGTTCGTCTGTACTCGTACTGGACGGAGCTGAAATTATACTGATCGTACTGTACGATTACAAATCGTACTGTACGAACAGAAACGCAAAAGTTGAAACTTTTAGGGTTTTCTGAAGCCTAATATAAAAAACAACTTATTATTTTTCTAGAGAGTGGTTGATCAATCCTTTGCTGTGAGAGGCTTAGAGGAACAAGGGGATTCGTAGAGAGAAGTTTTTGGAGAGATCTAGGGCTTGCGAGAGGAAGGTGAAGGTGAGCTTGAGCGTGAGGGAGAAGTAGTGTGAGGGGATCACACGGTGGCTCCAAGCTAGCTGCATGCTTTGCTCCTCTTGTGGCTTTGGAAGCTTTAAGAACGTTCTCGAGGGAAGAGTCACTTCAAGATCAACATCGCCAAGGTACTCTGCCATCTCCAGGAGGGAGAAAAAGGAGAAGGTCCGCTGCCGTCACCAGGAGGGTGACATAGCGTTTGGTATTCCGCCGCACCGAGGGAGGTGAAAGTGAGTATTGTAAAGGCTTCTCCGCCTTGTTGTGGGGGCAAAAGGAGAGTCAACTTTTATTAGTGCAAATCCCGGAGTAGAGGACTCCGGGGAGTGGACGTAGGTCAAGTGACCGAACCACTATAAAAATCTCTGGTGTGTTTTTTCCTGTTTACCGTACTTTACTTTTCATGCTTTAAATTTGTGCGTTTTAATTGCTTGGTGAAAAATCGGTATTTAAATATTGTAGTGTAAAATCCAAAATTGAACTGTCAATTTCGTAGTTGTGAACGTTGTATTTGCTTCCGCCCGTTAGTCGTTAAATTATGTTTTGAAAATACAAAAAAAAAATTAGAACTCTTGTGTAGGGTTAAATTTTTAAAATACCAATTCACCCCCCCTCTTGGCGCATCTCGTACTTTCAATTTCTATAATAAAAATATTGAGGATTAATCTTCAATTCTTGTAGATGATAGTTTTAATAATGCTTATTTTGGGAACCACTATTTACTTAGATTTCTGTATTCTTCTTCTTCCCAACATGCTTCTATTTTCTTGTATTAATCTTTATCTATATGTGTATGGTTCAATCCACTAGTTATTTAAATATATATATATATATATATAATTTTATATAAATACTTTTTATATCTTCTCTCAGTCTAAACAAGAACATATTGATCTTCTAGTATTTGTGCTAGATAAAAGACAAAATAAATATAGAAATTTGAGTAAATTGGGTCATACTCTAGAAAAAGTTTTTATCCTTTCATGTGTTTGGCATGATCCTCCTTTGGAAACTATTACTTTAGAAATAATATCTCGAACAAAAGAAACCACAGGATTAGGAAAAATGTTACTATGGTGATGGCCACCAATCATTATCACCTTTATCTCACAATAGGAATGTTGCCATATCCATCCTACATGCTTCAAGGAACTTTATACCTAAGAGTAAATTCTTGTTGTTTTAATGTAATGCATCTAATTCAATTACTCTTACTATCCCATTAAATATAAGATGACATGTCTTTAAAAATTAATCTATTGCTTGATTTATCATTCCTCCATTGGCCTTAATAACATTTAGCTATCCAATTCTAATATTAATATAAGTAGCATCATCATGTTATGTTACTTGAGATACCTGAGCAATTAATCTTGATTGATTTACGTAAGTCCCAATAGTGGTGATTGTTCTTATAACATCTTATGGTGTTGGTTAAGTTGCTTGGGGTTCTGGCTAAGATGGTTGCTAAATTGCCTAAGTTTCTTGAGTTATCGAGCTATGATATTTTCTTGTAATGCTTATGTGATGATTTATGCAAGTATCTCAATGAGGGTAGCAACATTCAGGTTTGTGGATCTAACAATCCCAATGAGTTGAGTAGTAGTTCCATAATAATTAGCTAAATGGGGACATCTAAGAATAAGTATAGTTTTTTAGTAGCTTATGAGCCATAAATTATGTAAGTGGTGGAAATTCTTCTTTTCCTTATCTCTAATCTAAAAATTAAATAGAGAAAATTTAAATATAATAAAAATGTAAATAATATATAGTGTAATTAGATATAATAATTATTATTAATAATAACATAAAAAAAATATATCCCATTATTCAATCGTTAAGAAAATAAGGGATACTATTAATAATCAAATTACATGTTTATAAATGCCATTTGCTATAATAACATTAATGAGGATTGCTCTTCAATTCTTATGCCAGATGAATTTGATAATGCTTCTTTTAGGAATACAAATTTACTTATGTGTTTGTGTTCTTCCCCTTCCCAATATGCTTCTTTTTGCTTTCACTAATCTCTAATCTATGTATGGCTTGATCCACTAGCTCTTTGAATATAGTACATATAATAATAGATAACACCTCTCATATCTTCTCTTAGGTTAAAGAAAGAATGTATAGATCATTTGATCTTCATGCTAAATGGAAAAAGGTGAAAATTAACAATATAAGTAAATTCGGTCTCATATTATTAAATACTTTTTTATCCTCATTTATCAATTTGGAGTGATCCATAATTGAAAAATACAACTAAAAAATATTCTCTCAAAGTCTTCCTAAGAAATCATTACATTAGTTCCAAAGTTATTGGGGTGATGATCCTCACACCAATCATCATCACCTTCTCATAATTAGAATGCTACCATATCCTCCTTACATTTTAAGGCCACTTTATACCTTAAATTCTCTTCTTAATGTTAAATAACTATGCATCAAATTTAAATTGGCCCTACCATCTCATTAAATATAAGGGATGCATTTCAAAAATTGATCTATCACTTAATCTATCATTTCTCAATTGGCCTAGATAACCTGTAGCTTTCCAATTCCTATATTAATATTAGTTGTTATATTTCCTCCTATTACTTAAGATATTTGAGCAATCAATCTTGATTGATTTACCTAAGTCTATAGTGGTTGTTACGCTTGCAACTTCTTGTGGTGCTAGTTGAATCATTAATAGTGATGGTTAGGGTGGTTATTAAATTGCCAAAATTGCTTGAGTGATTTGAGCTTTGATATTTTCTTATAATAACTACGTGAAACTTTGTTCACCATCTTGATAAGGATAATAATATTAGGATTAAGGGCTTTAATAATCTCAATAGGCGGAGTAGTTACACCACGATGATTAGTAGAATGGGTGTCCTTAAGGATAGTTATAGCTCTTTAAGTAGCTCTCAAGCCATCAATTATGCGAGAAGTGAATCACCTCTTCTCCTTAGCTCCATTATGTAAAAAATAAATAAAGTAAAACCTTATATAATAAACAGATAAATTATATAGTATATCTTAAGATATAATAATAATGATTAGTATAACTTAAAATAATCTATCCCACATCTCAATTATCAAAATGAAGAGCGACATCGACTTAGCCAAAAGATGCATAGGATCACTCAGTAATCGTGCCAGGTCAGCCTAGAACCACAGTGTAGTAAACATTACGATGCTAAGGTGCTAGTTCCTTTTATACTACCGTGATGAAATCTAGACTAGCATTGTAATGCCTGAGTCTATTTCTACACATGTGTAAATATTTTTTTAGTTATTTTTTTGGGAGTTTTATCTTTCACTGGAGTCTTGTACTTTGTAGTGTCTTCCTCTAGTTCCATCTTAAAACTTAAACCAAATTTAAAACTTAGTTTTGAAAATAGAATTTTCTAAGTGAAAGCAAATAATAAATAATTTTTTGTTTTTTATTTTACCAAAAAATAAGGATTTCTTTTGTTCTTTTGATTTTTAGATTTTTACTTCTTTTTCTTTTTAAACAAAAACTAAATCCAAAGCACTCTCAATATTTTCATATCCCAAAGATGCCAATTGTCAACTCAAATTTGTAGGAAACAAATGTGCAAGAAAATAAAACAAAAAAATAAAGTGCTGTAAAAATAAGAACGAACACACCAAGCCTGGTGCGGCGACGTAGCCGAGCCCTTTGACACCAAAGTGGTCTTCTTCCCAAGCTTCCCTCAATACAGAGCTTGACTTATGGAGAAACTCAGGTTTTTTAGTTTACTAGAGCAACCACATAAATATACCCTCTCACACTCCCTTGAACCCACAAGTGTCTTCAACCTTTCTCTCAAACATCACCCTTTCTCTCCCTATCTCAAAGCCCTCTCTTCAACACTTTCTCATGTAAGACACAACCCAATGACTATCAAATAACACTCTCTTATAAATAAGAGATGAATAAATAATAGGTCTCAAACAAATCCTAATTTTTAATCTAGCAATCACTGTTCATATAGTATGATCAATGGATCATAAATATGATTAGTTCAAATATCATTTTGCAGTACTTTATGATGCATAGTTTATAAGAAATTTCTCTAACTGATCATACTATATGAATGAACAACTATATAGTATGATTAGAACAACTCAATATCAGATTGTTCACGATGAATAAAAATTATCTAGAGAGCCCTCGGGTGATTCAGACAGTATGATTTTTTGATCGTATTAGATAAACTGAACTTCAGCTTGAGACTCCTTGGGTAACTTATACAGTCTGATATAGTATCATACTAGTACGATTTATAATCAATCAGATTTGATTTGATTACTTAATTAACTAACCTAATTAGGCAATAATTTAAAGGATTGCATAATAGGAAATTATTCATATAATATAAATAGTTCAAATTTTAAAATTCAAATCTACCTATTTTAAGTAAGTTAGATTTGATGATGGGATTTCTGATTATAACTTATCATCAAGTACAATGTGTTATCATACTGTATGATTAGTTATATGTGAATTTTAAATTTTGTTTAAATTAAATATTTAAATTAATTTTTATTTGAACTGATCGTACAGTATGATTGAGATCATACACTATAATTAAGTAGAAAAAATAAAATATTTAGTTTTTTATTCCCCCATGTGTGTGTGAATAGTTGCTAAGCTAACATACACTTTCTTACATTGATAAACTCAAGAAAATAAAAATTACAGACTCTTACATAAATTAAATCTATACTACCCAGTCTTGAGTCCTGCTTTCTAGCAGTGCTCAGTGTATACTGAACATGAAATGTTAGTACACATAGAATAGATATACAATAATATAATATAGGAGAAATTAAATATGGTCAAAAAATATTTTTTATAATCAAAATACAAACTCGGGCCCCTGGATTGCAATAATTTTTCCATTTTTTTATGATAATAAATATTTTTGGTTGAATTACAAGTTAATTTTAATTTTCTCCTAAGTTATCCTTATTTCTAAGTGATTTCTATTTTGTTAAAAGCTAGGGAGAAACTTACTTATTTTGAATAAAATAAAAGCACAAACATAATAATCAACAAAAACATAAAAGCGACGTAACTAAAAGCAAACTGTACTAATGATAAAAATAGCTAGTACAAAATAACAACAACCTTTGTCCCCATTTTGACATCACAAAAAAGAAGAACTACAAACTCAACATAGATACATAATAGAAATGTAAAGAAGAAAGCATAAAAAAATAAAAAAAACAAACAAACACATAAATATGTAACATAAATAAAATAAGCAAACAAACTCACTTCAACTTACCTCTACCCCAATTTCTATTCATGAATATTAATGACACCTAGTCTAGTCCTAAGTGTGTTGAATGTGTCATAATTAAGGGATTTGGTAAAGATGTCTATTAATTAATGTTCTCTAGCCACATGGTGTAGTTCTATATCTCCCTTTACAACATGATCCCTAATGAAATGATGTCTAATGTCAATATGCTTAGTGCAAAAAAAAAAATGATTAGATACTTTGAGATTCAGATCACACTATTGTTTTCACACATGATAAGGATAATGCTAACAAAAAGTCCAAGATTAAGAATTTATTACTTTAGCCATAAGACTTGAGCAACACAACTTCTTACAGCTATGTATTTTGCTTCAATGGTGGATAAGTCTATAGAATTTTATTTTCTACTAGACCTGGAAACTAATGATTATCTTATGAATTGATAATTTCTAGAAGGTCCTTTCCAGTCTACTCTACACCCTACAAAGTCTGAATCTGAATATCCTATAATTTTAAAGGTGGTGTTATATCTAGAATACCAGATGCCTAAGTTTTAGGTGGCTAGTAGATATCTAAGAATTCTCTTCACAGCAGTCCTGCGGGATTCTTTTATATCACCTTTAAATTTAGCACACAGACAAACACTAAATATAATATTAGGTTTGCTAGCATTCCAATACAGTTTTGATCCTATGATTCCTCTATACCTCTTTTGATCAACTGACTTTCCATCTACATCCTGATCTAGTTGGATGGTTGAGCACATTGGTGTATTTATACTCTTAGAACCTTCCATATTAATTTTTTTTAAGATCTCCTTAATATATTTAGTCTAGCTAAGGATGGTACCATTTTCTCTCTACTTTACACTAAATCTAAGAAAATAGCTTAGCTCTCATATCATACTCATTTCAAATTCCTTACTCATAGTAGCCAAAAATTCATTACAAAGATTTTCATTGGTAGATCCAAAAAGTATGTCATCAACATAGATTTGAACTATGAGTATATCATCTCTTATTTTTTTAGGAATAAGGTGGCGTCTACACTACCCTTAACAAATGTCATCCAAGAGAAAGGTGCTAAGTCGCACATACCATGCCCTAGGTGCTTGTTTCAACCTATATAAGGTTGAGAAAAGAGAAATTTTTATAACGTGGGGGTTATTTTACATAAACCTCTTCCTTGATAACCCTCATTAAGGAATGCATTCTTGACATCTATTAGATATAATTTGAAGCCTCTAAAATATATAAGTGCTAAAAAGACTCTAATGGCTTCTAATCAAGCTACAAGGGAAAATGTCTCCTTAAAACTAATCTCTTCTATCTGATTATACCCCTTGACTACTAATCTAACCTTATTTGTAATCACCTACATAGAGTCATTTAGCTTATTTTTAAATATCCATTTTGTGCTAAAAGCACTCTGCTCAATGGGTCTACTAACCAACTCCCATACATCATTTCTAATAAATTGATTTAACTCCTCCTACATGTCTAAGATCCAAAATTAATCACGGAGGGCTTAATTTGTGGCAGTTGGTTCTATCATGGAAATGAATATAATATGGTTAACCTCTTTCCTAAGGCCTTGCCTGGTTTTGATTCTTACTGATGGATCTCCTAGGATAAGCTCTCAGGGTGAGTAGAGGAATATCTCCACTCTCTTAGAAACTGCTTATGAGGTTCTTCTCTATCTCAAAGGTCAATTGTCTCAACCCCATAGGTAATATCTACCTCATCACATCATCCTCTATCCTAGGCTCAACATGTCTACCTAACTTATCAAATACAATATGGGTGGATTCCTCCACAACTAAGGCTCTTTTATTAAAGACCTTATAGGATTTACCTACTGATGAATAACCTAAGAAGACTCCATCTACTTTAGAATCAAACTTCCCTAAATAAGATTTTCCATTCACCAGCACAAAATATTTGTAACCAAAAATACACATATAGGATAAATTTGGTGTCCTACCCTTAAGTTGTTCATAGGGTGTTTTATTTAGCTTGGACCTAATAAAATAATTTAAAGTTATCATTCTCAAACTCTCCAATATAATCACTATAAATTATAGAAATAAAAAATCTAACTTCCATTAAATCTAAGTAGAAAAAATATTAAACTTGTTGAATGACTCACTCTTATGTGCTAAGAATACAACCCAAGTGAATCTAGAGAAGTCATCCATGATCACAAATCTAAAGTTGTTACCACCTAGATTTGATGTATTAACCAGGGCAAACAAATCCATATGTAGAATCTCTAGTGGTCTAGTGGTAGTGATATCCTTAACAGACTAAAATGATGACCTAGTTTCTTTTCTAATTGATAGGAATAACACAGATGATCCTTAGTAAAATCTAACTTAGGAATGCATCTAACTAGATCCTATTGGGTAATCTTCCTAAGGGTTTTCATACTAACATAGCATAATCTCCTATGCTATAGCCTTGAATCATCCATAATAATTTTCAAGCAATAAAGATTATTAAAAATATTAATATAAGCAAGATCAAGCATATAAACATTATTAATTCTCTTGCCTTCTAGAATAATCTTTTCATTTAAAATAATTGAACACTTATTTGAAAGAAATTTCACATCAAAGCCTTTATCACATAATTAACTAATGCTAAGTACATTATGCTTCAATCCTTTTGCTAAAAGTATTCTTTCAATAACAAAACTACTAGTTTTATCGATTATACCTGAGCTAACCACTTTCTTAGGGTGTTATCTACTAATGTTGCCTTGCCTCCGCTCCTAGCCTCTAACATGATTAACTACTTTATATCTCGAGTCATGTGTCTCAAGTAGTCAATATCCAGGTATCACATGCTCTCACTTTACTTTTTTGTGAGTGCATCCCTACAAAGTCAGTCAAAGGTTAGATTTGGGAATCCAAGTGAGTTTGGGTTCCACCTTATGCTTTAATGAATGAATGTTATACATACTATACTGTAATGAACCTTTAGACCTCTAAACTAGGTGTATTCTACAATGTATAATACATGTGCGTGTTATGTGTTCTAACATGCCTCAGTAGTAGTACTTAATCCCTGGAAATGGGTTCATTAATATATGTAGGGGATAGAGCATCTTCTTAAGAATGTGTGATGCATCTTGTGACTTAGTTTGTGGCTTTATATGCTTAGGCCTATGTATATTATTTTGAAGTGCATTTATTTTCTTTTATAAATATTCATTTGCACTCTTATAACTTATAATTTCAAATTTCAATACATGCTAGTTACTATCTTATTCTATTATAAGCGTCTCTAGTTCCTTGAATGCTTCATCTAGTTCCACATGCTCTACTTTCAAGGAATTATGTGATTTTGTTAACTTAATATGCTTCTTATTTAAATCAACAAATTCATCTAATAGAAAATTATGGTCCTTATCTAATGTGATATATTCAGCTTTGAAATTTGAATGCTTATTAAGTAAACTATCATGCTCTTCTTTCAAAGTTAAAAATCCTTTTTCAAAATGGCATGTTGCTTTTTAAATTTTCTCTATGTGTCGTGAATTTACTAAAAATAATAAATAACTCATCATAAGATAACTCACATACCTCTTCTTGATCGAAGTTAATAATTAACTCATTGGCCAAAAAATATAGAGTTGTTGCCTTCTCTTCTACTTCTTGTTCTGATAAGTCTGAGGCTGAGTTTGCCCAGAAAGCCTTTTATGTCAGTTGCTTTATCTTTTTAGATTTAAACTTTCTTCACCCTTTTCCTTAGTAGGATGACTCTTGGGGTTGGGGCAATCGAACCTTAAGTGTTTCGGTTTCTTGCAATTTTCCTTTGATCCACTCATAGGAAACTTTATTCAATTTACCTGATTTACCTTTGATCCACTCATTGTGGCACTTTTGTATTTGTTATAGTAAGCTCTTAAACTATCGAGTCATCAAAGATATATCCTCACATCCTTCAATTCCTAAGCTATCATTGACTGTGTCATCAGCCTTCAGCACCATAATTTTCACTTTTCTCTTGTCACCTACATTTAGCAATCTTAACTCACATTTTGCTCATATACAATGAGAGAGCCTAGAAACATTTTAATAAAATATACATTCATATCTTTGGATTTATATATTGTAGTGACTTTAGCATTGACATTATCTAGTAAGCAATGCAATATCTTATTAACCTTTTAAAATTAGATAGTTCCCTTCTTGAAGTATACAGAGATGTCACTATTTTGGTAAACCTAGTGCACATGTTAGTTAAAGTTTAGCTAGGTTTCATGTGAAAGAGTTCATATTCATGTAATAACACATTTAGTTAGGATTGTTTCACTTCATTTATTCCTTTATACATGATGGACAACCTATCCCATATATCCTTTCCAATGGTACATGTTTATACTCATATATAGTCATCAGATTTTCAAGGCACAAAAAAATAATTAAAATTTTTTTCATTTAATTAGGCCAAATCCCTATCTTCTATACTCCATTTAGTAAACAAAATTTTTGTTTTAACACCATTAACAATAAAAAAAGGAGCAGAATAGCTAGTTTGTATCATATTCCACATTCTAAAGTCAATCGACTGTAAAAATATAGACATATAAATTTTTCATAAATCAGATAAGATATTTTGAAATAAGCATGGATGGTTTATAGAATAACCCTCAGCAGTATTCCTATTCCCAAAGTGTGCCATAGATACTTTCTCAAAAAATTTTAAACAACTAATTTGGAGAACCTGCTTTGATACCAATTGAAAGTTTAATTTATGCCTATTAAACCACTTGAATTCCAAAGGCACACCAAGAGGGAAGGTGAATTAGTGTTTTAAAATTTTTCTTTAAAAAATCTCCTTTTGGAAAACTTAAACCAAATTCACAACTTAATTTTGAAAATAAATTTTTTTAAGTGGAAGCAAATAATAAATTATTTTTTTATTTTTGATTTTACAAAAAATAAAGATTTTTATTCTTTTAATTTTTATATTTTTACCTTTTTTTTTCTTTTTGAGCAAAAACTAAATTCAAAGCACTCTCAATACTTTCATATAAAAAAAAATGTTAATTCTTAACTCAAATTTGTAGGAAAAAAAATGTAAAAGGAAATAAAATGTAGAATATAAAGTGTTGATCAAAACAAGAATGAACACACCAAAAAGTTATAGTGGTTCGATCGACATTGACCTACGCCCACTCCCCAGAGTTCTCCTCTCTGTGTATTGCACTAAAACTCTTTACTATCTCTCCTTTTGCCCCCATAAGAAGGTGGAGAAACCCTCATAAGAATCCCTTCCACCTTTCCCTAGTGCGATAAAGTAGTCACATCCCTTTCACCTTCAACAGTGTAGTAGAGTAACTAAATCATTTTCACCTTCCATGGTGTGACGGAGTAGCAAAATCCCTTTCACCAACTCGGTGTGGTGGAGTAGCTGGGCCCATTGACACCAAAAAGGACTTCTTCCCAAAGCTTCCCTCAAGACAGACCATGACTAATGGAGGAATTCAAGTGCAAGTTCGTTGGAGTAACCATGTAAAAATACCCTCTCGCACTCCCTAGAATCCATAAGGATCTTCTCTCTCTCTCTCTCTCTCTCTCTCTCTCTCTCTCTCTCTCTCTCTCTCTCTCTCTCTCTTTTAAACTTCACCCTTTCTCTCCCTAGCTCAAAACCCTCTCTTTAATGCTTTCTCATAGAAGACACAACCCAATGACTACCAAAAGGCACTCTCTCATAAAATAAGAGATGATTAAATAGTAAGTCTCAAGAAAATCCTAATTTTCAATTTAGCCATCACTATTCTTACTGTATGATCAATAGATCATATAGTATAGTTAGTTTAAATATCTTTTTATAGTATTGTATGATGAATAGTATACAAGATTATTAGTTAAAGTTCTCTAACTGATCTTTTTGTATAAAAGAGTAGTAGTACGAGATGATTAGAATAACTCAATATTAGATTGTATAGGATGAACAAAAATGATCCAGAGAGCCTTCGAGTGATTCAGGTGATTCGTACTGGATGAACCAAACTTTAGCCAGAGACTGATCGGGTAACTTATAGAGTTTGATATAGGATCGTAAAGTATGATATATAATTAATCATATCTGATTTAATTGCTTAATTAACTGACCTAATTAGGTGATAATTTAAAGGATCATATAGTACAAAAAGATTCATATAATATGAATAGTTTAAATTTTAAAATTTAAATTTGCTTATTTTAGAAAGGTTAGATTTGATGCCAGAGTTTTTGGTTATAGATGATCATCCAGTATGTTGTGTTAACATACTGTATGATTAATTATATGTGAATCTTAATTTTTCATTTAAATTAAACATTTTAATTAATTTTAATTTGAACTGATCGTATAGTATGATTGAGATCGTATAGTTCAGTTAAGTAGAAAAAACTAAAATCTTTATTTTTCATTCCCCTTGTGTGTGTGTGTGCATGATTGTTATACTAATATACACCTTTTTATATTGATAAACTCAAGAAAATAAAAAGTATTGACTCTTGTATAAATCAAATCTATATTACCTAGTCTTAAGTCCTGATTTTTTAATGGTGTTTGGTGCATGCTGAACCTAAAATGATAGTACACATAGAATAGATATGTAATAATAAAATTTAGGAAAAACTAAATACAATCTAATAATATTTATTACCATCAACATATAAATTTTTGCTCCTAGATTACAATATAAGGGAGGGTAAGGAAGTGCAAGATACTTTCTTTTGGAAGATATTAGGCTCTATTGTGTAAGAAATTCTTTTTTTGGAAGTAGTATGGAGAATATTAGTTGATCCTTCTAGGTGACATTTATCTTATTCATTCTCCTATATCTTTTTCAAATGAATGAAATGAATATGAGTTTTCTTTCTGTGTTATCCATGTCTAGCTAAATCTCTAAGTTTTGGGCTAATGATGTAAACATACAGTAAGTACTAATATAGACTCTTATGCTTTAAATTATTTCATAATTTTTTCAATATCTCTTGTTCTTTATTTAATGCATATAATGGCTATGTATGTTATTAATATCTAGTATGAGATATAGCCTCGATAAAGGAATATTAGAATAAATAGGAATATTAAAATGGAATGTTGGCATACCTAGATATAGGTTGTTAAATCTTTAGATTCTATGGAGATAGTAAAATTATAGGAAGGCCTTAAAACCTCTCTTTTTGCCCCTACAAGCTCGATAATGATCAAAGGATGCATATGCTCTGATTCACATATAAAATTAAAAGTCTCATTAGAAAAATTATGTTGCCTTGCATTCATCAGTCCAAAATATTTTACTTACATTAGTATCCAATGTTTTTGCAAGTCTCTATTACATGAAACAAGTAAAAAAAAATCATTTTTATATTCAGTAGGATAAATTGTACATTTAAAATAAATAGTAGTAGTTTAATTACAATTAAGCAAAACACTTCTCATGGGATCAACACACTTCTTTATCACTTTATTACTTGATCGGCACATATACTTGCATATTTAGTGGGCTTTCATAAATTGTATATCAAAGAAAATTTAAGCATATATCCTTATCAAATCAAAGCAAGCACTAATCCATATCAAGTTTTTTGTATCGTTATTGGAGAAGTAATGTGCGTATTATAATTTTAACTAGATTATTGAAATAAGTGCATATTTAGACCTACTTATAATATATATCTTTATTTTTACTTTGTTTGATAAAATTTTGAAAAAAAACAAAAAAAGTATTTTATTAATTATTTGTTAGTGATTTTATTTTTTTTATTATTTTTCATTATTGCATGATTAGTAGATCTAGTAAGGAGCCCTTATTATTTGATTATGAGACAGATAGGACCCTAACACAAATTCAAACTAAATAAAAAGATTAGAGATGTCTGACCCAATACAAGATCAGGATCATTCTAGACATTTTAGAGCACATGCTAACCTTATAGTAGAAGAAATCCATTAGAGTATCAGTAGATCTACTATCCAAGCCAATAACTTTGAACTGTAACCTACCATAATTCAGATGGTTCAAAATTCCCAATTTTGGAGAACTCCTATTGAGGATCCTAATTTACACTTAGCTAGTTTCTTCAAAATCTATATAACATTTAAGTATAATGGTGTCAATGATGATACTATTAGACTTAGATTGCTCCCATTTTCTCTAAAGGATAAAGCTAAGATGTAGTTGAATTCTTTGCCCCCGGGCTCTATAACCACTTAGAATGAATTAGCATATAAATATCTAGCAAAGTATTTTCTACCTTTAAAAATAACCAAACTTAAAAATGATATCACATATTTTGCCCAACTGATATAGTGTCAATTTATGAAAGTTGGGACATATTTAAGAAAACGCTTAAAAAATGTCCTCATCATGATTTATTCGATTGATAGGTTATTTAGACTTTTTATAATGGATTGGTATGATCCCTTAGGTCAATCATAGATACTGTAACTAGAGGATCTCTAATATTTATGCCATTTGAGGTAGCATATAAATTAATAGAGGAAATGACTAGGAAAAATTCTAGTGGCCTTCTAGTAGGGTGGATCCTAAGAGATTAACTGGTGTGTATGAATTAGATACACTATCTACTTTGACTACACAGGTAGCTGCAATTTCTAAAAAGTTAGATATTATTAGTGTTAGTTCAGGATCATCTATGCAATTGAAAGAGCATGATGAAAATTTTATTGATGATAGTATTACAGCAGGCATTGAGAATGTGAAATTGATTGGAAGACAAAAAAATCCCTATTCTAATGCATATAATCTATGTTGGAGGAACCATCCTAATTTTAGTTGGTTAAATAATAATATTTATGCTAATAATTAGTGGATTACAAGTCAAGCAAACCAAAAATAATGCTTAATAGCCTATTATAAAACCTAAATCTTCATATCCCCTAAGTTTTAACCAAAATAATTAATTCAAAGGAAGGAAATCACCTTTGGAAAGGGTTGTGATTCAATTAGGAACATAGTTACAAAGTCAAGCCACTTTAATTAAAATTTTAGGTAATTAATTAGGACAGCTTGATATTTCTTTTAGTAGTAGACCTCTTGGAACTTTTCTTAGTAATACTAAAATAAAAAAGAAAAGAGCATAGTGGATACCACTTGAGAAATAGTGGTGATTCATTACAGCCAAAATAACATATCTAGAAAAGTCTGGCTGAAGACTATAAATTAAGCATTGTATTGGGAGGCATCCCAATTCCATTATGTGTTTTATATTTATCTTGTTCTATTTTTTAATTTATATTATAAGTATGTTATGTATTATTTATAAACTCATTCATACTGATTTTAACAAAGTTATAAAAGTTTCTTGAGAAAAATATGTTATGCTAAAAATTGAACTGGCGTTATAGTGTATCCTTTGAAGCACTACGGTATTTGCATGATAAGTACCACAACACTAAAAAAAATTATAGTGCATAATCCTCAAGAAAATTTTTATGATTACATCGCTATCATGCTATATCATTAAACATCACAGTGCTTATTTACCTTATCGAGCACTCCAGCACCACTATCTCAAGGATTATAGCATTAGTTCATTCTCTCTATAGTGATGATGATGGTTAGTGGGGTGTTGTGGAGTGAAATTTTAAATTGTAAAAAATTTAAGGCTCTATCACCCCTAAATAATGCTTGGGTTTTCTTTGATACATAAAAAAATAATAAAACCCCACTTAATATAAGCAAGTATACAAGCCAAATCAAATAATAAAATAATAGAGTAGAGTGTCAAACCCACGAGGAAGTATGCTTACTTGCAACAAACTACTATTATTTACTTTTATTGGAACAATTATCCTATTAAAATAAAAATGATAAATTTTGGAGATTCTATCACTGAATAAAATATTAAAAATATTATATACAATATTTAATTAAAGTGTTTTGGATTGATGAATTTAAATTGCATATCTTTTCTAATGAAACTCTTCAAGGAAATGTGATTCCGAGCATATATATCACTAGATCTCTGTCGAGCTTGTAGGGTGAAAAGAATATCCGCTGACCTCTTATAGTTATTATATGTCCTAAAGAACCTAGAACATTTTATATCCTATGTCTAGGCATGAAAACATCCTATCTTAATACTCTTGGTTGTTCTTGCATTCCTCTATTGAGACTATACATCACACATATGGCTAATATATACATTAAATAAAAAGTAGAATAATATTGAAAACATCTTTTAATAGTTATTGAACAAGAGTCTTTATTAGTACTCAACATGTATTTTACATCATCAATCTAAAATAAGAGAATTAGCTAGACATAAGATGAATAACTAGCAAACTCATTTTCATTAAACTTATGGGAGAATGAAAATATAAGAGTGTGACATAACCAGGTAGGATCAAAGTATCTCATCTACACTCTTTCTCCCTTAACTTATAGATTTTTCAAATGATTGTATCATGTACTTCCCTAGCCTCCCTTAGATTTCACTCTAAGAGGGAACCAGAGAAGTACTATAAAAAGTATTGAATTTTTCATAAATGACTGAACTCCCTTAGAAACATAACATGACAACTATTTTAGAAAATATAAAAAGGCATTTGGTATTGCAGCGCTTGAAATAATGGTGTCGCAGTACCTTTAAAGTGAACTAGTGCCTCAGTGCTAGAAATTCTACACCACCGCAGCACTTATTGAGGCAGATCTATTATTTAGTGACAATCACATTTTTTTACTGAGAGATCATGTCCTTAGAAGTTACAAGTGTAATGCAATGGCGTTGTTGACATTGGAGCACTACAGTGCCCAAGCACCAAAAATGGCACCAAGGTGTTAAAGATTATGGCACTGCAGCATTTAAAAATAAAGAATTCATCACTGCCAAGCTGACTTCCTAATACCATAGTGCTATAATGTTGTAGTGCTATCTCTGTTGAAAAATAGAAAACTCGATGTCACAATGTTAGAATTGAAGCACCTCGGCAGTATTGAAGGAAGTGCTGCAACGTTATTTTGTCAGACGCCACGACACTGTTAACTACTTAGAGTTTTCTATCATTTTTAGTTTTTCTTACACACAAATAATTGAAACAATAAATTTTCATGGAAAATAAAACACCTAAATTAATATGTAATTTACACTTATCAAATTCTTCCAAACTTAAACTCTTGTTCTCAAGCAAATAAAAAAATTTATAATTCTGATAAATCAAATAACCAAAATAAAAATTGTTAATTTAAAATTACTAAGATAAAGGATAATATATCATGTTCTATAAATAGTGGAAGTGAACAAAGTTATAATATTATTTTGGAAAATACTAATAATTTTCCTAACTAGTCATTCTTATTATTGCTTAATTTGAATTTATCTATCATGAATATAATTATTGACTTTTGAATTCTAAACTGAATAATTTAGCTTAAAGATTAGATGTGTTTGTAGTTAAAATTGAAATTTCATAAGTTCACCAGCATTTGTACTAGTTCTCCTATCTTGTTCTTTGTGAATTTAAGTATAAGATTGTAGTTAGGCTCTAAGCGTTTATTTGATACCAATTTTTATTGTACACACTTTCTTCTTTTTTTTTCTTTTTAAAACTTTTTTCACTTTTATTTTTGTGAAGTACATAGTTAAGGATTTTGAATATCAATTTTGCTTAAAAACTTCTTATAATTTTAGTGAGTTTAATATAAGAATTTAATAAGATTTCTAATTCCAAATTTAGGTTGCTTATAATTTTTAATTTTAATCTACTCATATCTATTCTTTAACCTTAATTATTCATCTTCAATTCAAAGATCAATGTATAAATTTATAACTTATAAATTTAAGTTAAGTCAATAATTTAAAAGATATAAATTAGTTAATTATTAATTTTTTCTAATCTATGAATTATAAAACAGTGTTCATTTAAACTATGTTCTAAGATTTTATTATTATCCTAATTTTATATAATTTTTAATTATCATTTTTATTTGGGTTATTTAAATAATTAGAATGACAAGATATTAATGGAAGATAAAAAAAGTGTATGCATAAAAGGAATTTAATCAAATGTAAATAACAACAACATAAACATTAATAAATAACACATATTTTTATATGAATGATAAAAAAATACAAAACATGTGATACATATAAAACTAAAACACAAGGTACATGATAACTAGTGCATAAAGCACCACTCTAATCATCACAATACATTGGCTCTTAAAGCCACAACTTGAGTCATTACATCACTATAACAATCCTTCACACAAAAAAGACTAAAAATAAGAGTAGCATTCATACACATATTAAAATACACACAAAATGAAACCTCCTTATATGTATGTTCAAGATTTTTCTTATTCATAATTCTTCTCATCCATAAGTTTTCAATCTATGATCATTAACCTTGAAGATATCAAAATTTTATTTATCCATCATCCTTATGGAAACATTAGGATACATTCTAATGATAGTAAAAGGGCTAGTCCATCTAAATTTAAGTTTTCCATGATAATATTTCTTCCTTTAATAGAAAAAGCAAGACATCTTTACTAGGAGAAAATATGTGATCTAAAACTCCACATACATGTATCTTCCTCATCTCTACATTATAGATTTTTGTATCTTCATAAACTTCATTTTTGAATTTTTGAAGTTTATCAACTATTGCAGAACTCTAAATGTTTAGAATAGAGAAAGAATCTTCATTCTTTAAGCATACGTCACTTCTTTTTTAGGATGAAGGCTTTCATTTTTTTTCACCCATTGCTTTAAAAATCTAGAAAAGAAAGGAAGACACTCTCAAATACTACACTCAAGAAAGATTGATGTGTATATAAAATAAAATGTTCAACTTACCCTTTTTTTAAATTTCACAGGCATAGAAGCGCCAAAATTTAAATTTTAAACTACTATGACATGACCAAGCATAGCAGCGCTATGGCGCCCCCTTCACTCTCTTAGTTTTTTTAACTAATGACTACTACTGCTAAATCTAATCTTCCAAGCACACAATAAATTAAAAGTTAGGTTGCCTCCCACACAGTGCTAAATTTATATTCTTCAATCATACTTGCTTAGATTTATCAATTTAGCTTGGGTACATTGCTACCAATCATCAAATGATTATCAATTTAATATTTTTCTTTTTTTTTTGGGTTAACTTCAGTATTGCTTGGTGATATCCAAGAGGTCTACTATTGACTAAAATTACAAACTAGCATAATTGGGTTTCCAAATTTTAATTGAAGCAACTTAATTTTGCAACTACTTCCTAACTAAATCACTATATCTTTCAATGATGATTTTTACTTCTAAAATGACTGCTTTGATTAAATCCTGGAGGATATGCAAGTCTAGGATTAACAATAGGTTATTGAGGATTATTCTGATTTACTCCTTGTTTATTTTGACTAGAATTGCATTTATTGTTCCTAGCAATATTATTTGACTAATTAAAATTAGGATGGTTCCTCCAACCTAGATTATATGTATTGGATTACGGATTATTATCTTCCAATCAAATTAATATTTTTCAATCCCTTATATATTACTATTTTCAATTAACTTTTGATCCTATGTTGACCTCATTTTTGTATGAGGACAGTAGGATCAATCCAGACCTTAGGATCTTTATAATCCTTAGGACCAATCCTGACCCTATGATCAATATGATCTTAGATCAATTCAGATTCAAATCAATCCTAATCTCAGATCAATCTAATTTCCAGACTATTCTAGACCTTAGGATCTTTCCTAGATTTTAGATCTTAGGATCATTCTAGACCTTAGGATCCTCCTAGAATCTAGACTTTAGGATCTACTCTAGATCCTAAGACTCTTCTAGACCCCAGACCCTAGGACTTCTAGACTCTAGGATCTCCCTAGACTTCAGTCCCTAGGATCTACTCTAGACCCTAAGATTCCTCGAGATTAATCTAGCTCTTAGGATTTCCTTGACCTTAGATCTATCCAGACCTCAAATCTGTTCAAACTCCAGACCAACCTAGACTTTAAATCAATCTATTCAAGACTCAAATCAATCCAGAGTTTAACTCAATTCAAACTTCTGATCAATCCTGACCTTTAAACAATTCAGATCTAGTTGCCACATCCTCTGACCTGACTTTAATCCTATCTAATCATCTATAATCACCCAAATGATTGTAAATAATTTAGGTAGTTCAAATCCTATCATTCAAACTCAAAATCCAGCTCAAAACTAGAAATTCAGATTAAATTCCAAGGCCAAAGGTCTAAGTCTTGAAAGCCTTTTTCAATAAATCTTTGAACATTTCAAAACCCTATCAAATGACCTCTGATTAAGGGTCTATCAGTTCCACACTGATGTGACATATCTCTAGAGGAAACCCTCCAAATTTGAGCTCATTCTAAGGTAGCTAACCTCAGAAACTAAATTGAAATCAAAAGGCTGTAAAACCTTCAAATATTTACAGTCTATGCCACTGGACCTGTCACCCAGTGGATTTTGATCCTAGAGCTATCTCCGAAGCTTCAAATCACTTCCAGACTCTTGATTATAACCCATTTAGCAATAAACTATAATTTTTTGGACTCAATTTGACTCCTAGTTGACCAGGGGTCAAAATGACCAAACTACCTCTTTGGGGCTCAAACACACATTTTAAGCCAAATAACCTCCAAATTGTCTGAAACTAAATCCAACAAATTTCAAATGTCAAACCCAACCTATTGAACCTAAAACCAGCCCTTGGGTCAACTTGGTTGACCAAGTAAACCTAAGTTGACCAAGAAGGCCCTTTAGGGTTCAAATAGGTCATTCTGACCAAATGACCTCCCCAGACCCTGAGGCCACCACCAGTGAACTCAGAATATTATTCTAAAATGGTTGGACCTAATCCCTAACCCTGGGTCAACCTAGTTGACCAAGTCAACGAGTTGACCCATTAGGCCCATTAAGGGCCTAAATAGATCATGTGGCCTAGAAGACTATTTCAAACCTTCAATTCACCTCTATCAGACTCAAAATATCAAATTAGACCCATTGAGTTCAAATTCAAGTCCTGGGTCAACCTGGTTGACCAAGTCAACCTAGGTTGACCTAAATCCCCTTTAAGGCTTTAATGGGTTATTTAAACACATTTAACATGTCAAACTCATTTCAAGCTCTAAACTAACTCCAAATCATGACCTAAATCTTTTTTTATCATGGGCCAACCAAACCCAAGTCAAGTTGACTTGGTCAACTCAACAAATTTAGTCAAAATACCTCAAATCCTCACATTTTCATTTAAGCTTAAATCCTCTAGCCTCAAACCAACTCTAATCTATTCAAACTAGCTGACATGGACACTTGGCTGCCACCTCAAACAGTCAACATTGATATTTGACCAGGTCAACATAATAAAATTTGGTCAAACTACTTGAATTATCTTTTCAATTTTTTTCTTAACCTCAAATCCCAATCGTCAAATCCTCTCCAATATATAACTCCAGCAGTTCAACACCCCCTCCTTGCCACCTCAGCTCCCTTTGATTCGTTGATCAGTTAATGTAGTCAACTCAAGTTTCTAAACCTTTCTAAAGTGGCAAATTCCTTTCTTAATCCCTTAGCCTTTGGTCTAAGAGGCTGTGGGGATGTTGTTTAAGGAATAAAGCTCCCTCTAAGCTTCCTAAGCCAGGCCCAAGCCTTGGATTAGCCGAATAAGGAAAAGTTGTCCCCCTCCACTCCAAAGCAACCAATGGGCATGTGGCCATCCCAGCCCGTACCCCTGCTGATCAATGACTTGGGACACTTGTCCATCATCCAAGGGAGGCCTCTGATGCATCAGGGCCGTCTCTTCAACCCCAGGTCATTTGAATAGGGGGAAGTCCCCATTTTTGAGCCTCATTCGAACCCTAACATTCTCTCACTCTCCCAGCTCTTCTAGACCCAGCCCCCAGGTTGCCTGAGCTCTATTCCTCTCCCACATCCATTCTAACTTAAAACCCACCGTTAAAACCTCGTCGGCGATGATCTTCCGGCGAACCCAAGGTGAAATCCATCCTAAGTTTGAAGCTCTCGATCCTGACGTTAAAAGCTCGGGGGATCTTCTACAAAAACTTACGAGGACAGTCCACAAGTTCAACCGAATCAAAACCTTGAAGATCTAACGGTAAAAACTCCTCAAACCCTTAGCCTTAGGAAACTTAGCTTAAGTTTAAATAGCTTTTTATTAAGTTCATTTTAAGTCAAGCCAAAACTCCCACATGATTTCTGTTCACCTAGATAGCCTAGGTTTAAAATTTCGTTGGGTTTGGCTCACTTGATCGAGAGAATGAGCTCAAAAATGGGTTTTAGGGCTCGGTTCACAGCCTAGTCGAACTGTGTTGGATCCCAGCCGTTGATTTTCTTGATCAACGGCCGTGATCCAGCCTTACCGTGGCACCGATTAATGACAGGCTCGGTCTCACGATTAATTTCATCGTCCGACGACATCTGGGCCCTTGATCCAGAACCGCGGGATCAAACATTCGCGTCTGATCTTTCTCCGTGAGATCAAACCGTGGCATTTGATCTTGGTCGTTGATTCATTACAGCGGGTGATCGAATGGCGGGCGAGAGCCACTAACTCGAATAAGTAGAAATCGCGTGGGGCCCCTTGTCCGTCGAATCGGAGGTAATGATTAGCGGCGGTGCCAATCATTGCCAATGATTGGGCGCCGCCACCGCGTTTTGCAGCGCCCAATCATGGGCTACCACGCGTCTTTATATATATTATAAAGTTATTTTAAAATTAATTATTTAATCTTTAATTTAATATTAATTTAAAAGATTAAATTTATTTTAAAGATATTAACTATTAAATATTAAGATATTTAAAATTAATATTTAATTAAGTTGTTTTTTTAGAATTAATTTTTTAATTAATAATTTCATGGAAATTATAAGTATTATTTAAATTTTAAAATCTTTTAAAGTTAAAAAAAATAATTTAAAATATATAATGTTATTTAATATTTTAACTAAATATTTAAGTAATTAATTAATACTTAATTAAATGTTAAGTTATTTTTGAATTTGGATATTAATTTTAAAATTATTTAATAATTATAATAAAATTTAATTAAAGTATCTTATTATTATATAAATGATTTATGATACTTTAATAATTAAATGATTAATTAATTTTCATTAATTAAATATCAAAATTTCTCTTATTAATTAATGTTCAATAATTAAATAATTATTTTAAATTATTATAAATTTGAAATTAAATTAATTTAAATTATATTTTATATGATTAATAAATTAACTATTTGATTATTAGTTAATATTTCATTAATATAAAATAACTTAAATAATTTTGAAAAATTAAAAGTAAATATTTTAAATATTCTAAAATTTCAGAAAATTCCTAAGATTCAAATTAACTAAATTTAAATTCATTTTAATCATTGATTAATTTTAAATTAATTAAAAAATCCTTTTAAGTAATATAAGCTTTAAAAATTCATAAAAAATTTATTTTAAACCCGAAAATTAAGTGCAATTCCTTGAAATTTTTATAAAATCAGGTACTTTAATTTGACATTAATTTCAGAGACCAAAGCATAATTTGCTTTGATTAATATTAATTACTTAATTATTTTAGTAGTTAATTAATATTTATACTAGATATTATACTATGTATTTTCAAAATTAAAGACTTATTGTTCAAATTATTTCAACCAATCAGAGGACCTATTAAACATTTTAAAATTATTTTAATCATATTTTTAATTATTTTTTTAAAACCTATTTCTATATGTATATATATGTATGTATATTTCAAAATTATTTTAAAATTATACTTATTTAAATCTTTGATGTTAAGAGGTCCATTGAAATTCTAAACATAGATTGAGCTTGTTTGAATAGAAATCATGTGGGAATGTTAGTGAATGGTTATGTTTTAATTATTCACTAATCTAATTGTTGTTTATAATTAATTAAGTAGTAATTCTTGTATACTTAGGATGCACACCCCCCTAGTTTTAAGGCTCTCCTAGATTTAGGGATTGATTGTGTTTGTGTGCATTTATAAGTATGTCCAAGGATTAGGAACATTGATTCAAACCTAATTAACTTAGTGACATCATTAAGGACAATAATTAAGGACTTATTTAGAGAACTTAGAATAATTATAGAAACTAGATATACATCCTATTGACTTGAAACTCAAACCATTTAAACTTAGTGACACTTTCAGCCTTAGGGAAATTTTCCACTGAATTTTGAAGTCATTAAGCCCCTTAATCAACTTAATCAAACTTAAACCTTAATTAAGCCTTAAAACCTTCCAGAAAATATAATAAATCAAATTTAAATTCAAAAATTACATATAATACCTCAAACTGACCATAATTCTATGCTCAATATATGAAAATTAAAATTAACCAATTTTGATATCAATTTTAAGAATAATTAAATTTTGAGTGAAATTAAATATTTAATTAATTTAATTAATAAAAATAATTAAAAATTCCAAAAATCTCTCCAATACTTGATAAACACTCCTTAGATCATTCCTGCTCTTTGGAGGTGATTTCAAGAAGTTTGGAAGTCATTTGGATTTAAATCCTCAAAAGTCTTCTAATTAAATAAATTAAATAATTCAAATAATCTTCAAAACTTCAAAAATTCATAACTAATTCAAATGAACTCCAAATTGAGCAAACTTAAAGGCATATAACTCATCTTAAGGTCTAATATTTATCAAAAATGTTAAGTTTCCAGAAATTAAACAAATTTGAAAAAGTCAACTTTTGGTCAAACCTAGTTCAAATTAAGTTAAAACTTCAAACCATCATAAAAAAATCTAAAAAAATCTAATTTCAGCGTACTTACTATCTAATTGATCGTATTAAGGTATAGTATTTTAGTAAAACACTATCTTTCTAGAAAACACTTTAAATAAATAAGTTATCTTTTGACCCCTTAATTAATTCATTAAAATAATCCAGAAAATTCCAAAATTCAATAAATCTGCAAAAATTCTAGAAAACATCAACTTAACTTCAAAACCAGCAACCAATCAAAATTCAATTAAAAATTAATCAATCTTCAAACCTTAATCAAACTCAAAATACTTAATCATACCAGGTATCACTAGGTAACCTAGGCCTACGAGGCTATTAAATTAGCCCCAAGGAAGGTGAAATAAACTTCACGGCCTCGGTGTGTAATAAAGGTGGTATCTAAAAAATAATTAAAATCAATTTTAAAATTAAATTTAAACCATTAAGACTTAAACTTCAATTAAAATCTCCCTTAAACCTTTCAACCAACCAAAGCATCAAACTACTTCAGTCACATACCCTATTTAGGACATATCAAAGCCACATAGCCTACCTTACACACTTTAGATGATTTGCTAGGACAACCAACTCTAGTCTTAGGCTAGGCTGATGTTTACTTATCTGCTGTGTGCCGGGTTTTCGAGCTTTCACTGCATGTAGTTTGCTAGTAATAGAATTGCTGTGATTATTTATTTATTTACTGTACTCTGTGACGTGATTGATTGTATGTTAGATCTACCCCTAGGTTAGGGACACTTTGTACTAATTCAATCTTATGCAGGTGGCCATGCTCATATAGGACATTTAAATCTAAAGGGGGTAAAATCATAAATATTAAATTGCACAAGTGCTCTAGAAATTTGCTTAAGTCCCCCTTTAATAATTAAAAGAGCATGGCCAAATGTAGCTGGTTTGAGTATTTTAAATTTCAAATATAATAACTGCTTGGGATGTTTCTATAACTGTTGATTATTAGGATAACCTTGCATATTGTTGAGTCTAGATTTTAAATTTTATTCAAATGTAATTTGAGTTGTAATTGAGTTGTAACTGTTAAGTGCTTTGAGAATGGGATGTTTAAGCATCTAATTTGGAATCCAAAGAGGAAGAGACATCCCTTAGGGGAGAGTCTCTTTCCATTTGGAGATCCAAATTTGAATGATTTTAAATATCCAAAGAGAAAAGATAACCCCCTTTCAAGGGGGAGTTTCATTTCATTTGGATATCCGGACCCGACGATCCAAGGAGTTACAAGAAGACGAAGAAGTGAAGAACGAGAAGAATCCCAATCTCAATGTCACTTGAGTCTTAGGAGTAGAATCCGGGTTGTAGTCAGTCATACCTGGCCACTTTATTTTCCTGCAGACCCTGGGTTGTATAATTAAGTGGCACTTGCCATATAGACTTTCAGTTTGAATATTACATTTAATTGATTTGATTATTTAATTAATTTAATTGTTATGTTGATTGCGATATTAGGATTGCATATTTTTAGTAGTTTCTTTTGGGCGCTTTTGCATGTCGATTTTGATTTAGCCTGGAACCCAATCGGAGGCTCGTGAGGGTACGGTCAAACTATTTTTACTTTAATTAAAATTAAAAATTTTAGGCTTATATAGAAACTCTAACGCTTTTAAGAAGTAAGCCATAACTCGCTGGGAGTTTTTCAAGAATCATATTGAATCTTCTCTACCTTGTTAGGCACCTTCCCATCTGTGGGTTTTGGCAGACCACCTGACCTATTAGGATACAGTTCTGTCCAAGGGGATGTTGTGTAATCTCTAGGATAAAACCTATTTTTAAGCCTAATTTTAAAACTGCTTCATTTTGATTTCAAACATTTAATCGAGTCAACTAGCATGCATTGCATTAGTAATAAATTAAAATCAAGTCTAATTCTTAATCGCATTTTTAGCTTAAGCATTTCACCCAATATATGTTAAGGGGTCAATTATGATTTACTCTAGATGTTGACCCCAATTCTTTAAACCAATCTTAATCAATATTTCTACCACTTTTGCTTAATTGACCGGACACATGATTTTGAAGCGTTTAGGTGGTTTAGCTAGCTCCCTAATCCAGGTCGGGGTAAGTCCAGGACTGCATTGCATTAGCTAGGATTTGGGTCACTGATTTTTAGTACCCATTTTAGACTTAGGATCTGAGGCAGATTTTCAATCTTAAGACCTCAACCTCCAGGAATCTAATTCCCACTTTCTAATAAAATTGATCACTCAAACATTAAATCCCTTTCCATCAAATTCAAGCCCAACACTTAGGATAGGTTGGGGTGTTTCTGAAATAATTCAGAATCTCAAAACACCTCCTACTCTTCTTCCTTCGACTCCAGAAAGAACTACTCAATTTTGATCCATTCTCGATCAAAATTTCTAGGCCCTATGTCCTTTGACATCAAACTTTGAAATTTTAAATGAAATTTATATCACTATTTTAATCGAGAGTATTTGTAGAAAAATTTTTGGTTTCCCTACGATGTAATTAACTACGAGGGCTTATGCTCGTAGGAGATTTAGAAACCCATACCAGACTTTTAAAATCAAGTTTTTTCAAAATTTTAATTAATTATCTTTTGAAAATTCAAAGTCAATGATCATTATAGTCACTTTCAAATGATCGATAAAAGACGATACCCTCTTTCTTCGGCGAGATATATTGTACAATTATCATAGCTTTGATCATGAAATTAATGATCTCTTATTCTGATTATTATAGTCTAATAATGGATTAAACACCACTTTGATCCTTCGAGATCATATATTGTTTCTCCTTGAGTTTGATTATAATAATCAGGATAAATTCAAAGATTTGTAATCTGAACCTATTAGAGAATGATATATTCATCTTTCGAGGTGATATATCATTTATAATAAGTGTTCAATTATAAAATTTAAATTATAGAAATTAAATATTTCCCAAAGAAAATTAAACCTTTTTCAAACTATATTTTTCAATCAAAACAAAAAATGGCGAGTCCGCTAGGGACTCTCTCTCTCTCCATCTTTAATAGCGCTACAGATTTTCTTTTGTCGGTAGTTTTGACTACCTTTCTTCCATTGGTCCCTCTACCCATTTCTCTCTTGGGTGAGTGTGACCAACTCAATTAAGACATGTGAAACGAGAGGTGAGTGTAGGAAATCTCCCTCTGGGTTGGGCTCAGACATTCTGTCTCCAAGTTCATTGGTAGAGCAAAAGAGTCGAGCCAGACCCTATTCAAACCTTCCTATAAATGCTAGAAACTTGCATGCTCAGATCAAATAATAGCACGCTAAGTTATATAACTTGTAGAAAGTCTCTCAATTTCAAAAATCACCCCTTCAAACTCTTCAATGAAATCTAAACCACTTTCAAATTCAATAATCTCTGCATCATATCACTGTATAGAGGATTGTAGTCCTTATGATTCAATATACGGGGTTAGATGTAGAAGTCATTCTTAGATCCAATTTTGAAAGTTTGATACTACTGGCAGGGGTTACCTTTGACATTTCATCCCGAACCACTTATCCAGATGAAAGAGTCAGGTTGACCTTTTAAAATATCTCTCTCGGAGTTTTGTAAACCCTTTTGTTGGACATATGTTCAACACCTCAAGTTTTAAAAAATTAAGGGGAGATGCTGCCAGATTCTCAAACTTTCAGACATCTCCTTCAAAATCATTCAAATCCTCATTGTTGTATATTCTCCTACAACGGCCGTTGTGGTATAATATATGCAATGCACCTTTAATCCTTCCGGTTGATACAGCCTTTAACATCTCATCTCAAACTACAACTTGAGATGAGAGAGTCAAGCTGTATTCTTTAAGACTTCTCCCAAAATTTGTGAACTTTTTGTTGAACACGGGTTCAACACCTTGAGTTTCAAAATAAGGGGAGATGCTGTCAGATATTAAAATTTTTGAATTTCTTTCTCTTTAAATCAAGTTCAATCCTCACCGTCACATGCATTACTACAATAGTCTCTTGTAGTATAACATGCGTAGTGTGAATTTAATTACTTTCAAATTCAAATTCAAAATTCGATCCTCTATCAAGTTGAATCTCTGACATCTTATCCCTAAAATTGATCAACGGGGTCAGAGAGTCGAGTCAAAACCTTTTGATTCTCCTTGAAATTTGAGAACCATTGAGTTGGAGTTGAATCTAACCCATTGGGTTTCAATATTTGGGAAAATCCTTCCTACTTTCAAACTTTCAAACTCCCTTCAAATCCATTCAAATCAAATCCAGGTCATAGTTGTTATATGTTCTCTACAACATTCTCTTGTAGATCAAACATATACAATGAAAATTCAAACCCTTTTCAAATCAAAGTCAATTTGTATATCTTATCATAATATATCGGATTATGACTCCTATAATTCGATATACCTGATAAAATATAAATCTAGCTCCAAATTCAAATTCAAAATTCTGATTCAAATCTTCTCCTTTTCAAATTTCAGTTAATTCAAACAACTGCAATGGCTGGAAAACTACTCTTCTCTGTTGACCGAAATGTTGAAGTAGAAGAACTGATTCATGCCAACACAATACAGTTTCAAATGGGTTTTAAGTCTTTAAAGCTATCCCTGAATGGTGGAACCATCATTAACCTTGCTGTTGAGGGCGATAAGGAAGGCCCAGTAGTTGAGTTAGCAGTGGGTGCAACCAATGACCTTTCCCCCATCCTTATTTCTTCAGCCACCATACCCTATGGCCCAGTAGATGAGTTGGATGTTACCCCCATACCCCCTGAGTCCTCAGTTCAAGATAAGAAAGAGAAATTCAGGGTTAAGACTATACTTGAGAAAGGATCTCCCAATTTTGAAGCACTTTTTGGCTCTAAGAGTGCTAGGAAGAACTATCTGAGGAGGGTGAGGAAGAAAATCACCAAATCAAGGAAGATTGCTGAACAGAAAGCTTTAAGTCTAGTCGAGCCTGAGGCTGTTGAGGAGCTGCATATCTCTACATCTTCTCCACTCCTAAAAGGGAGTCGTTTCCATCCCCTCGCAACTGCCGCAGGGGAAGAGAGAGTTGCTAGGATTGCTAGCTCCCCACCTAGCCCGGTTGATTACTTAGTTAAGAGAACTCCAAATGAGAAGCATACTTTGAGAATAAGAATGTTAAGGAACATCATTCACACCTGTACTGCCTAGATAGATCAGACTAAGGTGCAGTACATGAGACACCTAAAGGGAGTAATCTCTCATAGGCTTGAAAAAGAGGTCTTGAAAGAAGAGAAGTTTGAAGCAAAGAACCTGACTCCTCAGCCAATGAGGAGAAACAACTAGTTTGTCAAATAGCCTGTTACATCAGTTCTGGTGGATGGATACCACCAGGTACCTCGCCTTCCATCTGCAAAGACGGAAGAGATAGTTTTAACTGAAACAAGTAAAGGACACCCTCCCAGTGGTAGACCATCAGTTCCCCCTTCAAGACAGTCAAGATTAGCTTATGTGATAGTTAAATCCAAAGAAACTATTGAGGATTTGAGATCAGCAGATACTAAAGGCAAGGGGCCTATGCTGCCAGAAGAACCTTATGTGCCCAAGAGGTTGTGTAGACCTATTGGGATTCAGATTAGAGATAACCCAGTTCAATCACCAACTGATGTCTCCCGACTCTCTATTAAGGTATGTGAGGATTCCACCCCACCTGATGTTGAATTCAAGCTCCTCCATCACTAATTAAGGTGGATATCCCTCAGCCTATGGAAGATGTCACCCTTGCGACTACCGACATCGGGACAGTCGAAGGGGAGGGGATATCTGCAGATGCTGATAAAGAAATGTTGGAACATATAGTATCAGAACAGCTCACTGATGAAGACATTAAGGTTTAGAATGTCCTTGATCAGTTAAATGGAGAGGAACTTAATCAAATAATGGATTACAAGGGATACTTACCAATCAATGCTGAGTCAATCAATGGTAGACCAATTGATGAGGTAGTACATGAAATTTGAGACATCCTTAAGCAAAAGGCTATAGAAGCATTTGATCTAGAGGCTGATGATTTTCTGATGGAAGGTCCAACTGAGGATATCTGTATGGTAGAAACCCGATCATCAGCTAAAGATGCTAAATCTTCAAGAAGCCAGCCTGATAAAGAAGAGTCTGTAGCTATGGATTCAAATTTAGATGATGCAGCCAAGTTGAGTGATAATGATGCTTACATTAAGAGTCTAGAAAAGAAGATCGAATAGATGATGTTGAAAGTTAAACAAATGAAGAACTAGTTTGTCAAGGGCCAACAGCCTCAATCCGAGCAGTTGCAACCTACAGTCCACACAGTAGGTGAGTATAGCAGGAAAGCAGATGCAAATCCCAAGACTCCAGATGTTACTTCCTCTGCCTCTCTTCTAGATAAAGACATCCGTCATATGATCGAGACTCAGGTAAGGGAGGCCTTGGCCCACTCCCTAGGAACTGTATCTATTCCAAAGGGTAGGCCATACCCCGAGGAATATGATTTGGCTTCTTACCTGAAAAGCTTCGTGCCACCTTCTTTTAAAGTTTTTAGCGGTTTAGAGAACCCGAGACAGCATCTGGCCCACTTCCGAGCGAGCTATTGCAACGCAAGAGGGTCGGATGCTCTACGCTTTCGCCAGTTCGTGAGTAGTTTATCCGGTATTGCTTTTGAATGGTACGTGGATCTGCCAAATGGTTCAGTAAAAACCTTCATAGAGCTTAAGGGTCTATTTTTAAAGAGATTCTAAGGAGCTCAGCAATATGTAACCGTTGGTGATCTCGTCATTGAAAAATAAAAGCCGGGTGAGTCTTTGGTTGACTACATCTTGAGGTGGCGGAACCTCTCGATGAAATGTGAACCCCAGTTGCAAGATCAACATGCTTTAGAGATTCTTCTAAAGAACATCCATGGACCTATTGCCTTTCTTCTAAAGGGATTCACAATCAAAACCTTTGAGAAACTCCTCAACAAGGCAAGTAATCTGCAGGAAGAGGCTTCCAAAATACCATTCCTGAAAAATTTTGCTGAGAAAAAGAGAGCTAGCAAACCACTGAAGTCCTTCAAAAAAAGGACAGCAGTGGTTTCAGCTTTTGACAAAGGAAAGAAACCAGTTAGTTCTCAGTCAAGTAATCCTCCAGTTCAACAAACTCAGAAATCTCCACCTTTTCAGGTAACTTGTTAACCTACTATAGAGTCTCACCCGATTACTTTTAAAGAGAGATTGGCTCATCCGTATCCATTTAAAAGGGAGTCGGTGAGAAAGATTTTTAAGTGCCTTCAAAAGAAACCAAATTTTTGATTGCCGGAGGCCAAAAAGCCGGAAGAGGCAAATAAGAAGGATGATCCAACTTTTTGCCCCTACCACCGTATGTTGGGCCACACAATCGAGGACTGTATTATCTTCAAGGACTGGCTTGAGTAGAAATATTGTCAAGGTAATATTATAATTCCAAAGGAGTACCTGGTTGATCCGGATCAAGGGTCTGTCAAGTCAATCTCAGGTAAATATTCTGATCTTTCTCTGTTTATTAAAGATGGTTGGGATAAAGCACTATCCCAGGCATTTAAAAAGTCTATTAACCAATCTTTTCATCTTTCTCAACAGTTGCCGATGAGAGCTCGGGACTCGATCTGGGAAGTTGACCTTGAGGCTTCACAGGAGGACGTTGAGATAGTTTCCTCTCCAGTAGTTGTAGGAACTACTGTAATTGATAAAAATGTCAAGAGTGGGCCTTTTGTAGAGAGGAAATTTATTGATGAGAGATGTGTACAAGTGGTGGATGGTGGCTTAAAACCATTGGCCCCACTAATGTTATCTGACTTTTACTTTGCCCCATCAAAGGCAAAGGGTCAAAAATTAAATAAAAGGACTGATCCTTCTGCTCATATCTTGGTGATTACTGTTGAAAATCCAATTTCAAATGACTCTTCTATTGAAAGCAATTCAGAATGAATTAAAATTAATCAAGAAATTCAAACACTCAATCCTCTTGATATGACCCTTCAAGAGAGAAATGAATCTGATGTCTTATCAGATGGTGAAACCCCTGAAATTATCTTTCAAGGGAGTCCCGTCATGATAGATTTCTTAGATTCAGACTCTCACTCAGGAAATGACAATCAATCACCTAAGGAGAGTGTAGACACCCCCGTAGTTTACTCTTCCGACGAGGTCGTGCAGGTACAACTAAGTGGTGGTAAGGTCTTACCGCCTAGGCTTCCACTTCAGGACAAAGAAAAATAAGTTGTTTCCAATGATCTGATTCAAATCTCTACTCAACAATTGACTCCACCTCCTTCAAATCGACTAGGTCCTGACATTAATGTTCCAAGTGTTGATTACAATATCTTAGCCCATCTCAGGAAGTTATCTGCTAAGTTGAGTATTTATGATGCCCTTATCCTTTCAAAAGAGATGAGGGAGACTCTAATTAAAGCACTTCTCGACCCAAAGATTTGCTTAGCTCAATTAGCTTCAAGGTCTGAGGAAGAAGCTTTGTACTTTAAGGAAATCCCTGGGGTTACCTTCTCTGAGGAAGATTTACTCCTCGAAACTGCCAACCACAACCGTCCGCTTTATATCACTGTGAACGTGGGAAAGTTTAAGTTATCAAGAGTTCTTGTTGATCTAAGGGTATCGGTCAACATGATGAATATAAAGACTCTTGCATACATTAGAGTTGATTCTAGCAAGCTCTCAACTAACAAGTTGGTGCTTCGTGGGTTTAACGAGAAGGGTGAGAAGGCTTTAGGTTCAATCACCCTTCTCCTAGAAATAGGGGAGTTGAAAACTGAAGCGAAATTTCATATCATTGATTCGGCGATGTCCTTTAACGCACTCTTAGGTAGGCCCTGGATCCATGAGTATAGGATGGTTCCTTCTACCCTGCATCAGTGCATCAAGTACAAACGAGATGGCATTGAATTTGAAATTAGGGGGGATCTGCAACCATTCTCCATTTATGAGGTCAGGATTTACGCAGATGCAGCGTATTATGTACCTAAAGGGTCCATCGCTTGTTCTAAGGTAGAGATCAACATTAATAAGGAAAAAGCAGAAAATTAAAATTCAAAAGTAATTCAAAAGTTGAGAAAAGAAAAAGTCAAAAATCAAAAGAGACAAAATTCTAGTAGCGAAGATGATGTCGAGTGCGTAGTCTTTAGGCCTCCAAATATTTTACCTCAAAAAGGTGGGAGGATGGCCCAAAGAGCACACGGTCGAGGTCCCTCGTCAATTGAAAAGAGAAATCCCCCAATATACATCGAACTTGAATCAAGTTCTGATGAAGAATCAAGAAAAAGGGGCACTATAATTGCTTTTGACTATACAAAAATCAATCCTCCTCCGAAGTTTGATCTCACCATAGAATAAGATAGTGACCAGGAGGGTACTAAACCAAAAGTTCAAAGTGACAAGCCTGAATTGAGTATATATGAAAAGCTTAATAGGGTAGTTGAATCCTTAACCTTAACCCCACTGTCTTCTGATAGAGTCTCAGGGTTAGAAATTAAGGACACCCCTAAATTAGACGGAGAGATAAGGAAAGTCCAGAAATTCTTTTCTAGCTCTTCCTCCTAAAGGGATGAAGTTGATGTAATCCTCGAGGTGGCAGATTTCAATAAATTAATGGAATTACCTTTCAGCTACTTTTCGGTTTGTGTAAAGAATACTTTTTCCAAAGGTCTCGTACCGTATCGATGGACTAAGGGTCAGGCTAGATACCACGAGAACATTTGGAAAATAAAAATCATTAAAAATTTGACTTGTCTTATCGGCTTTGGTACAGTTCGTTAATTCGATGACGATGAATACTGCTTAATGATAACCTATCATCTTGAATCTCAAAATATCCCTACTGAAGCCGCCACTCCCCTTGACGGACTTTGTTTGGAAGCTTTAGACGATCCCGATGAACTTCAAGTTCGGGATGCACCCCCTGAACTTGAAGAAGAAATTAAGTTGACAGTTGACGAACTGAAAGAAATCAACCTTGGAATAAGAGATGACCCCCGCCCCACTTTCATAAGTTCTTCGTTGATTGAAGATGAATCTAAGAATTTGATTCAACTTCTCTCCAAGTTTAAAGATTGCTTCACCTGGACATTTGACGAAATGCTGGGGTTGTCCGCTGACATAGCAGTCCATAAACTTGGAATCTGACATGATGCTATTCCTGTTAAGCAAGCTCCATGATGCATGCATCTGGAGATTGAACAACAAGTCATTTTTGAAGTTAAGAAGTTGGCTGAGGATGGATTTATTCAAGAGGAATAATACCCCTCTTGGGTAGCCAGTGTCGTGCCAGTGTGAAAGAAGAATGGTCAAATCTGAATCTGTGTTGACTATATAGACCTGAATAAGGCATGTCCTAAGGATGAATTTCCTTTGCCAATCCCAGAACTCATGGTGGACATTGCCTCTTCGCACGTCATTTTCTCCTTTATGGACGGCTCGTCTGGTTATAATCAAATCAAGATGGCCCCAGAAGATGAGAGAAACACTGCATTCAGAAGTCCTATGGGGATCTTTTATTATAAAGTGATGCCCTTTGGCCTTAAAAATGCCGGTGCAACTTACTAGTGGGCCATGACTCACATCTTTGATGACTTAATTCATAATCAAGTCGAATGCTACATCGACGATTTAGTTGTCAAGAGCAGAGTGAAAGAGGCTCATATTTATGACTTGAGAACTATCTTTGAGCGGTTACGTCGCTACGACCTTAAAACAAATTTTTTGAAGTGCACTTTCGGCATTACGTCAGGAAAATTTTTAGGTTTCGTAGTTAGGCACCGTAGAATTAAAATTGTTCTTGCTAAAATTGAAGCTATCTTAAATATGTCACCTCCTAAGAGTCTCACTCAACTGAGATCTCTTCAAGGTAGGCTGGCGTATATAAGAAGATTCATTTTAAATCTTTCTGGAAGATGTCAACCATTCTCTGTCCTGGCTAAAAAGGATGCCAAATTTATTTGGGATGAGAAATATCAAAATGCTTTTGAAATTATCACACAATATCTGACAAATCCGCCAGTTTTTGCAGCCCCCATTCCGGGGAGACCCTTAATCCTTTACACTGCAGCCCTTGATGAATCTCTCGGGGCCCTCCTAGCTCAAATCAATGACGATGGGAAAGAGAACGCTCTCTATTACCTGAGTCAGAGATTACTTCCAACGAAAATCCGTTACCCTGTGATTGAGAAACATTGCCTTGCTTTAGTTTTTGCAGCACAAAAACTAAGGCATTACATGCTTTCTCATCAAGTTAGTTTGATTTCTAGTGTCAACCCCCTGCAATATCTTATGACCCAGCTCACATTGTCAGGACGTCTGACTCGTTGGTCTATGATATTGCTTCAATTTGAAATCACTTTCATTCCCCTGCATGCTGTGAAAGGGCAGGCCGTCGCCGATTTCCTGGCAGCACACCTGTTACCGGCGGAATCTCCTCTAAAAGATGATTTACCTGACGAGCAAATCATGAGTTTTGAGGAATCTAATACTCAAACCTGGGAAATGTATTTCGATGGTGCAGTTTCCTCTCAATGGGGTAAAACACCATAATCTACTATTCCGGGAAAAGTTGGAGTCGGTCTTATTTTCATAACACTGGATAAGGGAATGATACACTTTTTCTACCATTTATCAGAACCTTGTACGAACAATGAGGCTGAGTATGAAGCTCTGATAACCGGTTTAGAACTTACAATCTTGATGGAGATTAAATAGATTAAGATCTATGGTGACTCTCAGCTGGTGATCAACCAGGTTGCAGAGACATATAAGGTCTTGAATCCTAAACTCCTGAAATATGACCAGTACACAATGCACTTGCTTGAGAAAATTCTCATTGTAACTATGTATAGGGTTCCTCGTGGGAGATATTCCTCGGTGGATGCCCTAGCAAAGCTTGCAAAGAAATTTGCTTGTCTAGAAGAAGACTTTATCCCTATAGAAGTTCAGGGTCTTCAAGTCTTGTCTCCTATAGATATGGAGTACCTCAACAAATAATCTCCCAGGTCCTTTCTACCTCTTCAGCAGTTGATGAAGAAGAAGATTGGAGACAACCAATAATCAAATACCTATAAGAAGGCAAGCTTCCCCATGATAGATCACTTGCCAATCAAATCAAGAAATGTGCCCTATCATATGCACTTGTCAAAGATACGTTATACCGACGATCATTCGATTAGATGTGGCTCTGTTGTTTAGACAAATGACAGGCCCTGAAGATCATTAAGGAAGTCCATGCTGGATTGTGCGGTGCTTATCAATCGGGTCCTAAGATGAAAATGAAAATCAAAATACTTGGTTACTATTGGCCTACAATGATTGACGATTACATTAAAATTGCAAAATGTTGTCATCAGTGCCAGGTTTATGGTGTGGTCTTATATCAGCCTCCTAATGTGTTGCATCCTACGATAGCTTTGTGGCCCTCTGAAAGTTGGGGCACGAATATCGTCGTGCCAATTGACCCTCCTTCTTCAAGGGGTCATCGCTTCATCTTAACAGCGACTGATTACTTTTTAAAGTGGGTAGAAGCAGTTCCACTGAGAAATATAACATCACACCATGTAATGAAATTCTTTTGTGACCATATCGTATATCGATTCGGCGTACCCCATAGAATTATATCCGATAATGGGTCCACTTTCAAGTCTACAAAAATCAATAACTTTATAAGTCGCTATGGTATTGATTGGAGATACTCAACGATCTATTAGCCTCGTGCTAATGGATTGGCTGAGGCCTTCAATAAAACCCTGGTACAAATCATCTAAAAGACCCTAGATGATAATAAATGTCAATGGGATGAGAGGTTGGTGGAAGCTTTATGGGCCTACAGAACCACATATCGAACCCCAACCCAATCCACACCGTTTTCACTAGTGTACGGGTCTGAGGCCGTACTCCCCCTGGAAATTCAAATCCCTTCGCTCAGAATTGCAGTCAAGAACCAGATCACAATAGAACATAATGCACAACTTCGACTTGAAGAACTTGAGGGTCTTGAAGAACATCGTCTCCAAGCCCAGCAAAATCTAGAACTCTATAAAGCCAGAATGATTCAAGCTAACGATAAGTTAGTGCGACCTAGAACCTTCCGAGTAGCGACTTGGTCGTGGTTCTTCAAAGGCCTATCTTAGCCCACCGAAAGCTCGGTGGGAAGTTTGACCCAACCTAGGAAGGACCCTTCGTAGTAGAAACAGTCTACAAAGGAGGCTCGTATCAGCTAGTAGATTATAAAAGAAATCACCCAATGCTTCCTATAAATGGGTGATTCCTGAAGAAATACTATGCTTGATGTAGCTCGAATTTCAAATTAATAAAATTTTAAAATTTTGAATTTTTTCAACTCAATCTTGTTCAAGTTTTTCAAATTTAAAATCTTGTTTCTCTTTTCTTGAGGTTAGATGTAAGTCACCATACTTTCTCACCTTAAGATTAGATCCTTTAGTGATAGATAATGCTTTTACAGCACAATCCTAATTTTAAAATTCAAAATTAAATCTGATCCTTTATGTGAAGCAAGTTTCCTTCACATACGATCATTCCTGACCCGATCCTCTATATAGAGCAAGTTTCCTCTATATACAATCATCCAGATCTGATCCTCTATGTGAAGCAAATTTCCTTCACATACGATCATTGCTGACCTATTCCTCTATATAGAGCAAGTTTTCTCTATATACAATCATCCAGATTTGATCTTCTGTGTGAAGCAAATTTCCTTCACATATGATCATTCTGTTGCAAATCTGGATTCAAAAAGTATAGATTTGATGATGACAAAAATGTTTGCATTTTATTTTGGTTGGCTAACCCATTTCAGGTACAAAAGATCAAAAGCAACTCAAGCCAACTCAAGATCGGGTCCATATGTGTCTAAATGTAATATTTTCCCTTTCTTGAGTTAAATGTAATGTAACTAATCTCCTAGCTAAGTAACCTTACACACACACACTCAGGGGGAGAGCTTGAGTGAATTAGAGTTTCTGTTTATTTTTTTGTTCAGATCGTCCTAGAAGATACTCACATCATCCTGGATGATAATGTGAAAACAGGAACCCTAATTAGGGCGACTAAGTTAAGTCTGTTTGATTAAGCCGATCGTCTTGGATGATCCATCCATCGTACGGGACGATAGGCTCAAATCAAAAATTCTCAGCCGCCAGATCAAGTTAGACAAGTTTTATTTTTAGAGATTTGATCTGATCGTCCCGGACGATACGTGTATCATCATGAACAATCCATTACAATCATGCCTAAATTAGTCTGGTGATTAAGAAAAGTAATTAAAGTCTGATTGATTCGATCATATCATCCCGGATGATCTCAGGATCGTACGGGACGATGTGTTAAAAATCCTGACTGTCTAGTATGTTTCACCTGTATGTCCAGAGCGATGATCAGGACGATTTTGGCTCTTTTTGAACTAATCGTACAAGATGATAGAAGTATCATCCTTGATGATCAAGTCATTTTGAGGTCATCCAGCACAAGTTTCTTCTGGACAACCAGAGCGGTCTTCTGGACGAAATTCCTGAATTTACACTAATCGTCCTGAACGATCCCAGAATGGTACGGGACGATCTGAACAACTTTTTCTACTAATCGTCCAGAAGAGCCAGATCATCCAGGCTAAAATAGGTGATTTTGAACTGATTGTACAAGACGATCTATCATCATCCTGGATGATATTGGCCGACCAATTATAATTTAGGACAAATTTTGAGCCCTCCAATAAGAAAAATCTTTTGTCACTTTTCTTTATAGAGAAATCCTAGAGAGAGAGAGAGTTTAGGAGAGAGAGAGAGAGAGGATCTTATAAGGGGGAGTTTGTGAGGGATTCACAAAGGTTGCTCTAACTAAGGATCAGAGTCGTCTTCTCCGTTCATCGTCTCTCATCTTGTCAGTTTTTTCTGTGGGAGGATCGTTCGCAAGAAGATCCGGGTTCTCTGCCCGCTTCAGGAGGCAGAGAAGGGAGTTCAGGTTCTCTGCCTGCTTCAAGAGGAAGCGAAAGGAGTCCGAGTTCTCTGCCCGCTTCAGGAGGATGAGAAAGGAGTTCAAGTTCTCTGCCTGCTTTACGAGGAAGCGAAAGGAGTTTGGGTTCTCTGCCCGCTTTAGGAGGAAGCAAAAGGAGTTCTGGTTCTCTGCCTCACCGGGTTGGTGGAAAAGAGTTTTGTACAGGCTTCTCTGCCTTGCTGTGGGAGTAGAAGGAGAGTCACTTTTCTGTTAGTGCAATATCCGGAGGGGAGGCTCTAGGGAGTGGACGTAGGTCAAGTTGACCGAACCAATATAAAATCTTGTGTACTCTTACTGATTATTTTTTGCACTTTATTTTTTTCTGTTATTATCTTCTTGGGTGAAATTTGTGGTTGATCTTTTCATTTCTGTGTTTACTTGTTTCCGCTGAAAATTATCGAAAAGATTTTTCCTGTTGCTCATGAATTTTTTAAATAACCAATTCACCCCTCCCCTCTTGGTTAGCCTCGGGACTAGTTCATCAGGGCTTAACATCCCTATCGAACTTTCATATTCCAGATCCGATCCTTTGTATAGAGTAAGTTTCCTCTATACATGATCGTCCAGACCTGATCCTCTGTGTAAAACTAGTTTCCTTTACATACGATTAATCTAGATCCAATTCTGTGAAAAGCAATGCTTCCTTCTCACAGGATCTTCTAGTTCTCTTTTTCTTAAGGATAGATGCGAGTCATCGTGCTTTCTTTTCTTAGGATTAGATCTACTAGTGATGGATAACGCCCTCTGCGGCACCATTCTAGTTTCAAAATTCAAAACTTTAAAGTCTGATCACCTATAGGAAGCAATACTACCTTCCTATGAGATCATCCAGTTCTCTTTTCCTTAGAGTAAGAATTCTCCTTTTCTTAGGATTAGACTCCCCAATGATGGAATAAGTCCCCTGTGGCACCGTCCTGGGTTCAATTTTAAATTCTCAAATCAAGCTCTTCTTTTCCTCAGAGTAAGTATTCTCCTTCTCTGAGGATTAGACTCATGAGCGATGGAATAAGTCCTCTATGGCATCGTCCTGGATTCAATTTCAAGTTATAAAATCAAATCATCTTTCCTTAAGGTTAGGTTTTCCCTTCCCTTAGGATTAGATCTACTAGTGGTAGAGCACGCTGCCCCCAGCACTACCCTAGTATCATTTCAATTTCAATCTTCTAGGGTTAGGATGTCATTTCCCTTAGAATCAAATCTAAATTCAATCCTTTGTAGTTAGGAGTCCCTTCTCCCTATAGGATCACCTAGGTCTTCTTTTCCTGTAAGGATAAGTTTTCTTCCCTTCCTTAGGATTAGATCTACTAGTGGTAGAGTACACCCCTCGTGGCACTACCTTAGTTTTAATTTCAAAGTCAACTTTATAAGGTTAGCATTTCCTTCCCCTTTGAATCAAATCTAGATCCAATCCTCTATAGTTAGGAGTTCTTCCTTCTCATACGATACCCAAGACTTTCTTCTCCTTTAGGGATAGACTCTTCCTTTCCCTTAGGACCAGACCCACTAGTGGTTGAGTACGCCCTCCGTGGCACTACCCTAGTCAATTCAAACTCCGATTCCCCAGGGATAGACTTCTTATTCCCTTAAGATCAAAACTCTAGACTTGACCATTTTATTCGGTCAATGCCAATAAGTGTAATAGAACTACATTCTATTACACATATTGGGGGTCCATTCGTTGACCTCATTTTTGTATGAGGATAGTAGGACCAATCCAGACCTTAGGATCTTTCCAATCCTTAGGACCAGTCCTAGCCCTATGATCGATATGATCTTAGATCAATCCAGATTCAAATTAATCCTGATCTTAGATCAATCTAATTTCCAGACTATTCTAGACCCTAGGATCTTTCCTAGATTTTAGATCTTAGGATCATTCTAGACCTTAGGATCCTCCTAGAATCTAGACTTTAGGATCTACTCTAGATCCTAAGACTCTTCTAGACCCCAGACCCTAGGACTTCTAGACTCTAGGATCTCCCTAAACTTTAGTCCTTAGGATCTACTCTAGACCCTAAAATTCCACTAGATCAATCTAGGTCTTAGGATTTTCCTAGACCTTAGATCTATCCAGACCTCAAATCTATTCAAACTCCAGACCAACCCAAACTTTAAATCAATCTATTCAAGACTCAAATCAATCTAAAGTTTAATTCAATTCAAACCCCTGATTAATCCTGACCTTTAAACAATTCAGATCCAGTTGCCACAGCCTCTGACCTAACTTTAATCCTATCTAATCATCTATAATCACCCAAATGATTGTAAATGATTTATGTAGTTCAAACCATATCATTCAAACTCAAAATCCAGCTCAAAACTAGAAATCCAGAACAAATTCCAAGGCCAAAGGTCTAAGTCCTAAAAGCCTTTTCAGTAAATCTTTAAACATTTCAAAACCCTATCAAATGAACTCTGATTTAGGGTCTATTAGTTCCATACTGATGTGACATGTCGCTAGAGGCAACCCTCCAAACTTGAGCTCATTCTGAGGTATCTAACCCCAGAAACTAAATTGAAATCCAAAGGCTATAAAACCTTCAACTATTTACAGTCTATGCCACTGGACCTATCACCCAGTGGATTTTGATCCTGGAGCTTTCTCCAAAGCTTCAAATCACTTCCAGACTCTCGATTATAACCCATTGAGTCACAAACTATATTTTTTTGGACTCAATTTGACCACTAGTTGACCAGGGGTCAAAATGACCAAACTACCCCTTTGGGGCTCAAACACACATTTCAAACCAAATAACCTCCAAATTGTTTGAAACTAATTCCAACAAATTTTAAATGTCAAACCCAACCTATTGAACCCAAAACCAACCATTGGGTCAACTTGGTTGACCAAGTCAACCTAAGTTGACCAAGAAGGTCCTTCAGGGTTCAAATAGGTCATTCTGACCAAATGACCTCCCCAGACCCTGAGGCCACCACCAGTGAACTCAGAATATTATTCCAAAATGGTTGGACCCAATCCCTACCCCTGGGTCAACCTGGTTGACCAAGTCAACCCAGTTGACCCATTAGCCCCACTAAGGGCCTAAATAGATCATGTGACCCATAAGACTATTTCAAACCTTCAATTCACCTCTTTTAGACTCAAAATATCAAATTAGACCCATTGAGTTCAAATTCAAGTCCTGGGTCAACCTGGTTGACCAAGTCAACCCAGGTTGACCTAAATCCCCTTTAAGGCTTTAATGGGTTATTCCAACCCATTTAACATGTCAAACCCCTTTCAAGCTCTAAACTAACTCCAAATCATGACCTAAATCTTTTTTTGATCATGGGCCAATCAAACCCAAGTCAAGTTGACTTGGTCAACTCAACAAATTTAGTCAAAATACCTCAAATCCTAACATTTTCATTTAAGCTTAAATCCTCTGGCCTCAAAACAACTCTAATCTATTCAAACCAGCTGACATGGACACTTGGCTGCCACCTCAAACAGTTAATATTGATATTTGACCAGGTCAACATAATAAAATTTGGTCAAACTACTTGAATTATCTTTTCAATTTTTTTCTTTAACCTCAAATCCCAATCATCAAATACTCTCCAATATATAACTCCAGCAGTTCAACACCCCCTCCTTGCCACCTCAGCTCCCTTTAACTTGTTGACCAGTCAATATAGTCAACTCAAGTTTCTAAACCTTTCCAAAGTGGCAAATTCCTTTCTTAATCCCTTAGCATTTGGTCTAAGAGGCTGTGGGGATGTTGTTTAAGGAATAAAGCTCCCTCTAAGCTTCCTAAGCCAGGCCCAAGCGTTGGTTTAGCCGAATAAGGCAAAGTGGTCCCCCTCCACTCCAAAAGCAACCAATGGGCATGTGGCCATCCCAACCTGTACCCCTACTGCCCAACGGCTTGGGACACTTGTCCATCATCCAAGGGAGGCCTCTGATGCATAAGGGCTATCCCTTCAACCCCAGGTTATTTGAATAGGGGGAAGTTCCCATTTTTGAGCCTCATTCGAACCCTAACATTCTCTCACTCTCCCAGCTCTTCCAGACCCAGCCCCAGGTTCCCTAAGCTCTATTCCTCTCCCACATCCATTCTAACTCAAAACCCACCATTAAAACCTTGTCGGCGACGATCTTCTGGTAAACCCATGGTGAAATCTGTCCTAAGTTCGAAACTCTCGATCCTGACGTTAAAAGCTCGGGGGATCTTCTACAAAAACTTGTGAGGACTGTCCACAAGTTCAACTGAATCAAAACCTTGAAGATCTAACGGTAAAAACTCCTAAAACCCTTAGCCCTAGGTCACTTAGCTTAGGTTTAAATAGCTTTTTATTAAGTTCATTTTAAGTCAAGCCAAAACTCCCACATGATTTCTGTTCACCTAGACAGCCTAGGTTTAAAATTTCGTTGGGTTTTGTTCACATGATCGAGAGAACAAGCTCGAAAATGGGTTCTAGGGCTCGGTTCACAGCCGAGTCGAACTATGCTGGATCCCAGCCGTTGATTTTCTTGATCAACGACCATGATCCAGCCTTACCGTGGCACCGATTAACCGCAGGCTCGGTCTCACGGTTAATTTCATCGTCCGGCGGCATATGGGCCCTTGATCCAGAATCACGGGATCATACGTCCGCCGTCAAATCTTTCTCTGTAAGATCAAACCGCGAGATTTAATCTTAGCTGTTGATTCATTACAGCGGGTGATCGAACGACGGGCGAGAGCTGCTGACTCGGATAAGTACAAAGCGTGTGGGGCCCATCGTCCGTCGAATCGAAGGTAATAATTGCCGGCAGCGCCAATCATTGCCAATGATTGGGCGCCGCCACCGTGTTTTGCAGCGCCCAATCAAGGGCTGCCACGCGTCTTCCCCGCCGTCGTTTTAATTCAATATATATATATATATATATATATTATAAAGCTATTTTAAAATTAATTATTTAATCTTTAATTTAATATTAATTTAAAAGATTAAATTTATTTTAAAGATATTAACTATTAAATATTAAGATATTTAAAATTAATATTTAATTATTTTGTTTTTTTTAAGAATTAATTTTTTAATTAATAATTTCATGGAAATTATAAGTATTATTTAAATTTTAAAATCTTTTAAAGTTAAAAATAATAATTTAAAATATTTAATGTTATTTAATATTTTAACTAAATATTTAAGTAATTAATTAAAACTTAATTAAATGTTAAGTTATTTTTGAATTTGGATATTAATTTTAAAATTATTTAATAATTATAATAAAATTTAATTAAAGTATCTTATTATTATATAAATGATTTATGATACTTTAATAATTAAATGATTAATTAAATTTCATTAATTAAATATCAAAATTTCTCTTTTTAATTAATGTTCAATAATTAAATAATTATTTTAAATTATTATAAATTTGAAATTAAACTAATTTAAATTTTATTTTATATGATTAATCAATTAACTATTTGATTATTAGTTAATATTTCATTAATATAAAATAACTTAAATATTTTTGAAAAATTCAAAGTAAATATTTTAAATATTCTAAAATTTTTGAAAATGCCTAAGATTCAAATTAACTAAATTTAAATTCATTTTAATCGTTAATTAATTTTAAATTAATTAAAAAATCCTTTTAAGTAATATAAGCTTTAAAAATTCATAAAAATTTCATTTTAAACCCAAAAATTAAGTGCAATACCTTGAAATTTTCTTAAAATCAAGTACTTTAATTTGACATTAATTTCAAAGACCAGAACTCAATTTATTTTGATTAATATTAATTACTTAATTATTTTAGTAGTTAATTAATATTTAAACTAGATATTATACTATGTATTTTCAAAATTAAAGACTTATTGTTCAAATTATTTCAACTAATTAGAGGACCTCTTAAACATTTTAAAATTATTTTAATCATATTTTTAATTATTATTATTATTATTTTTAAAACCTATTTCTATATGTATATATATGCATGTATATTTCAAAATTATTTTAAAATTATACTTATTTAAATCTTTGATGTTAAGAGGTCTATTGAAATTATAAAGATAGATTGAGCTTGTTTGAATAGAAATCATGTGGGAATGTTAGTGAATGGTCGTGTTTTAATCATTCACTAATCTAATTATTATTTATAATTAATTAAGTATTAATCCTTGTATACTTAGGATGTACACACCACCTAGTTTTAAGGCTCTCCTAGATTTAGGGATTGATTGTGTTTGTGTGCATTTATAAGTATGTCCAAGGGTTAGGAACATTGATTCAAACCCAATTAACTTAGTGACATCATTAAGGACAATAATTAAGTACTCATTTAGAGAATTTAGAATAATTATAGAAATTAGGATATACATTCTATTGACTTGAAATTCAAACCATTTAAACTTAGTGATACTCTCAGCCTTAGGGAAATTTCCAACTGAATTTTCAAGTCGTTATGCCCCTTAATTAACTTAATCAAACTTAAACCTGAATTAAGCCTTAAAACCTTCCAGAAAATATAATAAATAAAATTTAAATCTAAAAATTACATATAATACCTCAAACTAACCAGAATTCAATGCTCAACATTTGAAAATTAAAATTAACCAAATTTGATATCAATTTTAAGAATAATTTAATTTTGAGTGAAATTGAATATTTAATTAATTTAATTAATCAAAAATAATTAAAAATTCCAAAAACTTCTCCAATATTTGATAAACACTCCTTAGATCATTAATGATCTTTGGAGCTGATTTCAAAAAGTTTGGAAGTCATTTGGATTTAAATCATCAAAAGTCTTCTAATTAAACAAATTAAATATTTCAAATAATCCTCAAAACTTCAAAAATTCATAACTAATTCAAATGAACTCCAAATTGAGCAAAATAAAAAGCATATGACTCATATTAAGGTCTAATATTTATCAAAAATGTTAAGTTTCTAGAAATCAAACAAATTTAAAAAAGTCGACTTCTGGTCAAACCTAGTTCAAATAAAGTCAAAACTTCAAACCTTCATAATAAAATCTAAAAAAAATCTAATTTCAGCATACTTACTGTCTAACTGATCGTATTAAGGTCTAGTATTTTAATAAAATACTAACTTTCCAGAAAATAGTTTAAATCAAAAAGTTAACTTTTGACCCCTTAATTAATTTATTAAAATAATCCAAAAAATTCCAAAATTCAATAAATCTGCAAAAATTCTAGAAAACATCAACTTAACTTCAAAACCAGCAACCAATCAAATTCAATTAAAAATTAATCAATCTTCAATCCTTAATCAAACTCAAAATACTTAATCATACCGGGTACCACTAGATAACCTAGGCCTACGAGGCTATTAAATTAACTCCAAAGAAGGTGAAATAAACTTCACGATCTCGATGTGCAACAAAGGTGGTATCCAACAAATAATTAAAATTAATTTTAAAATCAAATTTAAATCATTAAAACTTAAACTTCAATTAAGATCTCCCTTAAACCTTTCAACCAACCAGAACATCAAACAACTTCAATCAAATACCCTATTTCGGACATATCAAAGCCACATAGCCTACCTCACACACTTTAGATGGTTTACTATGACAACTAACTCTAGTCTTAGGCTAGGTCGGTGTTTACTTTTCTGCTGTGTGCCGGGTTTTTGAGCTTTTACTGTATGATGTTTGCTAGTAATAGAATTGATGTGATTGTTTATTTATTTACTGCACTCTGTGACGTGATTGATTGTATGTTAGATCTACCCCTAGATCAGGGATGATTTGTACTAATTCAATCTTATACAGGTGTCCATGCTCATACAGGGCATTTAAAATTAAAGGGGATAAAATCATAAATATTAAATTGTATAGGTGCTCCAGAAATTTGCTTAAGTCCCCCTTTAATAATTAAAAGAGCATAGCCAAGTGTGGCTGGTTTGAGTATTTTAAATTTCAAATATATTAACTACTTGGGATGTTTCTATAACTGCTGATTATTAGGATAACCTTGCAGATTGTTGAGTCTAGATTTTAAATTTTATTCAAATATAATTTGAGTTGTAATTGAGTTATAACTATTAAGTGCTTTGACAATGGAATGTTTAAGCATCCAATTTGAAATCCAAAGAGGAAGAGACATCCCTTAGGGGAGAGTCTCTTTTCATTTGGAGATCCAAATTTGGATGATTTTAAATATCCAAAGAGAAAAGATAACCCCCTTTCAAGGGGGAGTTTCTTTTCATTTGGATATCCGGACCCGACGATCCAAGGAGTTGCAAGACGACGAAGAAGTGAAGAATGAGAAGAATCCTAATTCTCAAAGTCACTTGAGTCTTAAGAGTAGAATCCGGGTTGTAGTCAGTGGTACCCGGCCACTTTACTTTCCTGCAGACCCTGGGTTGTATAATTAAGTGGCACTTGCCATATGGACTTTTAGTTTGAATACTATATTTTATTGATTTGATTATTTAATTAATTTAATTATTATATTGATTGTGATATTATGATTGCATGTTTTTAGTAGTTTCTTTTGGGCGCTTTTGCATGTCAATTTTGATTTAGCCTGGAACCCGATCGGACGCTCGTGAGGGTACGGTCAAACTATTTCTACTTTAATTAAAATTAAAAATTTTAAGCTCAGATAAAAACTCTAACGCTTTTAAGAAGTAAGCCCAGACTCGCTAGGAGTTTTTCATGCATCATATTGAATCGTCTCTACCTTATTAGGCACCTCCCCGCCTGCGGGTTTTGGCAGACCACCTAACCTATTAGGGTGCAGTTCTGTCCAAGGGGATAATGTGCAATCTCTAGGATAAAATCTATTTTTAAGCCTAATTTTAAAACTGCTTCATTTTAATTTCAAGCATTTAATCGAGTCAACTAGCATGCATTGCATTAGTAATAAATTAAAATCGAGTCTAATTCTTAATCGCATTTTTAGCTTAAGCATTTCACCTAACATATGTTAAGGGGTCAATTAAGATCTGCTATAGATGTCGACCCCAATTCTTTAAACTAATCTTAATCAATATTTCTACCACTCTTGCATAATTGACCGGACACATGGTTTTGAAGCGTTTAGGTGGTTTAGCTGGCTCCCCAATCCAGGCCGGGGTAAGTCCAGGACTGCATTGCATTAGCTTGGATCTAGGTCACTAATTTTGAATACCCATTTTAGACTTAGGATCTAAGGCAGATTTTCAATCTTAAGACCTCAACCTTCGGGAATCTAATTCCCACTTTCTAATAAAATTGATCACTCAAACATTAAATCTCTTTCCATCAAATTCATACCTAACACTTAGGATAGGTTGGGGTGTTTCTGAAATAATTCAGAATCTCAAAACACCTCCTACCCTTCTTCTTTTGACTCTAGAAAGAACTGCTCAATTTTTATTCATTCCCGATCGAAATTTCCAGTCCCTACCTCCTTTAACATTAAACTTTGAAATCTTAAATGAAATTCGTATCGCTATTTAAATCGAGAGTATTCGTAGAAAAATTTTTGGTTTCCCTACGATGTAATTAACTACGAGGGCTTGCGCTTGTAGGAGATTTAGAAACCCAGACCAGACTTTTAAAATTAAGTTTTTTCAAAATTTTAATTAATTATCTTTGGGAAATTCAAAGTCAATGATATTATAGTCATTTTCAAATGATCGATTACAGATGATACCCTCTTTCTTCGGGGAGATATATCGTACTATTATCGTAGCTTTGATCATGAAATTAATGATCTCTTATTCTGATTATTATAGTCTAACAATGGATTAAACACCACTTTGATCCTTTGAGATCATACGTTGTTTCTCCTTGAGTTTGATTATAATAATCAGGATAAATTCAAGGATTTGTAATCTGAACCTATTAGAGAATGATATATTCACCTTTCGAGGTGATATATCATTTATAATAAGTGTTCGATTATAAAATTTAAATTCTAGAAATTATACATTTTCCAAAGAAAATTAAACCTTTTTTCAAACTACATTTTTCAATCAAAACATCCTCCAATTGCATAAATAATTCAATTCTTAATTTTGCATTTTTTTCCTATTGTGCTCTATTTCTTAGAAATTGTTGCAACTAATACAGTTAAAATTTATAAAGCATCAGTTTTGTACACTCTTGTTACTCTTTTAGGAGTTATCCTATTAGCAGGCCATTAAAAATTATTGGTATTCATTTCCTCTATTAATTTATATACTTCCTTAAATAGCTTAAATACTAATGATCCTCCAGCTGTATCATCTATAATTATTCTAAGAGGACCTACTAATCCATTATAAAATGTTTGAATAACTAACCAATCAAGTAAAGCATGGTAAGGGAATTTCCTAAGCATATCTTAAATCTCTCCCAACTCTCTTTAATTGATTCTCTTTTAAACCGGGTAAAAAAAACTGATATCATTTCTAAGTTTAATAGTCTTTGAAGGTGGAAAATACTTAGCAAGAAACTTATGAGTTACCTCATTCCAAGTGGTTATAAAGCCTAGGGTAAAAAACTCAACCACGTCTTTAGCTTTATCTCTTAAACAAAATGAGAATAATCTAAGTCTAATAGCATCATCACTGATACCATTATACTTAAATATTATACTAATTTTTAAGAAACTAGCTAAGTGTAAATTAGGATCTTCAACAGGAGTTCTCCCAAACTGGGAATTTAAAACATTTAAATTATGATAAGTTTTAATTCAAAATTATTTGCATGGATCATAGGTCTAAAAATGCTCTGATAAATTCCATTTACCAAAGGGTTAGCATAATCTCTAAGGGGTCTAGAATAATCTTGATCTAATACAAGTTCCATCATCATTTTAGTTTTTCAAAATTTTGAAAGGGTTCTTTCTGTTTTAGCATCAAACAACAAAGGTTCCTTTCAATGTCTATAAAGCAAGCAACCAAGAATATACAATCAACAAATAAAATAAATAAGATTAAAAGAAAAGAACAAATAGGTGAAACTATCTAATTAATTCAATAATATAGTTAAAATTGATAAAAAGAAAAATAATTCCCCGACAATGATGCTAAAAACATGATGTGGTGTTATATATTGAACTTTTGAATTGTATAAAATCTAGGGATCTATTACCCCTAAACAATGCTTAAGCTTTCTTTGATGTATAAAAATAATACTAAAATCACACTTAATATATGTAAGTATACATACCGAATCAAGTAAATAAAGTGATAGAGTGGAGTGTCGAACCCATGAAGAAGTATGCTTACTTGCAATAAACCACTACTGTTTATTCTAATTGCAATAATTATCTTACTAAAATAAAAATGATGATTTTTGGAGATTCTATCATTGAATAAAATAGTAAAAATATTATATACAATATTTAATTAAAGTGTTTTGGATTGATGAATTTAAATAGCATATCTTTCCTTATGAGACTCTTCATAGTAATATGATTTAGAGCATATGCATTCCCTAGATCATTATCGAGCTTATAACAGTGAATAGGATATCTACTAACCTCTTATAGTTGTAGTATCTCCTTAAGAACCTAAAATATTTTACATCCTATGTCTATGCATACAAACATTCTATCTCAATACTCCTGGTTATTCTTGCATTCCTCCGTCGAGGTTATACTTCACACTAAATTTTAACTACATGTATGGCCACTATGTGTATTAAATAAAGAGTGGGATAATACTGAAAATATTTTTAATAATTATAGAACAAGAGTCTTCATTAGTACTCAACTTGCATTTTACATTATTAATCCAAAATAAGAGAATTAACTAGACATAAGATGAAAAACTAGCAAACTCATTTTTATTAAACTCATGAAAGAATAAAAATATAAGAGAGTGATTTCACCAGGAAGGATTGAAGTATCTCCTCTACACTCCTTCTACTTTAACTTACATAGTTACTTTAAGAAGTGTAGGCTAAATACTCCAATTGATTGTAGCTTGTACTTCCCTAGTCTTCCTTAGATTTTACTCTAAGAAGAACTAGAGAAGTACTCTAAAAAGTACTAAATTTTATATAAATGACTTAACTCCCTTATAAATATAATATCACAACTATTTATAAAAAAATATAAGAAGGCATCTGGCACTATAACACTTAATAATAGCGTCACGACACCTTTAAAGTGAACTAGTGCCTCAATGTTGGAACTTTTGCACCACCACTGTACTGACTAACATGGATCAGTTATTTAGTTAACAATCTCATCTTTTAACTAAGAGATCATGGCCTTGGAAGCTACAACTATAATGCAGCAAAACTGTTGACATTCTAGCGTTGCGGCACCTAAGTAGCAAAAATGGTGCCATGGCGTAAAGAATTATAGCATCGTGACATTTGAAAATAAAGAATCTAGGGCTTCCAAGCTAACTTCTTGATGCTGCTGCACTGATAATGCTACAACACTGTTTGTGTTGCTGTCACAGTGCTTATAAATAGAGAATTCAGTGCTACAATGTTAGAATTGGAGCGTCTCGATGATATTGAAGGAAGTGTCAGCATTATTTCATCAGACGTCGCAGTGTTGTTGACTACTTAGAATTTTCTATCACTTTTTTTATTTTTTTACACAAAATTAACTAAAATAATATATTTTTACTAAAACTAAAATAGATAAACTAATATGTAATTTACACTTATCAGCCGTGTAGTCAACTTTATTGAGCATCACAGTGTTATTGCTAGTTCTATAGTGTTAGGTCAAAATCATTATTATAACAATTAAAATGTTGCGGTTGAAGTCTTTGTGAGTATCGTGGTCCTCATACGTGTCAAGCATCATTGTGTTTCCCTAATTAAAAAGATGGCACTTTATTTTTCAATGTCTGTACTACAACACCACATGTCTCATACCGTTAAAGTATCTATTCGTATGACTCTCTATCTTTTTGTATGTTCTTAAGTGTCACTATATTGGTCTGTTGAGTGTCACAGTGCTCATTATGATTACATACAAGAGTGCAAGTTTTAAATTATTATTTGTATTTTTCTCTTTAATTTCTTCAAGTTCTTATAATTTTTTTATTTGATCTTATTATGCAATGGCACATAAGATGTTTGATAATAAGAAGTGAGCATCTTTCTCTTATGCTAAAAGTATATTCATTTCTATTGAGGCTGAACAAAGGTATTCAACACTGGTAGTAAACAAGCAATTGATCCCTAACAGAGGACTCCAAAACCTGGGTCAAAAAGTTATGTAAATGATAGTGAACTAGAGCTGGGAACATTTTTGTGGGGAACCTTATACTGCAATTATAAATGTTGTGAGAAATTTTTTTACCAAAGGGAAGGAGGTGGTGAAAAATAAATATTTTATTAGAGGTAAGTTGGTACCATTTGGCCTAGTATCTCTTAACTATATCTTTAAGATGAGAGATTTGATTTGATGAGTATAACCCTTTTATTCTTTCCCCCATAAATCCTGATGGGTTGCTTAGAGTGCTGTGTGAACCTCATAGTGGAGCTGTGTGAAAGAAGAGGGAGGACAAAATTATTAATTTTCCTGCATCTTACCTAACCCAACTTTCTAAAGCTTGGCATTATTTTATCTCTGCCTATTTATTACCAAGCAAGAATATTAGTGAGGTAATAAAAGATCATGCTATTCTTAATTATGCTATTTAGGTTGGTTACACTATCAATGTAGGGAAGCTTATTTATTATTCTTTAAACTATATCATTAGGGGGCACTAATTTTGTGGGTTGGGAACATCCTTCTCTTATTTATACCTTATGTGTTAATGCTAGTGTGAGGGGAGATCTGAGTGAGGAATAACTTTTTTTCCCATATTAAGCCTCACCCAAAGAAAAATTTAAAGCTCTAAAAGGTTAAATTGTAAAGGAGGAAAGACTCAAATATCCCAGGTTGTCTGGTAGGCCCAAAAACAGCAGTAGTAGGAGTTCTAGGACTCCTAAATCTTTAGTTGGACAAGTAGCTGAACTGAGGGAGTAGATGGAGGGGGTGACTGACATATGTGAGGAGAGTAACGAATGAAAGACACACTACTCATATATGCAAGGAAATCATTACCACTACATAGCTGAATTTAATGAGGTTTTAGTGGGGATGTTTAGGAGGAGCCCCCTTATCGAAAATCCAGACCATTTTCCCCTTCTACTTTAGAATACCAGTCATTTGTTTGGACCTAGCCTAATGATAATGATGATGATGATGAGGATGAGGATTGTGACTCTGAGTGATGGGAATCATTTATTTTATTTTATTTGTTGTTTATGGTAGGCTTGAGAGAGAGAGAGAGAGAGAGAGAGAGAGAGAGAGAGAGAGAGAGAGAGAGAGAGAGAGAGTGTGTGTGTGTGTGTGTGTGTGTGGTGGATGTTACTAATTTTGTTTGTGGCTATTTTTTTATTTATTTTTCATTTCTTTTACTTTGAGAGGGATCCTATGATGTTATGATGTGATATATTTATTGTGATGATGAGTTGTAATTATGGTAATTAGATATAATTCTGATAAGAATAGTGACCACAAGTCATGTGTGGATAAGGATTATGAGAATAGTGCTTCATGCACTAGTTATCTTATTTTATTTGTAGTAGTTATATTCAGTGCTTTTAAGCTTCTTATCATCAGATGAAAAGTTATACTTATTTCATATTCAATTTTTACTTATTTTAATACTCTATTTTGTTCTGTTGTTCACATTTAATTTAAATTCTTTTATGCTTAACTATTGAGTATTGTTCTCTATATATCGCTTGCACTTTGATTACTTATTTAGCCTGAATAAAAATGGTAATTAAAAATTATGCAAAATAATGATAATACTAAAATCTTAGATGATATTTTGAATGAATATTGTATAATAATTCATAATTTGCAAATCTTAATAATTAACTAATATAAATCACTTAAGCTATTGACTTGTTTTGGACTTTAAAACTATACACTAATACATTGATAACTAAATTAAAAAATGAATACTTTAGCTTAGGGAAAAGAAGTGGTAGCTTAAATTAGGAAGATCATTATAAAACTTAAATATGAAATTAGTGACTTTAATAAATCCTTACATCAAATTAATTAGGGTTGTATAAGGATGAAAGAAAAATTGATATTCAGAATTATTAATATGTACTCCATAATTATGAAAAAGTAAAAAATATGAAAAATCATAAGAGGAGATATGATAAAGAAAAAGATGAGTGCTATCAAAAAATTGGTATCAGTTAAATCTCAATTCTAAAACTATCATAATACTTAAATCAATTAAGATAAGATAATTGAACTAATACATATAATTATGCACTAATGAACTTCTAATTTAACTATAAATACAACTAATTCCTAAATAATATATAATTTATTTCTAAAATTAGAAGTCAATCTTACACATACACTCGTAGTGGATATGCTCAATATAATAAATAATAAGGGTAACTAATTAGGATAATTATTATGACCTTTCAAATTAGAATTATAGCATAGATCATTCCAAATTACTTTTAGACTGTGATATATTATTTTATATTTTAATAATTTTAAATTATCAATAGTTAATCAATAGGCGATTTTACCATTACTTGAGAACAAACATGAAATTAAGATGGGAAGAATTTGTTAAGTAAAAATTTTATATTATTTTTTATGTTAAAATTTAGCAAAAATGTGTTATTTTAGTTATGTTTGCAGGAATTATTCAAGAGAACATCAAAATTAATAAGTGTTGAACGAGTGTCGCAGCACCCACATATTTAACACCGTAGCATTGCTATCTAAAAAGCTAGTGCCAATTTTAACATTGCAATACTAGACTCTCAGAAATTTAAAAAAATTTAGCGCCCTGATGGAGCCATGGTCAGCACCACAATATTGATCATCGAAATGTTGCAGCATTGAATTATACTTTTAAGCACCGTAATGCTCAACTTCTACATGGTCATGGCAGAGTAGTTATCAAAATGAAGAGCCGCATCAACTTAGCCAAAAGACACATTGGTTCACCTAGTAACCTTGGTAGGTTAATTAGCTCAATATCACAGTGGAGCAAACATTATAGCACTGAGGCACTAGTTCATTTTATACCACCATAGTGCAATCTTGTTGAGTGTCGTGATGCCTGAGTCCATTTTATACTTGTATAAATAGTTTTTAAATTGTTTTATTTAGGTGTTCTATCATTTTAATGGAGTATTGTACTTTTGTAGTATCTTCCTCTAGTTCTCCCTTAGAGTAAAGTCTAAGGGAGGCTAGGGAAGTGTAAGACACTTTCTCTTGGGAGATATTAGCCTCTATTGCATAAGAAATTCTATTTTTGGAAGGAGTGTGGAGAATATCAACTGATCCTTTTAGGTGACATATATCTTATTCATTCTCCTGTATCTTTTTCATATGAATGAAATGAATATGAGTTTTCTTTTTGTGTTATTTGTGTCTGGCTAAATCTCTAAGTTTTGGGCCAATGATGTAAAAATATAGTAACTACTAATGTAGATTCTTTGCTTTAAATTATTTCATAGATATTTTTAATATCACCCATTCTTCATTTAATACATACAATTATTATATATTTAGTTAATATCTAGTGTGATGTATAGCCTTGATGGAAGAATATTGGAATAAATAGGAATATTAAAATGAAATGTTGGCATACCTAGATATAAGATGTTAAACCTTCTAGGTTCTATGGATATAGTAAAATTTTAGGAAGTCCATAAAACCTTCCTTTTTACCCCTATAAGCTTGACAGAGATCTAAGAATGCATATGCTCTGATTTATATATATAATTAAGAGCCTTATGAGGAAAACTATGTTGTCTTGCATTCATTTGTAAAAAATATTTTAACTATATTAGTATTTAGTTTTTTTGCAAGTTCTATTATATGGAAAAAATTCAAAAACATTTATTTTTACATTCAATAGGATAAATTAAGCATTTAGAATAAATAGTTATAGTTTAGTGGCAATTAAGCAGAACACTTTCTCATGGGATCGACACTCTTTTTTTATAATTTATTACTTGATCGACATATATACTTGTATATTTAGTGGGATTTCATAAATTTTATATATAAAAAACCTAAGCATATAATTACATCAAATCAAAGCAAGCACTAACCCACATCATCTTACCATCTCATTAAATTTAGGAGGATGTGTTGGTTAGGGTGATTGTTGATTGCATGAATTACTTAAGAGTGATTTGAGCTATGATATTTGTTTGTATTTCTTGTGTAACTTTTTTGTATCAACCTTATTTTTGGAGTTGGGGTGCTAGTCTATATATATATATATATATATATATATATATATATATATATATATATATATATATATATATATATATATATATATATATATATATATAATTTCACTCCATCACAAGCGATACACCTGGTAATACGAGATATAAGGAAAATTTTGACCTCAACTCTAGGAATAAACTTTAAGCACCAAGATTTTTTAAAACTTATTTTATACATCTAATAGAAAGTTCATATGCAAGTATGTATAGATAGTAAGAATAAAAAAAGAAAATAAACTAATTATTATTTCACTAATAGAGTTCATGATAAAGGTTAAAATATATATATATTTTATACTCACAATAGAAAGTTCATATAAAAGTATGTATATATAGTAATAGTAAGCAAAAAAAAAGTAACTAGTAAATTATTTTTTTAATATAAATAGGATAAGAGAACAATGAATAAGTACAAATAATTAATAGAAATGAACATGGAAGAAATAACTACAAAAATAAAATTTTCAAACCAAATATAAGTACAAATAGAGTTACTATATAAACATTAAAATACCAAATGAATTCCTACTGCCAAGAGATATACCTTGATGAACCTATTAGAAGAAAAGTTTATAATGAGTGATTTGATGATTCAAACTCATGAAGTAACTTCTATTTATCATAGCATAAATTGCAAGTCATCGAATGATGCATCATGAATAATAAAAGGGCATAAATTAACATATAATAAAAGAAATTAGGTGTCATTATTTCATTAGGTTAGAGTAAAATTTCAATAATTAAATGAAAAGTGTCATATATTCTATGTAGATTTTAGTATGGTGATGTTCCTGATCATTTGATAAACAATGAAATTCTTTTCTAATATATCTATATGCAATCATATCAAGTATAATCTCATATCTCTAATTATGAGTATTTTTATATTCTTAATTTTCTAATGATATTTTGAAATCGATATCGTAAATACCAACACACTAAAATCTAGAGATATCCAATAAATTTATCACTCTGTGGGCCCATAACTCTAGCTAGTCAATATCAAAAAGGTTTCTCTTGACCTACACACCACTATACATATAGGCTTACAATCTCTATGTATTTCATAAGTTTTTACATATATTGTATAGTTAATGTGAGAGATGTTAGTTTTATAATGCATGATTTATGAAAATAAAATCTATTAAATTCAATAAAGATCTTATTATTATAGAAATCAATTCATCATATAGAAATCTGTGCAATAAAAAATAAAAGTAAAACTATCAATGTAACTAGTTATTTCATTCTGAATATGAAAAATATTTACAGGCATAAGTATAACAAATAATTGAATGACACAAGTAGGACTGATTACCTACAATTATATAGCTAGGAACCTACTATAAATATAAAGAAGGATAACATCACTAATAAGAAAATGTACATTTATCCATTAATAAAAAATCAGTACTTACCTTAAAGCATGTGACACAAGATTCTGAATAGGGAAACAACCAATTCAAACAAAAAAAATAATTTAAAGGACCTAAGCTATACAAACTGTCAATTAACTATGGGGATGCAAATAAAAGATTAGAACCCATATTAAATTAAAATTATTATAATATACTCAATATAGGTTACCCTTAATAATCAAAAAAGGTTAGTTAATATTATTGTGAGATACAACTACATTAACATCCTAATTATATAATAAATTTTAAAACTTCATTAATATAAATCCTATAACTAAAATTAATAATAATTAGTAATCTAGATTAGTTTATGTATTCATGTTGAGGAGAAGAAAAAGTGGAGAAGAATTAACAACATATCTTCAAAGGATTTGGTGGTGTAAAAACTTAAGAAGTTATAAAAGTTCTTTGATAAGGAGGAAGATATAGATTAGAGCTCATGAGAAGAAAATATGGTTGATTGTGGAGAGAAGAAGAGGCTTACAACTCTAGGTTAAAGAAAAGGAAGAGGAAGAAATGTTGATGCTAGAGGAAATGATAGGTAGGAGGTTTGACTAAGAAAGAAGATGAGTCTTTGATAACTATGTGAGTGAGGGATGAGTTTCTCTGGGCTCAATTCAAGGCACATGAAGTGGAAGGAGTATAAAAAAATACAAACCAAGTAAAAATAATAATAATAACTCTCCTTCATTGTATGTACATAAAAAATTAAATTATCTCCCTAAGAATATATATATATATATATATATATATATATATATATATATATATATATATATATGTGTGTGTGTGTGTGTGTGTGTGTGTGTGTGTGTGTGTGTGTGTGTGTGTGTGTGTGAACATAATAATTCTTCTTATTTTGATATCATTCAAAGGATCTATAAAATTTAGTAGTTGGTTACATCAAACATGAAATTCTACCTCTTTTGATACATTGCATTAAATATAAGGGATAACATAATAAATAATTATCGGTAATAGCACTAAGTTAGCAGCAAAGCTCAAGTGAGATAGTTTTTATTATCTAGTAGATTATACTAAGAATGGGAGGTTTCTCACGTTGAATTAGGAATATTGTAACTTAGTGGAAAAGCTAGGAGTGATAGGTTCCTTACCTTGAAGAAGGAATATTACGACACTTTTAGGAGGACTAAGAGTAGCTTATAGTAGAGGTGTAGGATATATCTCTATTACCTATAAATGAAGAAGTTGTTGTAAAACATTTTCTCCAGGTACACATAGAGTGAAGAAGAGCAGTTTGTGACAACAAGCATTAGTAGAGATCATAGTTCTAATTTGGGTTAAGCATTGATGTACGTTAAAGCTGGTCAAATTAAATAAATAATGACTATGTCTAATTGCTTTATATTTTAATTTATTTTTCTGTGCAGTTACTTTATTCATCATTTATATGCTTTCATGTTCATATGATGCATATGATGATCTACTTGATTAGTAATTCATATGCAAGTCAGTGATTAAATATAATTATTATGCTTAACTAGTACAGTACTTTCTATGTGCATTTTCATATTCATATCACTATCATATTTCATTTTAGACACTTATGACTTAGTGTTTTCAAGAGATATCCTTATAAGCTTATGTGTCATAATAAATTTATATAACTAATCATTTAATCATTTCATCCACCATCACTACATGTTTACATGTTACTACTTGTATAGAATCAATTTAATTGAATACAAATTTATGTAGTTATAGTTGAGCAATATATTAATACTGATGCGTATAAATTAAAATTCTCACACTTTAACTTATCACACAATATATTATTTCACTTCTATACTTAATACTATCATAATATGTATCTAAACAAATATATTGAATTTTATATAATCACTTTCATTATAGTAGATTCAACTTATATATTCCATATTAATTGATAGGATTATAAGTAAAAAAAAATTAAAGAAATAAGTAGCATATCACTTCATAGCCAATTCAAACCCCCCTCTAGTATTTTGCCTTCAACTTATAGGAAACCTCAATTTGTGTTTAAGATTTTCTTTAATTAGTTCAAACACATCATTTTATTTGTTGATTCATCATGAACATTGAATTATGATTTTAGTATATTTATCCTTCTATTTCTTGCTTACAAGAGTTGTGATGTTATCATGTTTGTTGGCTGCCACCTTACTATATAAGCATTCTATAGTGTTTAGTTACATCATCACTCTAGCACATATATACTTTTATATATGTATTATTATGAGGTCATTTTTTGTGTCCCAATTATCATAAGCAAGCCCCATCATCCCCTTCTCAATCTCAAGTCTTGACAAGTCCTTGATATCCCTGGTTGAGTTGTTCTCACATATGTTATAGCCATAACTTATGTTTAAGAAATGGTAATATATATTACACATGCATGCCTTTAATTTTTTATTTATATATAGGTCTAGTAGGGATGAATACCCTAGGTAGTCTATAGCACCTTATTAGAGAGTGACACCTCCTCTTTTAGTTTATTAACTCAAATATGATCATTTGATCATAAGTTAATGGTCCCTATTATCAAAGACATAATATAATATTTGATTAAAAGATTTAGATGTATGCCTTGAAGCATTGCTACAAGACTAGTTAGGTCCTACCATTGCTCATTAGTGTGTCATATGTATGACCATGTGTCATGACACTTATGTGATGCACATATCTTGGCCACTTAGAAAACTCCTAAAAATTTTTAAGAATTCCTAAACGTTTTTAAGAATGCCAAAATGCTAAAATATGAGGTTTTAAAGACCTAATTTGACCTTAAGACACCTTAAGGATGGCCTCTTCCTTTGAGTAATGCCAAAATTTATCTTGTGATTTGCCCAATCGAAACCTTGAACCTAAATTAACCTATATTAACCCATTCGACCTAACGAGACCTAAACCCTTAGATTAGCTATATTAATTGAACCAAAGCCTTTCATTGAGCTTCAATAGGTTAACCATAGGCTAATTAAGGGCATATGACCATTTATTATGCAGATTGATTCATTGAGTTGACCTAACTAAACATGTAAGGTCATTTTGGGTAATTTGGTTAAATTCGGCTCATTGAGTTCCAATTGGTTTATCATATGCTAAACACAACAAATTGACCAATATATCAAGCCAATTGGATTGTAAACTAAGGTTAGTCCAATTGAACTAAACTTGAATCATTAGGGTCAATTTGACCAACATCCAAGCTATCCATAAGAGGAAGGAGGTTGTCCATGCAACTAAGGAAGAAAAACCTACTCCATTTTATCAACTTATTTGAACTCATGACATTTTTCACCTTTACTGTGATTGAAAATTGATTATTCTGTTTCTTTACATATGGTATTCAAATTTCAATGTTGGTTAGGCAGTGTAATTGTATTCATGCTGAGTATCCCAACCAATTATGCTCAAGGCTCAAAATTAGACAATGTGGTTGTTGGGTGGACTTGACCCCCACAAGATTGTACCCTTTATGTGGCCTGAGAAAATAAAGCTAAAACCAAAATCATAGAGAAGGAAATGGAGAACATATTTAGAATGTGGAGCTTTATGAATCACATGTTGGGGTTTTATTTAAAACACAAATCTTCTCCGATAAGGCTTGTGAATGGACATTTATGCTATGTTCTTTTGCAAATAGACTTCACTCGCAATTTATCTTTCTCTCTTATCTATTTGGCAAAGAAAAAGCTTGATTTGGTGGTTTAAATGTTGCCAAATTTGCTTGTTAAGCAGTATATTCTTCTAACCACCCATGAAATGAACCTTAGTGCAGATAGCATCCTGAAGAAGCTTCTTTGCTCTGAATTGACTGCGGTTGTTATGATTATCCAATCATGTAATTATGTTGTCTTTATACTTCGTGAAGCACATTTAAAGTACAATTTTTGTATAAGAAGACCCAAAGTCTGACATTCGGGAAAACTAATATTTATAAAATCTAATATTTTTTAAACGTAAAAGAATATTTTGTTTAATACAGTGGCATAGAAGTACTAGTTGTTGGTGCTCTCTACTGTCTGCTAGTAATTCGCTGAGGAAGGCTTCGTGAAGCTAATTTGTTGGCTTCTCTTATGTATGGCCGCCTTGCTTTATTTGTTGGAAAGTTTTCAACTTGAGTGGTATTAAATGCCGATTGGGACGGTTCTCCTAATATAAGTTATGATGTGAAAAAATTGTGCTTAGTTTAACATTAGAAGTTTGAAAATTATGTTGGTAAGAAAAATTACTGGTTCTCATACGCGTAAATTTAAATTTTTTCTAAAATAAATTTGATAACTTTCCTATGACATACATACAAGGAGCAGAAGACGCTTGATGAGAAAGACGCTTTACCAGAAACCACTATTGTTCTTCTTTCCAAATAAAGCACTCTAAGAGTGTTCGGTCCTGGGTCAGATTACCTTCAAAAGCTTTCCAGATGATTCAAAGCGCACATATTCCAGATTATTTAATGATTCAGATATTTCTGTACGTGATGTTATCTATTTCCAGGTTCTACAATGATTCATGGCGTTTCCATGAACAACATTCCGTAACTATTCATCAGTATGTCTTCATTTGCCTGGCAACACCCGCTACAGTGCTTCAAAACTTCAGCATTTCTTTTGTACTTTTCTTTCATGTATATGGTTCCAAGAACAATCAAATGGCTTGTTATAAAAGCAAATAGCAATGTCACATTAGGTTCGTTACCATTTCAAGTAATAGCCGACATTGATATGCTGCTTGATCTGATGCGGGAGTACATAACTGTCCTGATTTCTCTATGTGCATGGAGTGAGCAATGAAAGCTTTGTCCCAGCTTAAAGGGAGTTTGTTAGGAATTCTCCTTCGATGTGAAAGTTAATCAGAAAGTTTGGTGCTAATGGGGCCAAAGATTGTTAGAAAGTTGGACTCATGAGTGAAAGATTAAAAAAGCTAGGAATCCAAAATGTAAGTGAGATGGCTTCAGAGCTGAAAGCTATGCACCTGACTAGTTTTTTGCAGCCGATAAATTGTTGCACTGAAGCAGGTTTCCCTCAAGTCAGGCTCCAAGCACATGGAGGACCCCAGCGGCTTCTCTTCTCCAAAGGTTAAGAAAAAACTAGCTAGCTTCTACTTTCTTATCGTCCTCCAACTTTGCCTCTTAGTTCTATGCATCTCCTTCCTATAAACTAGCATGAGTTGAGCTGACTCATCTGTTGTTGATTTTGTTATTGTCTTATGCTACTGAAGTGCATCAAGTATAATGCTGTGAGTCGCAGCTCAAATGGCAGAAAATCTGGGAAGGGTGGCCAACTGCAGCCTGTTAAACTCCATACTGAGGTAAATGGATGGTCTCAAGTGACGTGATAAATCTTCCTTCTGCAACTAGTATGGTTGGAAGAATACACAATAAGAACTATTAATGTGATTGACCGTTATAAATCAGGATAAGTTTCTCTCCATAGTGATGTATAGGCCATGGTTTTAAACATGGGAACAGTCTTCCGAAGAAGATTGTGCATGTCAATCCCTCTCATATTCCGTACTAATGGAAAGAAGAGTCTTCTTCAGAATCTGACATTTTAAACCAAAAAAAAAATTACATACTATATTTTTATTAGGTAGACTCCAAATCAGCACACACATAAATTGGGCATAATGTTAGTTATAAAATTAATGTAGACACAAAGCTACAAATATTAAATCTAGGTGGATCTTGAAAAATTCATCGTAGTTAAATGAGTTTACTGCTAAGTCAAAGCTCTTTCGTGCAAAATATGAAGTTTTAGAGAAAATAAGTTCCGAAATACAACATAGAGTATATATATATACGAGTCTATGATATATTTGCTCAGGTTTTAAGATTGCATGTGTCTAAAATATGAAATCAATTTCCTAATCTCAAACTATAGGCTTAATTAAGGCTTGTAGTTAAGGTTGTAAACAAAGTTCTAAAAAAGGAATGTTTTTGAACAGCAACGAGCTGGACAAGCAAAGGAACCAGGCATTGTTCGAAAAGTGCAGGAGTATGTTGCTGAAGATCCTCCTAAACATCTGCCATTAACTAATGTGAAAACTCAGGTTAATGTATATAACCTTACATAATTTGACTAGTTGAATTCACTCCTTTTTCTCCCATCTTAATTTGTTTTGTACAAAAACTTTGCAGAATCTATCAAAGCTCTCAGTAAAAGAGCAAACAAAATCACATAACTTCAAGCTTCATACGGAAGAAAGAGCGGCAAGACGTGCTGGATTTAACCATTTGGTAAGGACTTGAGAATCTGTTGAAGTTGAGCTGTTTGTAGAGTTGATATCAGTTATAATTGAGTGCAGGTTGCTAGCAAGATTAGCACAATGGAGATTCTGAGGCGGTTTGAGGAGAAAATTCAGAAGGTTTTGCATTGTTTTAAGTTTATTTCAGTTCCTCTACTGAATTTTAAGTGAGATGGCCGTTCTCAATGAGGAAGATTACAGGTTATAGAAGAGGAGGAGATAAAGATTATGAGGAAAGATATGGTACCCAAAGCTCAGTTGATGCCCATATTTGACAGGCCATTCCTTCCACAAAGGTAGGGTTACTATATATATATAGAAAATAATGGAAAGCGAGCAATGAAAACAACTTGAAAATATTTGGTGACAAAATCATCACTCTGAAAAAGACTAATGACAAAAGTGGCTCCCTCCTTTGTAATAATTGATATGATTGGAAATACTTTTGTGCGCTTAAGGCCTGTGGTTGGGAACTTTGTTTTCAACGTTGAGATTGCAATTCATGCATACTAATTAGTAATGTTTAATAATTTAATATTACTTTTGCTCATTATTTTTGAAAATTGTCCTATTTAATTGTGATTTTATGAGTATTTAAATGTATATATTAATTATATTCGAGTTAAGTTAGTTAAAAGTAATTGAAACCAACTTTTAGATTTAATTTAAGTTTTTTTTTAATAGTTTGTTTAAATTAAACTAATGATTGTGAGTTATTATTTTTGAAACTCACCACACAGTGAGATGTGAGATTTAGCTTCGTCTGGGACGACTTTCTCGCTGCTTCTTAAAGCAATTTTTTAGTACAAAAATTTAATTTTTTGTACTAGAAAGCTATTTTAAGAAGCATCAAGAAAGCCGTCCCAAGCGAAGGCTAAGGTTTAAAATTTATGTATTAAAAAATTGTTTTAAAAAATAGTAAGAAAGCCGTCTCAAATGAAATCTGAATAATGAGGGCATGGAAGTCATACTCCAAAAAATGAACTTGCCTTTCTCATTAATCTGATCATCAGGTCAGATTTTAACTTCTGCTGTATATGTTTGGCAGGTCAACAAGGCCACTAACAGTTCCAAAAGAGCCAAATTTTCGTTTCCTCGATAAAAATTGCGGGTCTGCGCAGGATTCCTACACTGTTTATCAGTATTTCAGCCAAAATTTGAAGGCCATCAGATGATTGATTTTCTTTTGAAATTAGGATTTCTTTTAGGCTTCATTTGGATAACTTTCTTATTACTTTCTAAAGTAACTTTTTAGTACGAAAAATTTTAAAACTTGAAAATTTTGTACTAAAAAGTTGATTTAGACGATAATAAGAATGATGTCTCAAACAAAGTCTTAGATTCTTAAGTTGTGCTTCATATTTTTTCTTGACATTTGGGCTTGTGCATTCATTTTAAAACTTTTTTTAAAATAATTTTGGAGTGAGGAGTGAGGAAGGGCATCTATATATATTTCACGTTTGGGCTATGAAGCTGGTGTTTGTCTTACAAGAGAAGGTTTCTTGATCTGTATGTAATAAGTGTTTATTTGCTTATCTAATCATGATTTTTTTTTATTTCATATGCATATATAATTAAATGTATGATACAAAATTGGATTTTTTTGGCCGTTTACAAGACATGTTTAAGTGCCCAACTATATTGCTAATTCAATAAAGTTTAAGGTTTCGTTTGGGACAACTTTCTTATTGCTTTCTAAAGTAGCTTTTTAATATAAAAATTTTTGATCAAGAAAATTTTGTATTAAAAAGCTGATTTAAAAGCGGTAAAAAAATTGTCTCAAACGAAGCCGAAATCAAACCAAAAGAATATTAAAATTGAGAACTTAATCCAACAAAAGGCAAGTGAACATAGAGTATAGTTTCACAACTAACGGTAAAAAATTATATATTGATGTATAATAAATACCAAATGAATAATCCCCATCAAATGGCTTATTAAAGTATTGTTCTTAACTTTGATCCCATTTTGATTCATCGATCTGCTCTAAAAAATGATATTAGAGCTAATTGTTTAGCTGGAATTAGGTGATTTATGCTGTCTGTAACTCTTGTGAGTTTGTGGTCCTTTCAATCATTGATCAGCAAGGTTTAACAATGATAACTTCCAGTGTTAGCCTTAGTTCAATGAGTTCTTTTGCGTATGTGCGCAAAATGAAATCAACATAGTTGAAGAATTTGAATTTATTTTATTTTATTTTATTGAAGTTGGTATTAAATTTTAATAATCTAATAAATTGATGAAATGTAATTTTTTTTTTCCAAAATTAGTTTCTGAATTTCAAAGAAGCCAAAATAAGTGGGTTCTTAGCTTCTTTGAATGGTATTGTCTGAGGAAGGCTTGGAAAATAAATATGTCTTCTATAGCTTGAGAAGAAAGGTTCTCTTTAAAATTGAATGTTTATATCAATTTTGTCAGAGGATTTAAGCAAGATAAATATGAATATATATTTTGAGTTCATTTTAAAAAAAATAGAATATGAATAAATTATTTTTAGGTCATGTTTGACGGTCAATTGTTCATATAAAATCATATATATATATATATATTGTTACAATCCGGGATCTTTAGTACTTGATTTTGATGATGACAAATAATATTGACTGAATTAATATGTTCATCCCTGAAAATATAAATGTTTATTTTTATCTGCGAGTACTAACATTTCAGATAAGATATACACCGCTCAAGACTGCTGGAGACTCGAGACTGCGTAGACTAGGATGTGCAAAATCTTGTATTTTTATTTTCTTTATTTTTTTATTTATTGAGTCTGCCACAAAAGCATATATACAAAAGGGGTGACCAAGCGCACACACATAGGGGGAGAGTTAAATTTTTTTTTAACATAAATTTAAATTTTTTAAAATACATCGTACTGTACGATATGTCATTTTAACTCAGGCTTAACGGCTAATTCTAGATGATTAGTTTTGTAAACTAATTGTACTGTACGATAGTGATCGTACTGTACGATTACAATCGTATTGTATGAACATTTGAAATCTTGCCAAAATTATCCCCCATTATCAGGCAATTAAATTATGATTTCTTAATTATATTTGATCGTACTATACGATATAGATCATACTATATGATGAACATAGACGATTTTGTTCGCCCCATATATTGTACCAGACAAAACTACGATTTTTTGTACTAATCGTCCCAGACGATATTTATATCATACAGGATGATGTTCTGAAAATGAACTAATCGTACTGTACAAAGATTACAGTGCGGGACGATGAACATATATGATTTTGTTCGTCCCATGGGTTGTCCCGTACGAATAGTTGAAAATAAAAGGATCGTCCAGTACGATATATGGATCGTACTATATGATATTCGTAAAATTTGTGAACTATTCGTTTGCATTCGAGCTGGACGGAACTATTTTTGAACTGATCGTATTGTACGACATTTGATCGTACTATACGAACAAAATCATCTAATTGGAATTTTTAGGGTTTTCTAAAGCCTAATTTAAAAAGGACTTTTTCTTATTCAATTAGAAGTTGTTGAGACCGTGGTTGACAGAGGAATGAACTCTTGAGAGGGAGCTTTTGGAGAGATCCAGGGTTTGTGAGAGGAAGGAGAAGATGAGCTTGAGCGTGAGGGAGAAGGAGTGTGAGGGGATCACACGGTTGCTCTGAGCTAGCTACATGCTTGCTCCTCCTGTAGCCTTGGTGAGTCTTGGGAAGGTTCTCTTGGAAGAGAGGCTTCAAGGTCAACGTCCTCAAGGTACTATGCCATCTCCAGGAGGAAGAAAAAGGAGAAGGTGCGATGCCTTTGCCAGGAGGGTGACATAGCGTCTGGTATTCCACCACACAGAGGAAAGTGAAAAGTGAGTCTTATAAAGGCTTCTCCACCTTGCTGTGGGAGCAGAAGGAGAGTCAACTTTTAGTAGTGCAATACTCAGAGTGGAGGACTCCGGGGAGTGGACGTAGGTCAAGTGACCGAACCACTATAAAAATCTATGGTGTGCTTTTTCCTTATTTTTCGCACTTTAACTTTTCATGCATTTATCTATTATGCTGACTACTTGGTGAAAACTTTAATTTTAATTGTGTATTTTCATATTTAAAATTGTCTCACCATCATCTTAATTGTGAACGTATGTTTTGCTTCCGCACTTGATCAGTTTAGTTTTTCTAATTTAACAAAAAAAAGGTGAAAAAGACAAATCCACAAAAAGATTAGAACTCTTGTGAGGATTTAATTTTTAAAATACCAATTCACCCCCCCTCTTGGTGCACATCAAACTTTCAATTGGTATCAGAGAGGGGTTTCAAAATAGTGTTTTAGAAAACCTAGAAACATACGATCCATGGTACAGTTGGTAACCGTAACGCTGTGGAGGGTTATTCGGTAACCTGTCCACCGTTATTTGACAATATATCATTTAATTTTTGAAAAATTTACATGTCTACGTTTTTGCAATCTATAGACTATCGCATGTGGATGTTGGCTCAAGATGGTTACTCTGCACCGTTTCATATTTTGAATGACATTAAAATTGATTTATCATTTAATGAATAAAGTAACGAGGATAGGGAGCTCGCACAATTGAATGCAAAATATTTAAACTATTTCTTTTATGCTTTAAAATTAGAAGACTATATGTGAGTGTCTACTTATAGTACTAGTAAGGAGATCTGGGATAGATTGTGTATCACATACGAAGGAATCAGTGAGGTCAAACAATCTAGGCTAAACATACTACTACATGATTACAAACTCTTCCGCATGCAACCTAGTGAAAATATATCTGAAATGTACACTAGATTCACCCAGATTGTGACATCCTTGCATGCTTTAGGAAGAGAGTTATCTAATTCTAAAAAAATGAATAAAATACTGTGATGTTTGCCTAGCACGTATGATGCAAAAATAACTGTAATAACTGAATCCAAAGATTTAAATATTTATTCAATTAACAATTTGCTTGGGTCGCTCATTGCCTATGAGCAAGGAGTGAGTTAACGGCAAAGTGATGCAAGTGAAAAGAAGAAGGAGTGAACTGTGGCTCTAAAAATGAATAATTCTGAAAGTGACAGTTCTACAGCGAAGGAAGATGATGACATAGCCTTGATGACTTGTCAGTTTAAAAATTTTCTAAAAAGAAAGCAACGGCATTATCAAAATAGCTAGAACAAAGGTAAGAGCTCAAAGAATACTAAAATTACATCTGACATAATTTGTTTTAAGTGCAAGAAACCAGGTCATCTCCGAGCTGATTGCCCCAACGTAAAGACTCATCAAACCAAGGAGAAGGGCGAGAAAAAGTCAAAGTACAAGAAGGGAAAAATAAAGACATAAAAAGTATTTTGGGCCGACTCTGCTTCAGAATTATTAGAAGAAGAAGCAGAGGAGGAGGTAACGAATTTATGTCTTATGACTAACGATAACCTTGATCAATCAGATTAAGATGAGGTATGTCAACTTTCTTACGATGAACTGTTAGTTATTTATGAAAAGATTCATAATTCGTATAGAAAATTAAAGAAAATGCATGCTAGTCTTTATACTAATTTTAATACTTTGCAAAATGAGCATGATAGTTTAGTTAAGGAGCATTCTGACTTGGATAGAGATCACATGTCCCTACTTGATGAATTTGATGCATTAAACAAGAAGCATATTAAGTTAACTACTGCACACGATTCCTTAAATTCATCACATGTTGAACTAGAAAATGCATTTAAGGAATTAGAAGTACTTGCATCTGAGCTAGATAGTAGTGAGCATGCATTAAATTCAAAATTATAAGTCTTAAGAAAGAAAATGAATTTCGAAATATATAAATTCAATCATTTGAGAATAATGAAACACCTCATATATTTGCTCAATTTTATAAACCACCATCACTTGAAGAATCTCATTCAAAATCATCAAAGCATGTACCATCCAAACCTAGGAACAGGCACTATCACCCCCGTAGATTAGTGAACCCATTTCAAAGTGTTAGGTGTTATTCTTGTGGCATGCTAGGTTATATGGCTCACATTTGCACAATTCACTATAAGACACATTTAGTGTGGAAAACTAAGCTGTATTCATCACAACATAACATGTATTCATCGCATTCATTCAAGCATAAGGAGGAACCCAAACTCACTTGGGCTCCCAAAACTAATCTCTGATTGATATTGTAGGGATGCTCTCACAAAAGACCTAGTGAGAGCGTATGGTACCTGGGCAGTGGCTGCTCAAGACATATGACTGGAGATGTGAAGCAGTTCATGACACTGGAGGCCAGGTCAGGAGGCAAGGTGACTTTAGGAGACAACACCACCAGGAAAGTGGTGGGCTTAGATATCATTAGAAATTCTAAAATTTTTGTAATTAAAAATATTCTGTTAGTTGATGGTTTAAAGTACAATCTTTTAATTATTAGTCAACTATGTGATAAGGGTTTTGATATAAAGTTTCTTTCTAACAAATGCATGATTAGCTTAGATGATAAACTTGTGTTAGATGGAAAATAGATAAATAATATTTATATGTTGGACCTGAATTATATTGAAAACTCAAATCCGCTGTGTTTGAAAATATTAGCTGATGACTCTTGGCTGTGGCATAGGAGACTATGCCATGCTAGCATGAAAACACTTAGGAATATCACTCAGAAAGACCTAGTTAGAGGCATACCTAAGTTAGACTTTACTAAGGACCACCTATGTGATGCCTGCCAACTAAGAAAATAAGTAAAATCATCATTTCATTCAATCAAGGACATCAACACCACTAGGTCACTAGAAATTCATCATATGGACCTATTTGGACTTGTTAGTACAACTAACCTAGGTGGAAAATCTTATGAATTTGCAATAGTGGATGACTACTCTAGGTTTATTCGGATAAAATTCTTAGCACATAAGAATGAGTCCTTTGAAGTGTTTAGAACGTTCTTCACTTGGAATCAAAGGAAATTAGGATGTGAAATTTTAACTATCCATAGTGATCATGGTGGAGAATTTGAGAATGATAAATTTGAATTATTTTGTCAAGAGATAGGAATAGAACATAACTTCTCAGCCCTTAGGACCCCTCAGCAAAATAGAATAATCGAGAGAAAGAATAGAACCTTGGTTGAAGCTGTTAGGACCATGATAGCTGAATAAACTCTTCCTAGATATTTTTGGGCAGAAGCAGTGAATACCACGTGTTATGTTTTAAATAGGGTGAATGTCAGACCAAAACTTAATAAGTCACCTTATGAGCTGCTTAAGGGTAGGACACCTAATCTTTCTCACTTACATATTTTTTGTTGCAAATGCTTCATCTTAATCAATGGTAAGTCACCCTAAGAAAAGTTTGGTCCTAAATCTAATGAAGGTGACTTCTTAGGCTATTCATTCGTAGGTAAAGCCTATAGAATCTTTAATAATAGGACCCTTATAATAGAAGAGTCTACCCATATTATATTTGATGAGTCAGATAAGATATCTAAACCTAATTCTGAAGAAGAAGAAGTTGAAGTCACTCAGGGGGTAGAAACCATTACCATAGAGAATAGAGTAGAATCTCAGGAGTGTTTGCCTAGAGATTGGAAATATTCTTCTAGTCATCCTAGAGAATTGATCCTAGCAGATCCATCAAAAGGTGTGAAAATTAGGCATGGACTTAGGAAGGAAGTTAGTCATTCTGCATTTATTTTGATGATTGAACCCACCAACATAGATCAAGCCTTGGAAGATGAATTTTGGATCTTAGCAATGTAAGAAGAGCTAAACCAATTTATTAGGAATGATATGTGGGAATTGGTCAAGAGACCTAAGAAATAAAGTGTTGTTGTAACTAAATGGGTCTTTAAAAATAAGATGAATGACTTTGAAATAGTAGTAAGAAATAAGGCCAGATTAGTAGCAAAGGGGTATAACTAAATTGAGAGAATAGATTTTGAAGAAACCTTTTCCCTAGTAGCCAGACCAGAAGTCATAAGGGTACTCTTAGCCTTTGCTTGTTTTAGGGGTTTCAAATTATATTAAATGGATGTCAAGAGTGCTTTCCTAAATGGGGTAATCAGATGTTTATGTTGATCAACCCCCTAGTTTTAAAAACCCATAATTTCCAAACCATGTGTTTAAATTGAAAAATGCACTATACGGGTTAAAGTAAGCACCTAGAGCCTGGTATGAAAGACTTAGTACATTTTTAATAGATAGAGGCTTTGTTAAGGGTAGTATGGACACCACCCTTTTCTTAAGAAAGGTAGGAGATGAGATACTCATTATTCAGATTTATGTGGATGACATCTTGTTTGGATCTTCAGATAAAATCTTATGCGATGAATTTTCAAAAATAATGAGTGAAGAGTTCGAAATGAGTATGATGAGAGAACTTAATTACTTCCTTGGTTTTAATATAAAGCAAATGGAAGATGGAACATTCCTTAGACAATCTAAGTACATCAAGGATATTCTGAAAAAGTATGAAATGGACAATGTTAAGGCCATGAATACTCCTATGAGTTCTAACATTCAATTAGATAAAGATCCTAATGGAAAGTCTATAGACTAGAAGAAGTATAGGGGAATAATTGGATCACTTCTTTATTTAACTGCTAGCAGACTTGATATAATGTTTAGCATATGTCTCTGCGCTCTATTTCAAGCTGACCCAAAAGAATCCCATATGACTGTTGTAAAGAGAATCCTTAGATATCTAATAGGGACCCCAAACGTAGGAATTTGGTATCTTAGACATAGTGCTATGTTTAAAATCTTAGGATATTTAGATTCTAATTTTTTAGGATGTATGATAGATAAAAATAGCACATATGGTATCTGTCAATTCATAGGATAATCCTTAGTTTCTTGGTCCAGTAGAAAATAAAACTCGGTAGCTCTTTTAACGACTGAAGCGGAATATATAGCAGTAGGAAGCTGTGTTGCTCAAGTGTTATGGTTAAAACAACAGCTTTTAGATCTTGGACTACCTTTAGGAATCATCCCAATAATGTGTGATAATACTAGTATAATTTGCATATCTAAGAATCTAATTCAGTACTCACAAATAAAATATATAGACATTAGGCATCACTTCATAAGAGATCATATAGGCAAGGGTGATATTGAACTGCACCATATTGCTACTGGAGATCAACTGGCTGGAATATTCACAAAACCAATAGTATATGACACCTTTAGCATCTTGAGAATAAAACTGGGTGTCATAGACATTCTAGCTTAATTAAAAAAAAATGTGGTTTGTGCTTCTCTGTATGTTATTTTTATAATTAAAAAAATTTTAAAAAAAAGGGAATTCTTGATCTTTGTGACACCAAAACTCTATATTTCTATACCCATCACAGTGTACGATTCACTATCATACTGTACGATCCATTCTGATTCACACATCACAGCTTTTAATTTGATCAACGGTCTGGATATGCCTACTGGTGCACATGTTGTACTGTATGATTCCATATCGTACTGTACGAATCACATTATTGAACATCATATTGTATGAGTAACCGCTTGTATTATATGATCCACGTGTCAGAAATGGGCTGGGATGAATTTAAATTCGGCCAGTACAATCATTATTGTTGTTCGTACTGTACGATCAATTTAGTCAAAAGTCATTCAGACGACTCCTCGGGACGAACGACCTTTCTCACTAGATCGTCTAGTATGATCCTGTTCGTACTGTATGATTTGATCACATTCTCTGACAAGTCATCCAGATAAATTAAATTCCATAATCGTACTATATGAATCACTATCGTACTGTACGATCTATCAGAAAGTTTATAAATTGGAGGGAATCTATGGATCATTTCACTCATATCTCTCCCAAATTCCAAATCCATTCAAGTTTTTGGTTCTATGGCTAGTGGAAGTAAACGAGAAAGACTGATCGTGGGGAGCTCCTCCTCCTCCCGGCTGTTCGACGACTATTTTCTCCCTTCCACGAATGAAAAAGCTTACAACAAATTCAAAGAGGTGAAGATCACTCCTTCCCATATGCTTAATCAAGCCACTCTAAACTTTGAGGTTATGAATCTCTTTGCCTCCACGACTCTCTAATTTCTTCTTACCTTGGCCTTTCCATTTCACTCTTAACTCCTTTATGAATTCCTAGCCAACCTTAAGATCGACTTAGAATGCACAACACTGACTTCTTTTATCTGTAAATGCAATGTCGTTATCACTAAAGACGATATAGTTGAACACATTGGACTCTCCACTGAAGGACCTCATCCCCAATCTCTACTCACTAATGATTTTGATTGGACCTCAGTCTACATGCTACTTAGAAATATGCCCACGAATCAACACCTACCACTTGTTCAAAGCCTCACTCAAAATGTCCGTATTATCCAGCACGTTCTTCGCACATCCATTGTACCAAAAGCTGGAGACTGCATACACATTACCTCGTTGCTATCCGTAGTCACCTATCTCATCATATTAGCTATAAAATTCGATGAAGCTCAAATGATCTTAGACTATATTCATAACTTGTCTGCTATTCGATATCCCAGTGCCCGAAGAAAATAAAATCTTGCCTTAAAGACATGTCATTGGATACATCCTAGACGTAAAATATCAACTACACTATCTTATCCCTCTGGATAATCATCCTATCTTTTACACAGACACCTCCTTTCACATTCTTTTACATCGAGGACACGCGTATGCAGATCCCGATTTTCATAAAGAAGAGGTTGCTGCTCTTGTCGAAGGACCTCTACCACCACCCATACCACCACCTGGACTTGCCTACCCTCAGGATGACATCATTCATCGACTTGACCACCTAAAAACTAAACTGGATTACCACATTGATCAACAACATCACCAGCATGAAGATGATATGAGATAGTTTGGGGAACGTTTTACCTCAATAGATTGCCAGTTTACGTCCCTCTATCCGCACTTTTAGCCATCTCCACCACAACCACCACCAGATCAGGATCCTGACTTTTGAGTACTTTAGCTTGTTTATGTTATGTAGTACTTCCTTTGTATTATTTTACTTTTACCTGTGTAGCATGTTCGTCCCTTTTTTCTACTTTCAAAAGGGGGAGAAGGTGTGATGTTATGATATTTTATGTTATGATGTTTTTTAAGTTCAATGTTACATGTTCTATGTTATGCTCATATTTTATTATTGGTGTTTTTATCATATTTGCTGTTAATCCTGTTATGTTCAGCTTTTGTTTAATTTTTTTAAAAAAATTCTTTTCTCTCTTCTTATAAAATCCATTATCTAAGCGAGGGGGAGTTAAAGAAAAAAAAATCTATCTTGGTTCATCAGGTAAAATTATTTGACATCATCAAAAAGGGGGAGATTGTTGCAATCTAGGATCTCTAGCACTTGATTTTGATGATAATAAATAATATTAACTGAATTAATAGTTCATCCCTAAAAATATAAATGTTTATTTTTATCGGTGAGCACTAACATTTCAAGTGAGATATACACCGCTCAAGATTGCTGGAGACTCGAGACTGGGTAAACTAGGATGTACAAAATCTTATATTTTTATTTTCTTTATTTTTTATTTATTGAGTCTACCACAAAAGCATGTATGAAAAGGGGTGACCAAGCACAAACACACAGGTAACTTAAATTTAATTTTTTTAAAATACATCATACTGTATGATTTTTTATCGTTCTATATGATATATCATTTTAACTCAGGCTTAACAGCTAATTCTGGATGATTAATTTTGTAAATTAATCGTACCATATGATAGTGATCATACTGTATGATTTATTTCAACATGAAAACCCTAGTCGCCAGGAGAGTTTAGGTAAGATTTTAAATTTAAATTTTTGAACTGATCGTTCTATACAAACATTTGAAATCTTGCCAAAATTATCTCCCATAATCAGGCAATTAAATTATGATTTCTTGATTACATTTGATCGTAATGTATGATATAGATCATAGTATATGATGAATAGAGATGATTTTGTTCATCCCATATATCATACCAGATGAAATCACAATTTTTTGTACTGATTATCCCGGATGATATTTATATCTTACAGGATGATGTTCTAAAAATGAACTAATCGTACTGTACGAAGAGTACAGTGTGGGATTATGAATAGAGACGATTTTGTTCATCCCATGGGTCGTCCCGTATGAACAGTTAAAAATAAAAGGATCATCCAGTATGATCTATGGATCGTACTATACGATGTTCATAATATTTGTGAACTATTCATATGCATTCGTACTGGACGGAACTATTTTTGAACTGATCATACTGTACGATATTAGATCTTACTGTATGAACAGAATCATCAAATTGGAATTTTTAAGATTTTTTGAAGCCTAATTTAAAAAGAACTTTTTCTTATTCAATTCGAAGTTGTTGAGGTCGTGGTTGATAGAGGAAGGAACTCTTGAGAGGGAGCTTTTGGAGAGATCCAAGGTTTGTGAGAGGAAGGAGAAGGTGAGCTTGAGCGTGAGCAAGAAGGAGTGTGAGGGGATCACACGGTTGCTCTGAGCTAGCTGCACACTTGCTCCTCCTGTGGCCTTGGTGAGTCTCGGGAAGGTTCTCTAGGAAGAGAGGCTTCAAGGTCAATGTACTCAAGGTACTCTGCCGTCTCCATGAGGGAGAAAAAGGAGAAGGTTCGCTGCCGTTGCCAGGAGGGTGACATAGTGTATGGTATTCCGCCACAGTGAGGAAGGTAAAAGTGAGTCTTGTAAAGGCTTCTCCACCTTGCTGGGGGAGCAGAAGGAGAGTCAACTTTTAGAAGTGCAATACTCGGAGTGGAGGACTCTGGGGAGTGGATGTAGGTCAAGTGATCGAACCACTATAAAAATCTCTAGTGTGCTTTTTCCTTATTTTCCTACTTTAACTTTTCATGCATTTATCTACTATGCTGACTGCTTGGTGAAAACTTTAATTTTAATTGTGTACTGTGATATTTAAAATTTTCTCACCATCATCGTAATTGTGAACATGTCTTTTGCTTTTGTACTTAATCAGTTTAGTTTTTCTGATTTAACAAAAAAAAAGGTGAAAAAGAAAGATCCACAAAAAGATTAGAACTCTTGTTAGGATTTAATTTTTAAAATACCAATTCACTCCCCCCTCTTGGCACACATCAAACTATCATATATATATATATATATATATATATATATATATATATATATATATATATATATATATATATATATATTGTACACCTCAAACATGTGGATCTAAATGAGTAAAAAAAAATCAGATAAGTTATTTGATGGGTTGAAGGAGATTAAACTTTCCTCAAAGGAGCTGAACCAAAGAGGGCATTCAACACAGTAATGATTATTCTCCTAAGGCATGCTCGCCTTAATCATGCACCTTAGAGGCATTTGTTTCAGAAGAACTTGCCCAATTAGAGCACTCATCTCAAATGTACCAACCTAAAAAAAATAACCCAAGTTGTACTTAACCTTGCCAAGAAAGTCATCTGTTTAATCAATAAGATAGTTTTTTTCACACCCATCGAGAGATGGCGACTGCAAATACCTACTTAGCAGCTTTCTCCTCCCATGTGCATTAACGAATGTGCCCAAAGAATTTGCCAAAGAAGACTATGCTATAGGGTTATACCAGAGGTTGTTGTCCATGCGTAACTACTGGATTCTCATCCATGTGTTTGCAATACTCAAATCATGTATTATTTTATTATATTTGTTTGAAGCCTCTCTTATAGCATGGTTCAATATTTTTTCCATACTTGTAATAGTTTTGGTAATCTAAATAATACTTCTGTGGTGAGATCATAAATAAGTCAACTTGAATATGTACATTAATTACAAGGAGCAAGCTCTGCTAGGTTTTGGCTTTAGTGCCACCTAATCCTTCTTTTACATATGGATTCATGGTTTCCAACAACAGGATTGCATCATCTCCTACCTTTTACCAAGGGAAGTTCATCTTTCCTTGTTTTTGGTTTTTTTTCTCTCTTTTGAGTGTTTTTCCCTCTTCATCTTCGATTGGTTTTTTGGTTTAGATGTAGATGTTTTCATTGGAAACATCATCAACCAAGATGGTGAATATTTCTATTAAAAGGAGTGATCCTAGCTTTTTAGCTAGTAAGAACCAATCAAAATCATCTTACCAACGTCCAACATACTGAAGAAGAATTTTGGCACTAAAAAGCTAATTCTAAACATATCTTCGAGGGTGATAGGAATACTAAGTATTTTCACACTTTAGCTAATAAAAAAAAAGCTAAGTCTTATATTAATAAAATCAAGATGGATTCTGGTGTTTGGTTGGAGGACAAGGAAGCTATTGCTGCTTCTGTTATCTCTCATTTTAAAAATCTACTTAGTATATTGAAAAATGTGGAAGATATTTCTTATCCTCAGTTTATCACTTCAGTTATTATGATGATAATACTATGCTCTCTAAATGTCCTGATGAAGAGGAAACTTATCTCTCCCTTATGGAGATGAACTTGAATTATGTTATTGGCCCTGATGGTTTCACTATTACTTTCTATCAAAAAAATTGGCTTATTATTAAAGATGATTTATTTAGAGCTATCTTGTGCTTTTTAATGGATTTTTTATTCCTAAGGCTTCTACTAGTACTTCAATTTTTTTTATTCTAAAATATGATAATCCTAAAAGTTGGAATAATTTTAGACCCATTAGTTTGTACACTACGCTTAATAAAATCATATCCAAAATTTTGGCCAATAGATTGGCACTTCTTGTTCCTAAGACTATCTCAAGGAACTAGACTGGTTTTGTGAAAGGAATAAGTATCTTTGACAACATGATGCTTGCCCAAGATCTTAGTCATGAGAATAATAACAAAATGACGGATCATAACTTTATATGATGCTTGACATTTCCAAGGCCTATGATAATATTAACTGATCCTTTATTTATAGCATATTGAAGCTTTTAGGTTTTAATGAAAATATCATTGTTTTTATTTCTAACATTATTAAGAAGGTTTATTTTTTATTATCACTAATGATTTTGTTCATCATTTTTTTAAAGCTAGGTAAGGTGTTAGACAGGGTGACCCTTTATTCTTTGCTCTTTATACTATTATTGTCAAGTATCTTTCACGTGGATTCCTTGATATCTGCTCTAAGTATAAAAGCTTGGCTTATATTAATGGTGGTGGTTTGAATATTTCTCACTTGTGCTTTCTGATGATATTATTATTTTCTGTAATGGTTATATTAAGAGTGTTAAAATGATTTATCAAATTTTTAAACTTTTTTGAAAAGGAGAGTGGCCTTCATTTTAACTAAAAGAAATGTTTGTTTATTGTGGGCAAAGATATGCATGTTGGGAAAATCAATTCTAGTAAGTGTTACACTAGTTTCTCTAAACATTCTCTACCTATTTAGTATTTGGGGCCTCCCCTTCATAAAGGGTGCAAGATATCCTTCTTATTTGATAAGTTTTTCCATAATATTCAAAACAAAGTATCGGCTTGGGAATTCAAACTTCTTTCCATGGTGACAGTCTGGTTTTGATCGAAAGTGTTTTTTTGCTCCACACTTGTGTATTTATTCCAAACTATCATCCCTACTTTGGAGGTTTGTGATAGACTTGAGAAAATCATTAACCAAGCTTTCTAGGGTTCCTTCTAGGAGAATAAAAAGATACACTAGCATACGTGGCATCTGCATTGTCCCTCATAGTAAGGTTGGCCTAGGTTGTAAATCTAATGTTGACATGGTTAAATATTTTTCTATAAAATTATGTTAGAAGTTTAGGGTTAACATCTCTTTCTAGGCTAATTACATGCATAAAAAGTACTGCAATCATTTACATCCTTCCCAATGCTTCTTTAAGATGGGGTTTTGTAACTCAAAATGGCTTGGGGAATAATGCATACAATGGGGATTTGGGGAAGCATCCTCTTATTTTTGGTAGGATAACTTGATTGAGACTGGTTCTATTGATTCTACATTTAATACTCATTCTGTTTCGAATATGAAGGCCACTGATTTTGTTGTAAATGGTCAATGGAATGATAATCGTCTATCTGAGCATATTCCTATAGATTGGGTTAATATTATTTGTGAGATTCCAATCAATAATTTTTCTAAATATCTCCCTATTAAGTATTCTATCAATGGTGAATTATGTCTTAATGATGTTTGGAATATTTTCAAAACTAAAAGCAATCCCAATTCTATTTTTAACAAAATTTGGAGTTCTACTACTCCTACTAACATCTCTATTTTTTTGGTGGATTATTAACGGCTGGATTCCCGTGGATGATATGTTAAATAAAAAGGGTTTTTGTATGACCTCCAAATGTTAATGTTGATTTCAATTGGAGACTATCAACCAAGTTTTTTTGGATGGGCTTATTGCTTTAAAGGTCTGAAATTTTTTGGATAGTAGTCTAGGAATTAACATGCCATCTATTAATGATAGTTGTAGTGCTTTATTAGGCCACTTATTTTATGATAGGTTGGTTGGCCATATCTTAACTGTTATTCCTTTGGTGATCTTTTGGTTGCTTTGGAATGAAAGGAATAATTGTAAGCATCAAGCCACTAAGATGATCTCAGATAGGCTTATCAGTTTATTAAAGAATAAAATTCACCAACTTATCTTTGCTAACATTCTCTTTCCCAAGCATTTTAAGGGGAATCGTATATGAGCCAATTTCTTTCATACTCAATTTTTGGTTGATTATAGGAAGGCTCCCTCAAAAGTTTTTCATTTGATGAAGCTTTCTTAAAATCAATTCAAGTTGAACATTGATGGCTTTGTTTCTATGGCTAGTGTTGGTTGTGGTGGTATCATTTGTGACTATAAAGGGGCGTTTATCTATGCTTTTTCTTCTAGTATGCCAAAGTGTTTTGTAATCTAGGCTAAGATGAATGCTTTATTTGTTGGCTTAAAACTATATTTAATCATAATATTTCTATTATTTGGATTGAGTCTGACTCTTCTTTGCTGGTTAATTTAGTATCCTCATTATCTTATAACAATGGAAATCTTTATTATTTTTTTTAGAAAGGCTATGCGTCTTTTGGATCATTGTGAATACAAGATCACTCATATTTGGATAGAAGGAAATATTTGTGCAAACTAACTTGCTAAAATATAGAATTCGTTATCCTCCAGTGAGTTATATCAAGTGAGTGATCTTGATGGGATGAATAGTATGCTAAGTCTTGATAAGATTGGCTTTCCATATCTCAGGAGAAGATATCTCTTTTTGTTCTTCCCCTCATTTTGGTTATGTGCTTCCAATTTTTTGTTATTATTGTTGTTGGGCTGGATTCTTGTTTGGTCTATCTTGGAGGTGTTGTGTTTGTTGTCTTTGAGGTTTATATTGAAATCCAGGATCCCGAGCACTTAATTTTGATGGTGAAAACTAATACTTACTGAATCTATATGGACTTCCTTAAGATTACAAATATTTATCCTTGTATATGAGCACTAACATTTCAGGACAGATACACACTGCTCAAGGTTGCTGGAGACTCAAACTGGGTAGAATAGGATGTTGAAAATCTTGTAATTTTTAATTTCTTTATTTTTATTTTCTTGAGTCTGCCACAAAAGCATGAATGTGAAAGGAGCAACCATGCACACACACAGGGGGAGATTTGTTTTCATGTTTAATTTTTTTTAAAAAAATTATCGTACTGTATAATTTTTAATCGTACTATACGATTAATCATTAATACTCAGGCTAATAGCTATTTTCCAGACAATTAGTTTTGTAACCTAATCGTACTGTACGATGGTAATCGTACTGTACGACGAGGTTCAATTGAAAAATCCTAGCCACTAGAATACATTTGGTAAGTTAATATTTTTTATTTTTTGGACTATTCGTACTGTACGATCTAGATCGTACAGTACGATTAATTGAATACTTACCAAAATTATCTCCCGTAATCAGGAAATAAACTTTGGTTTCTTAATTAAAGTAGATCGTATTGTACGATACTATATCATACCGTACGATAGTCAGAGATGATTTCATTCATCCCTTTGATCGTACCAGAAGAAACTAAGGTTTTTTATTCTATTCATCCTGGACGATATTCATATCGTACTGGATGATAGCCTGAAATGAACTAATCGTACTGTACGAATAGTGCAGTGCTGGACGATAGTTAGAGATGAATTTGCTCATCCTAGGGATCATCCCACAGATCATCCTGTATGATCAGTTGAAAATAATATGATTATCCTGTACGATATACATATCATACAGTACGATATGTATAGAATTTGAGAACTGTTCATCTGTGCTCGTATTGGATGAAGCTGTATTTGAACTAATCATACTGTACGATTATATATCGTACTGTACGAATAGAGATGAAAAAGTTGAAACTTTTAGGGTTCTCTGAAGCCTGATTTAAAAATAACTTTAATTTTTGAATTGAGGGTTGTTGGTCTGTCTTCTTGCTGAGAGAGGCATTGAGAGAGGAAGGGACTCTTGAGGGAGAAGTTTTCTTTGGAGAGATCCAGGGCTTGTGAGAGGAAGGTTAAGGTGAGCTTGAGCGTGAGGGAGAAGGAGTGTGAGGGGATCACACGGTTGCTCCAAGCTAGCTGCATGCTTTGCTCCTCTTATGGCTTTGGGGAGTCTTGGGAAATTTCTCTAGGGAAGAGAGGCTTCAAGATCAACATCGTCAAGGTAAGCTGTCATCTCCAGGAGGGAGAAAAAGGAGGTCCGCTGCCATCACCAGGAGGGTGACATAACATTTGGTATTCTGCCACACCGGGAAGGTGAAAGTGAGTCTTGTAAAGGCTTCTCCGCCTTGCTGTGGGAGCAAAAGGAGAGTCAACTTTTAGTAGTGAAAATCCCAGAGTGGAAGACTCCGGGGAGTGGACATATGTCAAGTGACCGAACCACTATAAAAATCTCTGGTGTGTTTTTTACATTTTTACCGCACTTTACTTTTCACGTATTTTATTTACTGCTTTTAATTATTTGGTGAAAAGTTTGATTTAGATCTTATATCATGAAATTTGTAATTGTGTCGCCAATATCGTTGTTGTGAACGAACTACTAGCTTCCGCATTCTACTTATTAAATTGTTATTAAAAAAAAAATTAGAACTCCTATTTAGGTTTAAATTTTTAAAAATACTAATTAACCCCCCTCTTGGCGAATCTCTGACTTTAAAGTGGTATGAGAGCGGGGTTTCAAAATAGTGTTTTAGAAAACCTAGAAACGTAAGATCCATGGCTCAATTTGGTAACCGTAATACTGCGGAGGGTTATTCTATAACCCGTCCACCTTTATTTGACAATATACCGTTTAATTTCTGGAAAATACATATGTCTATATTTTTACAATCTCTAGACTATCACATGTGGGTGTTGGTTCAAGAAGGTTATTCTGCACCTTATCGTATGTTGAATGGAGTTAAAATTGAATTAGCTTTTACTGAATGGAGTAATGAGGATAGAGAATTTGCACAGTTAAACGCTAAATACTTAAATTGTTTCTTTTGTGCATTAAAATCAAAAGATTATATGCGAGTGTCTACCTGTACTACTGGTTAGGAAATTTGGGACAAACTGTGTATCACATACGAAGGAACTAGTGAGGTCAAACAATCTAGGCTGAGCATAGTGCTACATGATTATGAACTATTCCGCATGAAACCTAGTGAAACTATCTCTGAAATGTACACTAGATTCACCCAGATAGTTACATCTTTGCATGCTTTAGGTAGAGAGTTTTTTAACTCAGAGAAAGTGAACAAAATATTATGATATTTGCCTAGTTCGTATGATGCAAAAATTACTATAATAACTGAGTTGAAAGATTTAAATGTTTATTCGACTGACAACTTGCTTGGGTCACTCATTGCCTACGAGCAAGGAGTGAGTCAACGACAAAGTGATGCATGTGAAAAGAAGAAGGAGCGAACGGTGGCCTTAAAAGCGAACAATTCTGAAAGTGACAGCTCTGCAGTGGAGGAAGATGACGACATAGCCTTGATGACTCGTCAGTTCAAGAATTTTCTAAAATGAAAGCAACGCCGTCATCAAAGCAATTGGAACAAAGGTAAAAACTCAAAGATTACTAAAGTTGCATCTGACATAATTTTCTTTGAGTGCAGGAAACCAGGTCATCTCCGAGCTGATTGCCCCAACGTTAAGACTCAACAAACCAAAGAAAGGGCGAGGAAAGGCCAAAGTTTAGAAAGGGCAAGTCTAAGACACAAAAAGCATTTTGGGCTTACTCTACCTCAGAATCATCAAAAGAAGAAGCAGAGGAGGAGGTAATAAATCTATGTCTTATGGCTAATGATAATCTTGATCAATCAGATCAAGATGAGGTATATCAGCTTTCTTATGATGAGCTATTGATTATCTCTAAAAAAATTCATGATTCGTATAGAAAGTTAAAGAAAAAGCATGTTAGTCTTAACACTGGGTTTAGTACTTTACAAAAGGAGCATGCTGGTGTAGTTAAGGATTTTTCTGACCTGGATAAAGATCATATGTCTTTGCTTGATGAATATGATGCATTAAATAAGAAGCATATTGAGTTAACCACTGCACACGATACCTTGAAATCATCACATGTTGAACTAGAGAATGCATTTAAGGAACTAGAAGAACTTGCAGATGAACTAGATAGAAGTGAGCATACATTGAGATTTGAATATGTAAGCCTTAACCAAGAGAATAAATTTTTAAATAAGAAACTTCATGCATTTGAAAATAATAAAACACCTCCCACATTTGCTGAGTTTTTTCAGCCTCCACCATGTGAACCATCTCATTCAAAACCAGCACATCATGCATCATCCAAACCCATAAATAGGCACTACCAGAACCCATTTCCCGGTGTTAGGTGTTATTCTTATGGCATGCTAGTCATATAGCCCGCACGTACATAATTCACCATAGGACACATCTAGTGTGGAGACCTAAGCTGCATTCATCACAGCATAACATGCATACATTTCATCCATACAAGCACAAGGTGGAACCCAAACTCACTTGGGTTCCCAAAACTAACCTGTGATTGAAATTATAGGGATGCTCTCACAAAAGACCTAGTGAGAGAATGTGGTACCTGGACAGTGGCTGCTCGAGACACATGACGGGAGACATGAAGCAGTTCGTGACACTAGAGGCTAGGTCAGGAGGCAAGGTAACTTTGGGAGATAACACCACCAGAAAAGTGGTGGGCTCAGGTATCATTGGAAACTCAAAAAATTTGATAATTGAAAATATACTATTAGTTGATGGCTTAAAGCATAACCTTTTGAGTATTAGTCAACTATGTGACAAGGGCTTTGATATTAAGTTTCTTTCTAACAAATGCATGATTAGCTTAAATGGTACACTTGTGTTAGAAGGAAAATACATAAATAATGTCTATATATTAGATTTAAACTGCATTGAAAACTTAAATTCTTTGTGTCTAAAAATAATAGCTGATGACTCTTGGCTATGACATAGGAGACTATGCCATGCTAGTATGAAAACACTTAGGAACATCACTCAGAAAGACTTAGTTAGAGGCATACCTAAGTTAGACTTTACCAAGGACCATCTATGTGATGCCTGCCAACTAGGAAAATAAGTGAAATCATCATTTTATTCAATTAAGGATATCAGCACCACTAGGCCACTAGAAATTCTACACATGGACCTATTTGGACCTGTTAGTACTGCTAGCCTATGAGGAAAAACTTATGAATTTGTAATAGTGGATGACTACTCTAGATTTACTTGGGTAAAATTTCTAGCACATAAGAGTGAGTCATTTGAAGAGTTTAGAACTTTCTCCACTTGGATTTAAAGAAAATTAGAATGTGAAATTAAGACAGTTCATAGTGATCACGGTGGAGAATTTGAGAATGATAAGTTTGAATCGTTTTGTAAAGAGATTGAAATAGAACATAATTTCTCTGCCCCTAGAACTCCTCAGCAAAATGGGATAGCAGAAAGAAAGAATAGAACTTTAGTTGAAGCTGTTAGGGCAATGTTAGCTGAATACACTCTTCCTAGATATTTTTGGGTAGAAGTAGTGAATATTTCTTGCTATGTTCTAAATAGGGTAAATGTAAGATCCAAACTTAATAAGACACCCTATGAATTTCTTAAGGGTAGGACACCCAATCTTTCCCACCTACATGTCTTTGGATGTAAATGTTTCATCTTAATCAATGGCAAGTCACCCTTAGGAAAGTTCGATCCTAAATCTGATGAAGGGATTTTCTTAGGCTACTCATCTGTAGGTAAAGCCTATAGAATCTTTAATAAGAGGACCCTAGTAGTAGAAGAGTCTACCCATGTGGTATTTGATGAATCCAATAAGACCTCTAAATCTAATCATGAAGAAGAAGAAGTTGAGATTATTCGGGGAGTAGAAACCATTACCATAGAGACTAGAGCGTAACCTCAGGAACAACTGCCTAGAGATTGGAAATATTCTTCTAGTCATCCTAAAGAACTGATCTTAGGAGACCCATCAGAAGGTGTAAAAACTAGGCATGGACTTAGGAATGAGGTCAGTCATTCTGCATTTATATCTATGATTGAACCCACAAATATAGATCAAGCCTTAGGAGATGAATTCTGGATCCTAGCAATGCAAGAAGAGTTGAACCAATTCATTAGGAATGATGTATGGGAATTATTCAAAAGACCTAAAGAACAAAGCATGGTTGGAACCAAGTGGGTCTTTAAAAATAAGATGAATGACTCTGGAATAGTAGTGAGAAATAAGGTTAGATTAGTAGCAAAAGGTTACAACCAAATTGAGGGAATAGATTTTGAAGAAACCTTTACACCCGTGGCCAGACTAGAAGCCATTAGAGTACTCTTAGCTTTTGGTTGCTTTAAGGGTTTCAAATTATATCAAATGGATGTAAAGAGTGCTTTCCTAAATAGGGTAATCAGAGATGATGTCTATGTTGAACAACCACCAGGATTTGAAAACTCACAATTTCCAAATCATGTGTTTAAGTTGAAAAAGACACTCTATGGACTAAAGCAAGCACCAAGAGCCTGGTATGAAAGACTTAGTACATTCCTACTAGATAGAGGCTTTGTTAAGGGTAGTGTGGATACCACCTTATTCTTGAAAAAGGTAGGAGATGAGATACTCATTATTCAGATCTATATAGATGACATCTTGTTTGGATCTTCAGAGAAAATCTTATGTGATGAATTTTCAAAAATAATGAGTCATAAGTTTGAAATGAGTATGATGGGAGAACTTAATTACTTCCTTGGATTTAGTGTAAGACAAATGAAAGGTGGAACGTTCCTTAGCCAAACTAAGTACATCAAATATATTCTTAAAAAGTACGAAATGGAAAATGCTAAGGCCATGAATACTCCCATGAGCTCCAACATTCAATTAGATAAAGATTCAAATGGGAAGTCAATAGATCAGAAGAGGTATAGGGAAATAATTAGATCACTTCTCTACTTAACTGCCAGCAGATTGGATATAGTATTTAGTGTCTATCTTTGTGCTCGATTTCAAGTAGATCCAAAAGAATATCACATGACTGCTGTCAAAAGAATCCTTAGATATCTACTAGGCACCCAAACTTAAGAATTTGGTATCCTAGACACAGTACTATGTTTGAAATCTTAGGGTACTCAGATTCATATTTTGCAAGATGTAGGGTAGATAAAAAAAGTACCTCTGGTACCTGTCAATTATTAGACAATCATTAGTGTCTTGGTCCAGTAGAAAATAGAATTCAGTAGCCCTTTCAATAGCTGAAGCAGAATACATAGCGGTAGGAAGCTGTGTTGCACAAGCCCTTTGGTTAAAACAATAACTTTCAGATCTTGGACTACCTGTAGGAACCATCCCAATAATGTGTGACAACACTAGTGCAATTTGCATATCTAAAAATCCAATTCAGTACTCTTGAACAAAGCATATAGATATTAGACATCACTTCATAAGAGATCATGTAGCCAAAGGAGATATTGAACTGCACCACATTACGACTGGAGATCAATTGGCTGACATTTTTACAAAACCGTTAGCTTATGACACCTTTAGTATCCTGAGAAAAAAATTAGGTGTCATAGACATTAAAGCTTAAAACAAAAATTTAATTAAAAAAAAGTTAAAAATTAAAAAAAAAATCAAGGGACTTTCCTGATCCTCTCACATTCACCTTGCTGATGCCTAAAACCTGAATTTCTCTGAACATCGTACTGTACAATTATCCCAAAAATACTAAAATCTCAACCATCCACTCCATCCACGATCCAAATCTCTCCTGTCTTGCACATATCGTACTATATGACACACCACTCGTACTGTACGATACACATTATTGGTCATCGTACTGTACGAACACCACATCGTATGGTACGATCCACGTGTCAGTATGGATTGGGACGAAGTTAAACTCGGTCGGTACTAAAATTATTTCCCTTCGTATTGTACGAACACCTGTTCATACTGTACGATCACTTTTGTCAAAGGTCGTTCAGACGACTTCTCGGGACGAACGCCTCTCACTCACATTCGTCTAATACGATTCTGATCGTACTGTATGATTTGACTCACTTTTTTAAACGGCCGTTCAAATGAAATAATTGCACCTATCGTACTGTATGAACCATAATTGTAATGTACGATACATCCAAAATTCTATAAATTGAAGGCATTCTTTGGTTAAGATCACTCATTCCTCTTCCAATTCTTGACTTTCTCCATCCACTTTCTCAATAATGTATGGTGCAAGCAAGCGCGGCCGAATGATCGTGGGGAGCTCTTCCTCCTCTCGGAGGTTCAACGACCACTTTCTCTCCGCTGCCGATGAGAAAGCATATAATAAATTGAATGTTGAATCAAGCCACTTTGAACTTCAAGGTGATGAACCTTTTTTCCTCCAGCACTCTTCAATTTCTATTGACTCTAGCATTTCCCTTCCACTCCAAACTACTTTTTGAATTTCTTGCAAATTTGAAAGTCGACCTAGAGAACACCACCTTTACTTCATATGTTTGTAAACAGCATGTCGTTATCACTGTCAACGACATAGCTGAGCACATTGGCTTATCTATTGAAGGCCCTCGTCCCTAATATATGCTCACAAATGATTATGATTGGACCTCAGTTAACATGACCCTTAGAAATGTCCCATCCAATCAACATTTGCCCCTTATCTAAACCCTAAATCAAAATGCACGCGTTATCCAGCATGTTCTTCGCACATCCATAATACCCAAAGTAGGAGACCACATCCACATTACTCCACTGCTGTCTGTGGTCACTTACCTAATAATGTCTGGAACCAAATTTAATGAAGCCCAAATGATTTTTGATTATATCTATACCATGTCTGCGTTCCGATATCCAAGTGCCCGTAGAAAACTAAACCTTGCTTTAGGACATGTCGTAGGCTACATCTTAGATGCTAAGTATCAAATTCATTATCCTCTACCTCCAGATCATCTCCCTATCTTCTATTCAGATGCCTCTTTTCGTATCTTATTCCATCAGGGGGCCGCTCACGCTGATCCCGATTTTGATGAAGAAGAGGCTGCTGCTCCTGCCGATGCACCTCCACCACCACCAATACACCTACCTGAACCTGCCTATCCTGCCTACCCTCACGATGACATTATTCAATGCCTTGATCGATTGGAGACTAGGCTGGATTCCCACATTTCTCAACAACATCAACAACATAAAAGTGATCTGAAATGGTTTGGGGAGCGCTTCACCTCCATCGATCACCAGTTCGCACCCCTCCATCAGTACTTTCAACTGTTTCCACGACCTCCACCACCACCTCCGGATCGGGATCTCGAATTTTGAATATTTCAGTTGCCTGTGTTATTTTTTTGTTTCTTATCTTTGTAGTTATTTTTTTTTGTTCTTCTCTTTTTGGTGCTGTCAAAAGGGGGAGATGTTTCTTTGTTGTTCTGTCTTTACTATTAATGATATCAGTTATTTATGTTTACTCTTCTGATTATATGTTGCTTGTTCTCTTGTTGTGTTTACTATGTATGTTATAAATAAATAAAAAAACAAAAAATTTATTTTCTTCTTCTCCTCCTATTTTTAAAAAATAAGTTATCCTTCTGAGGTGGAGCTAAGGAAGACATAACAACTGTGGCCATCAAAAAATAATATTTGACACCATCAAAAATGGGGAGATTGTTGAAATCCAGGATCCCGAGCACTTAATTTTGATGGTGACAACTAATACTTACTGAATCTATATGGACTTCCTTAAGATTACAAATGTTTATCCTTGTATATGAGCACTAACATTTCAGGTCAGATACACACTGCTCAAGGTTGCTGGAGACTCAAACTGGGTAGAATACGATGTTGAAAATCTTATAATTTTTAATTTCTTTATTTTTATTTTCTTGAGTCTACCACAAAAGTATGAATGTGAAAGGAGCAACCATGCACACACACAGGGGGAGATTTGTTTTCATGTTTAAATTTTTTTTTAAATTTTTTATAAAAAAAATTATCATACTGTACGATTTTTAATCGTACTGTATGATTAATCATTAATACTCAGGCTAACGGTTATTTTCCAGACGATCAGTTTTGTAACCTAATCGTACTATATGATGAGGTTCAATTGAAAAACCCTAGCTGTCAGAATAAGTTTGGTAAGTTAATATTTTTGATTTTTTGAACTATTCATACTGTACGATCCAGATCTTATAGTATGATTAATTGAATACTTACCAAAATTATCTCCCGTAATCAAGAAATAAACTTTGGTTTCTTAATTAAAGTAGATCGTACTGTACGATACTATATCATACCGTACGATAGTCAGAGACGATTTCATTCGTCCCTTTGATCGTATTAGACAAAACCAAGGTTTTTTGTTCTATTCGTCCTAGACGATAGTCATATCGTACTGGACGATAGCCTGAAATGAACTAATCGTACTGTACGAATGGTGCAGTGCTGGACGATAGTCAGAGACGAATTTGCTTGTCCCACGGATCATCCCACATATCATCCTATACGAACAATTAAAAATAATATGATCATCCTGTACGATATACATATCATACAATATAATATATACAGAATTTGAGAACTGTTCGTCTGTGCTCGTACTGTACGAAGCTGTATTTGAACTGATCGTACTGTACGATTATATATCGTACTGTCCGAACAGAGACAAAAAAGTTGAAACTTTTAGGGTTCTCTGAAGCCTGATTTAAAAATAACTTTAATTTTTGAATGGAGGGTTGTTGGCCTGTCTTCTTGCTGAGAGAGGCATTGAGAGAGGAAGGGACTCTTGAGGGAGAAGTTTTCTTTGGAGAGATCCAGGGCTTGTGAGAGGAAGGTGAAGGTGAGCTTGAGCGTGAGGGAGAAGGAGTGTGAAGGGATCACACGGTTGCTCCAAGCTAGCTGCATGCTTTGCTCCTCTTGTGGCTTTGGGGAGTCTTGGGAAAGTTCTCTAGGGAAGAGAGGCTTCAAGATCAACATCGTCAAGGTACTCTGCCGTCTCCAGGAGGAAGAAAAAGGAGAAGGTCCGCTACCGTCACCAGGAGGGTGACATAGCGTTTGGTATTCCTCCACACCGGGGAAGGTGAAAGTGAGTCTTGTAAAGGCTTCTCCGCCTTGCTGTGGGAACAAAAGGAGAGTCAACTTTTAGTAGTACAAATCCTGGAGTGGAGGACTCCGGGGAGTGGACATAGGTCAAGTGACCGAACCACTATAAAAATCTCTGGTGTATTTTTTCTATTTTTACCGCACTTTACTTTTCACGCATTTTATTTATTGCTTTTAATTATTTGGTGAAAAGTTTGATTTAGATCTTATATCGTGAAATTTGCAATTGTGTCACCAATATCATTGTTGTGAACGAACTATTAGCTTCCGCATTGTACTTATTAAATTGTTATTTAAAAAAAAATAGAACTCCTGTTTAGGTTTAAATTTTTAAAAATACCAATTCACCCCCCCCCCTCTTGGCAAATCTCTGACTTTCAGTTTATTCTTGTTATGGCGTGTAGTTTATGTGGTCTTGTTGGTTGGTCTTTATTTTGTGTCCTAGGATTCTATTTTTGGGGGTTCTTATTTGGCTCTGGTTGTTGTGCATCTGACCATAATTCTTGGTCTGCTTTAGTGTCTATTGGTGGTTGGTTTTGGTATCTATCCATTAGGAGTTAGGTGTTATTGTCTTCTCTTGGATTGGGCATCATCCTTGGTTGGTTTGGCTTGTTGGGGTTATTTTGCCTACTGGTTTGTACCTACAACATTGTCTGGTCTGTCTTGATGTGTGCTTTAGGTTGGTTTAATTCATGGTAGAAAGATTTTTAGTGGTGGCTGCTTCTGGTTATGGATTTTATTGGGGCTGGGTGTTCAGCTTTTTATGTTTGTTGGTGGTGGTTGCTTTTGGTCGTGGCTATTATTGGGTTGTGTATGTTTGGTTACTTGCTCAGGCTGTTCTAGTTTGTTGGGTTAACTTGGCCTGTTGGTTTGGGTATGTATTTAGTTCTACCAGGTGCTCCTCTCGTTTTGTCCTTATCCTTGTTTTATTTTGGCTGTTTCTTTTCTTTCAAGTCGGTGCATGTGACTTTTGCATTAAGTTTGATTTTATAATGGCAACTAAGTTCCACTTGAGATAATCGAACCATCAAATTTACATAAGTCATAAATATACTTCAGCATGCATGATTGTTTTATTTATGATTTTGAGCTTCAAGATGATCATCCTTCCCATGAAATCATTCTCCAAGAAACTACTTATCAACAACTTTTTTGTTCTCTTGAATCTTTTCTCTTCCTTGAAAGAAAAAATAAGATTGTGGAAAGTTATTTTGTCACTTACCTCTTTTGAAAATATGATATTTGATGTTTACTTGCATCATCTGATCTCCCATATAGATCATCTATAAATATAGCCTTTATTAGTGGGAAATCTAAAACTCCAAAAGCTATGCATGCCTTTATAAAAACCTCAAATTCAAATCTCCTTAGATTCACTTCTTGGACTCTTTGACTCTAATAGCTTAAACTTTTTTAGGGTTTCAAATTATGCTTGGCTTCTAGTATTCCTTCTTATCGACCTTAAATCTGTATATGCTTTTCTCTTCTAATTGATCCACTATGCCTAGTAATCATCGAATCTTACAAGCCAACTCTAATAGTCGCTAGCTCTAATTACTTCTAACTCCTCCTTTCTCTTAATGTTTTTAGCTTCTTGGTGACTCCATCTAGAGTTTTTCTCCTAGTGATCATATTTCATATTAGGTAATCTTTCTTCCACTTTCCCTTTTTCTTCTTGGGTGTGCATTTCTCATCATCTTTTTTTTTGGCCATTGCTAAGTCCTACACTTGACCAATCTTCCATAGCCAAAATTTGTCAAAGCAGTAGGAAGGATCAACATTCCCAAAAGGTGAATGAAAGTATTCCAATTTGTACCCTTAAAATGGTTGGAGTTGGAGCTTAGTGCAAACTTACGAGCTTAGAAAGGCCCTTTCGACATTTAAATATTTTTGCTTGGCCAGTCAACTCCCTCTCTAGGAAAAAGCCATACTTCATCTCTCTAATAACTGTAGCAAGTCATCAGATAGCCTATGACTTTAATACCCAAACCTTCCAACCTCATCAAACATTCCATCTTCTAATAAGCCATCATCACCAGGCCTATCAACTTTGGAATATGACATTCCATATGCCATACTAGGTAACATGCCATCACCTTCAAGATGGCATCTCCATCTTGGTTGACTAATTTTGAGCTATTGAATCTTCAATTCTAGTACCATGTGTATATGCAGATGCCTGCCAACTTTAGCTATTTCATTGCTCAACATGTTTCCCCTACAACACATGCCCTCTTCCAAAACTACATACAAACTTACTAGCTATAAGTCTACTGACATCATATCTATTAGTATTTTTTCCTTCAACCTGTCAACTCCTATTATCCAAAAACTTTTGGGCCCTTCAAAGAGCTATAAGCCATGCCCTTTTCACATGTTGGTCCACCCAACATGCATGTTGTAAACCTAATGGCTCCTAACGTAGTGGGTCCATCAATCCAAATTACTTCCATTCAAGCAATTTAGCCTCATCATCCCTCATGTAACCATCATTATGGATTAGCTCTCCCTTAGATCAAAATTATATTGGTCTTATTCATATTTTAAGATCTTAGGGTTTTCTTACTTATCTTGGAATAGTTTATAACATTTAAGGGCTAACATGGTATCCCAAGCTAATAATATAAGATAAAAGTAGCTGTATTTTTCTTATCAAGCTTTTTTGGTTTTGTTTCTATCATGGAGTTTACTTGATTGAATTTATCATAAAGATAATGATGAGTTATAGAATGACTTCATAGAATGAGCACATAACTGATGTAACTAAACAAACTTTAATTGAAATTATTTTAATTTATAGGATGTATTTATGTGAAATCAAAGCCTCAAGCACTCTCTCTTTTTAGTGATTCCAACTTAGCTATTATTCATTACAACTAGTTGTGTAGTTAATTTTTACTTAAAACTATCTCACAACATGATTTGTTTGATTATTCAAATAAAGCAAGGACTAACACATTCTCAATAATTAGTCATAGTTAATCCTCATGGGAAGAAAAAATTTCTCACTACTGTATTATTTGTGCGACTACGTGCAATGTGTATCTGCTAGATATCTATCATTTGTTTACACTTTTCAAAATTTTTTTATGATTATTTATGATTTGATATCAAAAGTATCAAGTTCAATCAAGAAAATACTTAATGGTATTACACAATGTAATATTTAATGGAAAAATGAAAAATATATTAGAGAGACCACTAATTTTTCTTTAACATTTTAACATACCAAATCGAATATTTGAATATCAAATATTTTCTTTAGAATCTTATTGGAACATGAGTTTGAATCATATTGGAACTTTTTTGAACTATAATTGAATATTTTCAAACATGTTATAACACGTTTTCAAATCTTATTCAGATCATGGTTAATCATGTTCGAAAATTATTGAACCATGTTCATAACTTGTTCATACAATAATAGTTACGAACATTGCTTGAAATCATAATTTGTATGACTCATACACAAAATGTGTTTGTTCCATAATCAAACACCATTTGAATATGTTTCATCACATATTCAAGCATGCATAAAACTATAATCAAATAGCATATAGGTTAAGGCCCTATGTGGCCAGAGTTTTGGTGGAATTAGACATTACTAAAAAAATATCCCAAAGAAATTTGGATTGGTCCTGCTCCAAAAATAGGAAATTAAAAATTGTCCTCTTTTTGTAATTAATCACTACAAGGCTCATAACCATGCTATCTTTGACAATTTCATCTTACACCCTTATCTTAGAAAACAAAAAAACTAAACCTATAGAAGCTCTTATTTCCCAACCTATGGAAAACCCTGATGTTATGAACAATAATATTAATATTCATAATACTAATGTTAAGGATTTTTATAATTCTATTCTTCTAGAAGAAATTCTCATACTTCTTCTCCTATTCTCAATCAATAGTAGGGGAACTCTCTTCCTAACTAAGTGATAACAATTTCAAGAAATTTAGATAATCTACCTAAGGAAGCTGTTGAACCTATTCTGATAATGTCAACCAGCACTAATATTTCCTTACCATCTAACCTTAACTAGAATGTGATAGTTTGATAGGGATGTTAAGCCCTGATGAACTAGTATCGAGGCTAACCAAGAGGGGAGGTGAATTGGTTATTTAAAAATTCGTGAGCAACAGAAAAATCTTTTCGATAATTTGTAATGGAAATAAGTAAACACAGAAACGAAAAGATCAACCACAGATTTAACCCAAGCAAATAATAATAGAAAAATAAAGTGTAGAAAATAATCAGAAAGAACACACCAGATTTTATAGTGGTTCGGTCAACTTGAACTATGTCCACTCCCCGGAACCTCTTCTCCAAGTATTGCACTAACATAAACGTTACTATCCTTCTGCTCCTACAGCAAGGCGAGGAAGCATGTATAAAACTCCTTTCCACCAACCCGGTGAGGCAGAGAACCTGAACTCCTTTCGCTTCCTCCTGAAGCAGGCAAAGAACCCAGACTCCTTTCGCTTCCTCCTGAATCAGGCAGAGAACCTGAACTCCTTTCGCTTCCTACTGAAGCAGGCAGAGAACCCGAATCTTCTTGCGAACGATCCTCCCACAGAAAATACCGACAAGACGAGAGACGATGAATGGATAAGATGACTCTGATCCTTGCTTGGAGTAACCTTTGTGAATCCCTTACAAACTCCCCTCATAAGATCCTCTCTCTCTCTCCCAAGCTCTCTCTCTCTCTCAAGTTTCTTTGGATAGAAAAGTGGCAAAAGATTTTTTTTGTTGGAAGAAAAAGTTCTTTTATAGGAGGGCTTAAAATTTTCCCTAAATCTCAACTGGTCGGCTAATATCATCCAGGACGATCACTAGATCGTTCTATACGATCAGTTCAGAATCACATGTTTCATCCTGGACGATCTGGCTCTTCTGGATGATTAGTAGAAAAAGTTGTTCATATCGTCCCGTACGATTCAGCGATTGTCCAGGATGATTAGTGTAAATCAGGAATTTCATCCAGAAGATCGCTCTGGTCATCTAGAGGAACTTGTGCTGGATGACCTCAAAATGACTTGATCATCCAGATGATATTTCTATCGTCCTGTATGATTAGTTTAAAAAGTGCCAAAATCGTCCTGATCACCGCTCTGGATGTATAGGTGAAACATGCTGGACGGTTAGGATTTTTAACACATTGTCCCATACAATCCTATGATCGTCCAGGATGATATAATCGAATCAATCAGACCTTAATTACTTTCCTTAATCACCAAACTAATTTAGGCATGATTGTTATGGATCATCCAGGACAATACACGTATCGTCCGGGATGATCAAATCAAATCTCTAAAAATAAAACTTATCTAACTTGATCTAGCGGCTGAGAATTTATGATTTGAGCCTATCATCCAGGATGATCGGCTTAATCAGACAGACTTAACTTGGTCGCCCTAATTAGGGTTTCTATTTTCACTAGATCATCCAGGACAATGTGTATCTCATCCGAGACGATCAGAACAAAAATTTAATAGAAACTCTAATTCACTAAAACTCTCCCCTGAGTGTGTGTGTGCAAGGTTACTTAGCTAGGGGATCAATTATATTACATTTGACTCAAGAAAGGGAAAAATTACATTTAGATATACTTGGACCCGATCTTGAGTTGGCTTGAATTGCATTTGATCTTTTGTACCTGAAATGATTAGCCAAGAAAAATAGAACACAAATATGTTTATCATCATCAAAACTATACTTCTTGAATCCAGATTTGCAACAATCTCTCCCTTTTTGATGATGGCAAACATTGATGCAGTAGTTTCAAATAAAACAGACAGAAGTAACCAATGCAAGTACGAAAGAAAATATTTTATTCCAAAATTTACTAAACATAAAATACAATAAGGAAAACAACTACAAAATAAGAGCAATAAAAGAAACAACTAGAATATTACAAGACTAGAACAATACAAGAAATTACTAGTCACTCAAAACACTGACTCCTCCTTTTGACATCACAAAAAGGAGGAGGTACAGACATAACACTACAAGCAGAAAATAACACAAAACACAAAGCTAAAATGGAGCCGGATCCTGATCAGAAGGAGGAGGAGGTGGTGGCTGAAAGTAACTATAAATGGAGGCAAAATGTGCGCCAAACCAGGTAATATCCTGGTCGTGCTGCTATTGCTGCTGAGCAGCGTAGTCATTGAAGCGCTGCAGATCCTCAGTGTGCTGCTGCTCCTGGGCAGCCATATAAGACTCAAACCGGGCCTCCCACTGGTCGAACCGCTCAACCAGATGATCAAAAGGGGATGCAATATGAAGGGGAACAGGTGCATCAGGTGCAGCAGGAACAGGAATAGCTTCTTCCTCTTCCTCCTCAACATCCGGGGCAGGCTATGGATGTAGTCGGATACTATAGAGTACATGAAAGGAATTATTTGTGAAGTAGGAAGGAGGAAGATTAGTAAGGACTGGATATTACAGATCATATTTGGTCTCTAGAGCATATGCAATGATATGTCCCAGAGCTAGATTTGGTCGTCGTCTATGGCCCGGATCCCTAATGGTAGTGAGATGCTCGATATAGCAAAAAAGGAGATCAGTATCATTACAGTCCCGGTGGGCCATGATGTAGTAGGTGGTCATAAAAAATTAAAGGGGTGATGTGAATATAGTCCCCAACCTTTAGGATGATGGATGAACGAAGGACATATTGAATGGTATGGGCATCCTTAAGTAGGGAAGAGCAAGCATTATCGTGGTAGGGGGCGTTGGTATTTCTAAGGAAGTGATTGGTGACACTCCAATCATAATCAGGATCAGAAACTAGGTGTGGAGTTTATCGCCAGTGACGGAGAGTTGAAGGATATGGTGAAAATCCTGGGCGGTGAGTTCTAAAGGTCTCTAATTAACAAAGGAGTGAAGGGTGGAGTAGTCAGTGGCAATACGAAGATTTATGAAAAAGACCCTAAGAAGTTCAATGCTAAAGGGGAAGGCCAAGGTGAGGATGAATGTGAGGGAAGTATGCGCAAATAGATCCAGGACAGGGTAGGTAAGAGTGCGGGGGTTGACGATCTTGGATTATGTGATTCCAACTTTAAGATATCGTTGGAAGGTAGCCTGATCGGCTGCATTTGGAAATCGGGGGTCGACATTTCCCTAGGAGGAGCTTACACCTTGTTGCCTAGATCTCTTTCCACCAGCCATTAGAATCATAAGAGAGGAGGTATGGAAGAAGAGGGGTGAAGAAAACTGGCTGTTTAAGTAGAAATCGGCCAGATCGTCCCGTACGATCGCAGGACCATCTAAGATGATATGAGTAATTATGATGGCCAGGACGATTGGTCAAAAAGGAAATCGGATCATCTAAGATGATCAGAGATAAGCGATCATCCTAAGGAGTCTAACCAGACGACCGTTGATGAAAAGTATCATCTAGGATGATGAGGTGGATCGTCCTGGACGATATGCAATAAATGCATAGAATGAGCCGAATTTGAATCGTCCAACTGCTGACACGTAGATCATCCAGGATGATTAGGTGGATCGTCTAGGATGATGAATAATAATTGGTACATTCTCAGCCGTTTGATCAGGATCAGAAAATATGGATCATATCATCCAGGATGATGTAAGGATCATCCAGGACGATCACCAATAATTGATGTATCTCAGCCGTTTGATCAGAGTGGGGATGATTAGAATGGATTGTCCAGGATGATGTATGGATCATCCAGGATGAACACGATCGTCTAGGATTATTTTGGGATCGTCCATGATGATGTGAAGAAAAAGTAAAAAAGATGGAGGATGGAGAGGAAAGATCAGGGATTCCAAAAACATATATAACAAAATAAAAAATAAAAATAAAGGAAATAAAACTAGAAACGATAAACACAAAAACACAAAATAATAAAGTTTTTTTTTGAATCGATCTGCTCCAGTGAATCAGAATTTTCCCTTGATTTTGAATCCAAAAACCATTAAGAAGACGATCGACAGCACTGAAATCCAGAAAAATTGGAAAATCGACTTTCGTAACTCCCATCTCAGACACCTTATAGATGCAAATTCCTTTCAAAATAAAAATTTAATTCAGAAGAAAGAAATTAGATTCGAAAAGAGATCCTTATAAGCCTCGTTCCATAAAAATATCTAATATAATAGTATTACAAAGTAAGAAATCAGGAATCATGATTTTTCGTCTCAAGCTTTTGAAAATATTAAGGGTGCATGAATTTTTCTAAGACATTTAAAGATCTGAAAGGGAAGAAAGCCTATTTCTTTGTGGGCTAATTTTGTGCCCCTTTTTTTTCAATTTGTTTGGCGCTTTGCACATCTTTTGATTTTTGATACACTTTATGTATACTTTCAATTTTTGGCGACATTGTGCATCTTTTCAATTTGGACTAATTTTGTGCTTCTTTTCATTTTGGTGCTCTTTGCGCATCTTTTATAGGCTTTCTCCCTCTCAAAATCGTTAAAGAATCTCAGCTGTAAAATTACCTTCCAGACATAAGAGATGACAAAGCTCACTCTCTACAATAAGGAATAGTAATTCACAAAATAAAAATCATACATCATATGATAAGTGCAATCACTTGGTTCAAAAAATCATAACAATGACTCAAAATTTTGAAAATACTATTTATATGAGGTAGATTACTATAGGAAGATAAAATAGATCTTTATTTCAAAAACTAACTTTTTAATTTTGAAGAAGATTTTTATCCAAAAGAAACAATACACCATTAAAAGAGTTAGAGGAAGAGAAACAATCATCAATGTTTCTTCCCTTTAACAGATCTAGTAGAATCAATCACTGCTTACAAGCTTTCATACCAAAAACTAAGGCAAAATTTTCAGTCACAAATCCAGTTTATCAGCAGTAGGAAGCAGTGATCGGATTTTGAAAAGCATAACATAGTAAGTAAAAACCAAGTAGGAAATCGCATCAAAATAAATATTCGAATCAAACTAACAAAAAGATTAAAATGAAAATCAACAGAAAAATAAAAATTAACAGAAAATAGATAATCAAATCAAACAACTACCTAACAGAAACAGAATGAAAAATAGATAAATTAGGAATTAGTAGTCATCAGAATCAAGCATTTATATCAATCACACCAAATCTAGTCCTCAAAATACTGAATGAGTCAAAGGCCAGTGGTTTAGTAAATATGTCAGCCAGTTGATTTTTAGTTGCTACATGATGTAGCTCAATATCCCCTTTTGTAACATGGTCCCTAATGAAGTGATGCCATATATCAATGTGTTTGGTTATAGAATGTTGGATAGGATTCTTAGAAATGTAGATGGCATAAGTATTATCACACAGAATAGAAATTGTGCCCACAGGTAATCCTAAATCCAAGACTTGTTGCTTCAACGAAAGAACTTGGGCCACATAACTTCCTAAGGTAATGTACTCAGCTTCAGCAGTGAAAAGTGCAACTGAGTTCTATTTTCTACTGGACCCGGAGACTAAAGATTATCTTATGAATTGACAAACCAGAAGTGCTCTTTTTATCCACCCTACACCCTGCAAAGTCAGAATCAAAATATCCAATAATCTCAAAAGAGGTGTTGTGCCTAGGGTACCAGATTCTTAGGTTTGTGGTCCCTAAAAGATATCTAAGAATTCTCTTAACAGCAGTCAGGTGGGACTCTTTAGGATAAGCTTGAAACCTAGCACAAAGACAAACACTAAACATAATATCAGGTCGGCTAGTAGTCAGGTAAAGTGGAGATCCAATTATTCCACTATACTTCTTCTGATCAACAGATTTTCCACTTGAATCCTTATCAAACTGAACAGAGGAGCTCATAGGAGTGTTGATTGGCTTGGCTTTGTCCATTTCATATTTCTTCAAAATGTCCTTAGTGTATTTAGATTGATTGAGAAAGGTTCCATCATCCATTTGCCTTATGTTAAACCCCAAAAAAGTAGGACAATTCTCCCATCATACTCATCTCAAACTCCTTACTCATATTTTAGAAAACTCATCACATAAATGTTTATCAGAAGATCCAAAAATTATATCATCAACATAGATCTGGACAATGAGTAAATCATCCCCTACTCTCCTCAGAAAAAGGGTGGTGGCTACGCTCCCATTAACAAACTCTCTTTCTAACAGGAATATGCTAAGCCTCTCATACCAAGCTCTGGGTGTATGTTTCAATCCATATAAGGCCTTTTTTAATTTATAAACAAGATTTGGATATTAGGAACTATCAAAACCTTGGAGTTATTTTACAAAAATATCATCTTTTATTACCCCATTTAAAAAGGAACTCTTGACATCCATTTGAAATAGCTTAAATCCCTTATAACAGGCAAAGGCTATTAGCACCCTAATGGCTTCCAATCTAGCTACAGGGGCAAAGATCTCCTCAAAATTAATCCCTTCAATCTGATTATACCCCTTAGCCACCAATCTTGCCTTATTCCTAACTACCACACCAGAATCATTCATCTTATTCTTAAAGACCCACTTGGTTCCCACTATACTTTGATTCCTAGGTCTTTCTATTAGCTCCCAAACATCATTCCTTACAAATTGATTCAGTTCCTCTTACATAGCTAAAATCTAAAATTCATCAGAAGGGGATTGATTGAAGTTTGTGGGTTCAGTCATTGAGATAAAGGCAGAGTGGTTTACTTCCTTCCTAAGTCCATGCCTAGTTCTAACACCTTCAGAAGGGTCTCCTAAGATCAGTTCTTTAGGATGACTCAAAGAATATCTCCAATCTCTAGGCATAGTGTTTTAATGTTCTACCCTTTCCTCCAGATTTGTATTTTCAACCCCTTGGGTAATCTCTCCTACCTCTTCTTCTTCCTCAACTCTAGTCTCCTTAGGATTAGATTCATCAAACACCACATGAGTTGTCTCTTCCACCACCAAAGTCCTCTTATTAAACACCCTAAAGGATTTCCCCACACTAGAATAGCCTAAGAACACTCCTTCATCAGATTTAGGGTCAAACTTTCCTAAGGATGATTTCCCATTGTTCAGAATGAAAACCTTACAGCCAAAGACATGGAGGTAGGATGGGTTTGGAGTTCTACCCTTGATGATGTCATAAGATGTCTTATTTAGATTGGATCTAACATTCATCCTATTCAGCACATAACAGGTAGTGTTCACCGCTTCAGCCCAAAAGTATTTTGAAGTGAATACTCAGTAAGCATGGCTCTAGCGGCTTCCACTAAGGTCTTGTTCTTCCTTTCAGCTATCCCGTTCTGCTGAGGGGTCTTAGAGCTGAAAAATTATAATTAATCCCTTGCTCCTCACAGAAAGTTCCAAACTTCACATTTTCAAACTCTCCACCATGATTACTATAAATAGTCAAGATCTCATAACCTAACTTCCTCTGAATCCAAGTGGAGAAGGACTTAAATTCATCAAATGACTTAGATTTATGTGACAGGAATTTAATCCATGTGAACCTCGAGTAATCATCAACAATAACAAAACTATAGATTTTCCCCCCTAAGCTGGTAGTGCTAATGGGTCCAAAGAGATCCATGTGAATGACTTCTAAAGGTTTAGAGGTGCTAATGTCCTTAACAGAGTGAAAGGAGGACTTGACTTGCTTCCCTAATTGACAGGCGTCACACAGGTGGTCCTTAGTGAACTTAAGCTTGGGGATACCTCTAACTAAGTCCTTTTGGGTGACTCTCCTAAGGGTTTTTATACTAGCATGACATAATCTCCTATGCCATAACCAAGACTCATCAGCAGCAATTTTTAAGCAAATTGAAACATCAGCTTTAAAGCAACTTACATCCAGCATGTAGACATTGTTGATCCTTTGTCCCTGCAAAATAATTTTGTTATTTAAGCTTAAAATACAGTAAGTGGGCAGGAATTTGATGTTGTATCCTTTGTCACAGAGTTGACTGATGCTCAGCAGGTTGTGTTTCAATCCATCTATAAGAAAAATATTGTTAATCATAAAATTCTTTGAATCACCAATTATACCTGAACCTACCACCCTCCTGGAGGTGTTATCTCCAAGTGTAACCTTGCCTCCAACCCTGGCCTCCAACGAAATGAACTGATTTACATCTCTAGTCATTTTTCTTAAACATCAACTGTCCAGGTACTACATGCTCTCATGAGGTCTTGTTTGAGAGCACTCCTACAAAATCATCAAATATCAGATTTAGGAACCCAAACAGGTTTGGGTTTCTTCTTATGAAAAGAAGAATATAATGTATGTGTGTTGTGCAGTGAAATAGGCAATTTGGGCCTCCACACCCAATATGTATTACGATGAATAGTGCAGGTGTGGGAGATGTGTCCTAACATGCCACAAGAAAAATATATAACACCAGGAAAAGGGTTAACTAATCTACGTGGGTGATAGTGCCTCTTCCTAGGTTTGAATGAAACATGATTTGATGATTTTGAAACAAATTCTTCAAAAGGTGGAGGTGCATAAAACTGTGTAAAAGTAGGAGGTGTTTCATTCTTCTCAAAAGCACTGATTTTAACTTTTAGAAATTCATTTTCTTTCTTCAAACTTGTAATTTCAAAGTTTAATAATCCCCTACTACTCTCCACGTCACATGCCAGATTGTCTAATTCTTTAAAAGCTTTTTCTAAATCAACATGCGAGATTTTTCAGTAAATCATATTTAATAATTAAATCAGAATGCTTTTTGTTCAGCTCATCAAATTCATCAAGTAAAGACATGTGATTGCTATCAAGTGTAAAATGATCTTTAACTACATAATCATGCTCTTTTTGTAAGGTTAAGAAATCCAATTTCAGACTAGCATGCAATTTCTTAAGTTTCCTATAAGATACGTGAATTCTTTCAGACACTTCAAATAATTGATCGTAAATAAGATCACATACCTCTTCCTGGTTAGACTAACCAGGATGATCATCTACCATCAAACACAAGTTAGTTTCCTCCTCTTCAGCTTCAGTCTCAGAGGAGTCAGATGCAGAATCTGCCCAGAATGACTTTAGAATCCTCTTCTTATCCTTCCTGAATTTAGGTTTCTCCTCACCCTTTTCCTTGCTTGGGTGAGCTTTAAGTGTATGACAATCAGCCTTAATGTGTCCAGGTTTCCTGCATTAAAAATAAACAGTATCAGATGAACCTTTAAAATTTTTACTGGACTTACCCTTGTTCCACTTCTGAAAGTTCTTATATTTCTTCCTTAGAAAGCTTTTAAATTGCCTAGTGATTAAGGCAACATAATCACTATCAGACTCGGAAGAATCAGTGTCAGTATCGTTGGCCTTCAGCGCCATAATTTTCTCCTTCTTCTTCTCACCTACATCAAGCTGTCTTTGGTTCACCCCTTGCTCATATGCAATGAGTGACCCAAGTAAGTTGTCAATAGAATAATTATTCAAATCTTTCGATTTAGTAATTGCAGTTATCTTAGCATCAAATGAAGAAGGAAAATATCTCAAAATCTTGTTCACTTTTTTATAGTTTATAAGTTTTCTTCCTAAAGCATGCAAAGAAGTGACTATCTAAGTGAACCTCGTATATATTTCAGAAATAGATTCAGGAGGTTTCATATGAAAAAGTTCATAGTCCTGCAGCAATATGTTTAACCTAGACTGTTTGACTTCAATTATACCTTCATAAGTGATGTAAAATCTTTCCTAAATTTCTTTGCCAGTTGTACAAGTAGAAACACGCATATAATCCTCAGATTTTAAGGCATAGAAAAAATAGTTCAAACATTTGGCACTCGGTTAGGCTAAGTCACAATCATCAAAAGTCTAATCAGTGAAAGGCAGTTCAGTTTTAACATTGTTAATCATTCTAAAAGGTGGTTCATAGCCATCCTTAACAAGCATCCACATGCGATAATTTATAGATTGAAGAAAAGTGGACATGCGAGTTTTTAAAAAATCAAAAGGTATGTTATCAAACAATGGCGGTCATGTAATTGAATAACCTTCAGCAGTATTACGATTACCAAAGTTAACCATGGATCAAATTCAAAAGTTTTTAAACTTAATTTTTGAATCCTGTTCTAATACCACTTGATAGTTCGATAGGGATGTTAAGCCCTGATGAACTAGTTCCGAGGCTAACAAAGAGGGGGGTGAATTGGTTATTTAAAAATTCATGAGCAACAGGAAAAATCTTTTCAATAATTTACAACAAAAATAAGTAAACACAGAAATGAAAAGATCAACCACAGTTTTCACCCAAGCAGATAATAACAAAAAAATAAAGTGTAGAAAATAATCACAAAGAACACACAAAATTTTATAGTGGTTCGGTCAATTTGACCTACGTCCACTCCCAGAAGCCTCTTCTCTGGGTATTGCACTAACACAAAAGTGACACTCCTTCTGCTCCCACAGCAAGGCGAAGAAGCCTGTACAAAATTCCTTTCCACTAACCCGATGAGGCAGAGAACCTAAACTCCCTTTGCTTCCTCCTGAAGTAGGTAGAGAACCCAGACTCCTTTTGCTTCTTCCTGAAGCAGGCAGAGAACCTGAACTCCTTTCGCTTCCTCCTGAAGCGGGCAGAGAACCCAGATCTTCTTGCGAATGATCCTCCCACAGAAAACACCGACAAGATGAGAGATGACGAACATAGAAGATGACTCTGATCCTTTCTTACAGCAACCTTTGTGAATCCCTCACAAACTCCCCCTCACAAGATCCTCTCTCTCTCCCCCAAGTTCTCTCTCTCTCTCTCTCAAGGTTTCTCTGGAAAGGAAAGTGGCAAAAGATTTTTCTTGTTGGAAGAAAATGATCTTTTATAGGAGGGCTCAAAATTTGCCCTAAGTCTCAACTGGTCGGCCAATATCATCAAGGACGATCACTAAATCATCCTGTACGATCAGTTTAAAATCACCTGTTTCATCCTGGATGATCTGGCTCTTCTGGATGATTAGTAAAAAAAGATATTTAGATCTTCCCGTATGATTCTACGATCGTTCAAGATGATTAGTGTAAATCAGGAATTTCGTCCAGCGCTCTGGTCATCCAGAGGAACTTGTGCTGGACGAACTCAAAATGACTTGATCATCCAGGATGATATTTCTATCGTCTGGTATGATTAGTTCAAAAAGTGCCAAAATTGTCTTGCTCACCGCTCTGGACGTACAGGTGAAACATGCTGGATGGTCAGGATTTTTAACACATCATCCCGTACAATCCTGTAATCATCCAGGATGATATGATCGAATCAATCAGACCTTGATTACTTTCCTTAATCACCAGACTAATTTAGGCATGATTATTATGGATCATCTTGGACGATACACGTATCGTCCGGGATGATCAGATCAAATCTCTAAAAATAAAACTTGCCTAACTTGATCTAGCGGCTAAGAATTTTTGATTTGAGCCTATTGTCCCGTACGATCAATGGATCATCCAGGACGATCGGCTTAATCAGACAGACTTAACTTGTTCACCCTAATTAGGGTTTCTATTTTCACTGTATCGTCCAGGACGATGTGTATATCATTCGGGAATATGAGAACAAAAATTTAATAGAAACTCTAATTCACCAAAACTCTCCCGTTGAGTGTGTGTGTGCAAGGTTACTTAGCTAGGGGATCAATTACATTACATTTGACTCAAGAAAGGGAAAAATTACATTTAGACACACTTGGACCCGATCTTGAGTTGGCTTGAATTGTATTTGATCTTTTGTACCTGAAATGATTAACCAAGTAAAATAGAACACAAACATGTTTGTCAACATCAAAACTATACTTCTTGAATCTAGATTTACAATAGAATGCCCCTTCAACTATTGTTGTTGCCCCAAACCCTATCTATGTTAATAATAATACTGGTCTTGAAACTCAAATTGGCAATCAAATGGCTCCTTGTGCTCAATTTGATCCTTCTTCTAACAGTGTAAAAATCTCTAATTTACTACCCATAAAATCTATTCCTATTTCTCCCCCTTCTTCTGATGTACCTCAGTCTAATTTGAAGGGCCTACTTTAAGAGGTTATGCAATCTAATGAGAATCGTAATGATCCCTCTGTTAGATTTTTCCCTTCTGGCCATCTTAATTCTTTTTGGGAACAGGGAGAGATTAATTCTGCTGAAGAAAGTGTCTTTCATAAAGATGTTAATTTAAATATTATTTAGTTTTCCAAAGATGATTCCTCTCTAGTTACCAATAAGAAAAGAGGAAAACCAAAAAGGAAGGCATGACTAACAATTCATCTGATGTTAGAATCACTAGATCTAATGCCGCTCTTAAACTAATTTCTCATGATTAGAAATATCATATGTATGCTCTCTCTGATTGGAATTTTCTGAGTTGATTTTGGATCTACTGGTGGCAAGTCTTACTTCTTTTTTCTAGATCCCTATTCCTATTTTTCATTCAAGTATATCTACGAGGAATGTAGATTTTTGTTGTATAGATATTGGAGAATTTTGTTGGATTTATTTTCCTACATTTGCTTATATGCTCATTTGTTGCCTCCTTTTACTATTGTTGGTTTTATCTGATTTCCCTTTGAACCTTTTATGATTTCATGGTTTTTTTGGACTATGATTGTATGTCTTTGTTTAATGTTTGGGAAGGTCCTTTATTACTACTAGTTCTGCTATCCTCTTCAGTGGTGTTAGAAGGTGCTGGTAGTTATGAATTATGAGGTATGGTGGTGCTATGTGGTGGTGGCTTTGTTGGAATTGGTGGGATATTTTCCTTCTGGTTGCAATATCTTGTGTGATACATGGAAATGTTTATTTTCTTTCAATTTTATCCCTATTCTTGTGGCTATGTTTGTGTTTTGGAGATGTTTCCTTATTCTGATTCTTTATTATTTGCAGCTGGATGTTTTGGATTGGCCTGGTAACTCTAGTGCTCTCCCAAATATTAGTTTTATTTGGTACTACACTTTATGAGTCTATTGCTCTCATATTTGCCTTTATATTTTCTTGTGGTTTTTTAGTTCTTTGTCTATTTCTCTTTTTCTTGATTATCAAATTAATGTAGAGGTTATTGGCTGGTTTCCTGCTGTTTTATGCTCTATGTGGTTGGATTGCTGAGGGATTTTTTATCCTCAGCTATCTTTTATTTATTGGCTCCTTGTTTTATTTGGGTGCTGATCTTAGTGCTTATATATAGATTTGTGATCTATTTGACCTTCTATTTGAGGAATTTTCTTCTCCAATTAATCCCTTGTTTTTCATGTTCTTCTTGCATGTCAGATTTAGCTTTCATGTCCTACAGCTGGTTCTTCCTTGTGATAGTCTTGCTATTATGTGGTGGTCAATGCTGTCAGTTATGGGATTCACCTCTGAGTCTTTCATGGGTTTGCTCATTTTGGATCGGCTCTAGCGATCTAGTTCTTTTTGTGGTTCTTCTGGTTTTTTGCAGATTCCTTTTGGTGGATCCTGATGGATCGGTCTTCTTACCTATTTGTGCTTGGGCTTATTTTTGGATTTGGCTTATTAACTCCTTTTTTTTCTTTTGTTATGTAATTTCTTTGGGAACCTGTGCTCTCCAGATTTTTTTTCCATATTGATTGTAGCTTTGGGAGCATTAGTGAGCTTTGGTTTCCTATTAAGGACCTTGTAACCTTTATTTTTTTATATAAAATCTACACCCATATAAGGGCTTTATAAAAAAAATCATGATTAAATAGCATGAGTTAAACATCATCTAAATAATATGTTCAAATATCTTTGAATCATGTTCAAAGCATGTTTGAATGTAGTTTGAATAAAGTTTAAACATTATTGGGATATTATTCGAACATAGTTTGATCATGGTTTATGTTGGTTTTATATGCCTCATGACCTATTCTAATGATTTTGATGATACCAAACATATGCTTTGATGTTCTAATTTTTTGTGTTAAGTATTTCAGGTGCTTTAGTTTGATGGATATGTAAGATTATTTGAATAACCTAAGTTAATTAAATATTTGACCTTACAACAACTCAAGATGGACCAAGATGGATAGCTTGAAGGTTTTTATATTAACTTAGGAGTATCTTAAAGGTTCATAGATATGTACTTTACAAGGTTTGGTTTGCTCACAACTTAATATATCTATTAATATGCTTTACATATTATTAATTAAGGATAATAAGCTTAATGTAGAAATTAGTAAGATTCCTTAATTAAATAAATTTTATAAGCTTCATATATTACATAAAATTTATCAAATATGAAAAGATACTTAATTAGGTTAATTAAATGTAAAAATCCAACATGGTTAAAATTTTATTATGTATTCATTTTGACTTGGCTTATTTTATAAAAATTTATTTATATACAAATGATTTTATCTAAATTACATCATTTCCTTATATTTGATATGTAATATATTATTAAATAAATTTAAATATGCAAAAATTTTATTTTAATGATAATGATATTATAATGTCTATATTTCAAATTTCTTTTCATTCCAAAGGATACCTTAGATTTCGTAGATATAATCTCATAAATTACATGAGCCACTTTGGAGCTAAATTAAATTTATAATAATTTTCCAAACATTACCAGATTTTAATATTATAAGTTGGGTAGTCATTTTTGTCTTATTTTTAATGTATATGAAAATTTTTTTACTTTTCCAATTGACTAACTGATTTCTAGCCATTTTAAACTTATATTTATTTAGTGTAAATAAATCATTTACCAAATATTATATTATTAGTTGATAAAATAATATTATATTATTAGTTTTATTTAAAATTGAGTTTATTTACTTTTTCTATTAATTACCCCTCTTTCTCTTCTTGTGAGGGCCGTTCAAAACATAGAAACTCCAACATTTTCTTCATTCATCTTTTCTTCTTTACATGCTAAATCTTGATAAAAGAAACTTTGATCTTCATTCCAAGTACTTTTTAGATTTACAAGATCAAATCTTTGGTTCAAAAGCGTTAACGCACTCAATTGAGCAACTCTTAAAGTTCTTGAGTTTGTTTTCATTCTCTGATTTTTTCTTTGTTTTTTTAGTATTCACCTTTTATTCTTTTTGAAAATATTTATTATTTGGTGAAATACTATTTGAGAAGCTTATAATAAGTTTTCTATGTTAAATCTCTTAAATTCATAAAGCTAGTAAGCAAGTATTTTTATTTTTGATTTGACATAGATTTACATTTCAAATCTAATTCATTTTAAATGTATTATATAACTTGAGGAGTAATATTTTAAATCAACAAGAAAAATATTTTTACCTGAAATAATATTCATACTTATATCATGTGAAACCCCTTAAGCAAATGAAGTTAAACTCTTAAACATCGAGGCTCCTTTTGTCACAACCCAACCCGACCAGGACAGGTCCTATCGTGTTGAGTTGTAACAAGTAAATCACAGGATCTAGTTTTGGAATTATTTTAGATTTTCTGTCAATATTCATTGAAATAAACTATATACTATAGAGCTACTAAAATATCCAAATATTAAAAATAAACTCATCCACCAGGTTTCTTTTATTTCATTAAAAAAATATCTACACTACGTACATGGCTACAGGTAAGAGCTATAAAGTTGAAAATTTAACTAGCCATGAATGTACAAAAATCATAATAGCAAAATATTTATAACCTCAGATCAGATCCTGAACAACTAGTCCATAATCTATTTCCCCTTCCTAGATCCTAAAAACTAGAAGCAAAATTATAATGAGCTATAACAGCTCAACAAATCACACAAACCAATCTAAATTATCAAATATTCATTTATTAAATTTTTTGCTAAATATTTAAGAGTAGTGTAGTTTAAATAAATCACTATACTGAGAGATGTAATAAATGCATAGCAGTTATTCGCTGATTTAAATAACAATATTGAATAAATAAATTAATTAAAATTCTTGTCATAGAGCAATTATATCATATTTTTTAGACCCAGACAGAACCTCAAAGGATTTTGGCCCCTTATGACTCCCTTTTTATGCTTATAGCTCTAGAAAATATCACATATCCCCGTCTCAAATAAAATATCAAAGGATTCTGACCCCTTATAGCTCCCAATAATTCCCTGATACATACAAAATCTGATAGGATTTAAGCCCCTTATGGCTTCCAACATATATAGTTTAATCACATATGCACATATATCATCATATTATAGCAATTAAAGAGTAATTGAGAATTTACCAAAATTACATTATTTTCTATAATGATAGGCAACAGAAAATCCTATTAGACAAAAATGCATATTTTCAGAAAATTACCAAATTATCAAGGATTCTGTAAAATGATGTGTTAAGACTTCTATTGTACTACATCACTATTTTTCAACATTCACATAATTTTTTATTAAATAAAAATCTCACAAATTTCAAAACCCATTATAAAATTTTTAGAAAATATTCAAAATATGCATAATTATAATCTCTATAACATATAAAAAGTTAAGTGGTGAATGTATTACTAGTGTAAAGTTATTTATGTTTTTCGCTAACATAAATAATATTTTAATCAAAAAATTCCCTAAAATTGTGTATTTTTAAAAATTGAGATAGGCACAATGTGACTTACCTCAAGACAAACAAATTTCCCAACTGGGCCAACGGATGAAAACAGCTCAAAGTTGCCCTAAATTGGGTTTTAAATTTCTCTCTCCTCTCTTTTTTCTCTAAAATCCCTAAGCTACTCTCTATTTGATAAAAATGAGAATTTAAATGGAAAAGGAATTTAATAAAGCCAATTGTGAAACCTCTTAAGTAAAAGAAGCTAAACTCTTAAACATTGAGGTACCTTTTGGTGTAATGGTTAAAATTTTATTAAGAAACTCCACAGACCTACGGGAAAGTTACACCAATTGGACAAAACCATAATACTCTTAGGCCAAAGTGGACAATATCTCAATAGTTAAGAGTTTGGGCTATTATAAATGATATTAAAGCAATACACTAGCCAGAAAATGGGAACTAAATACCAGACAAGATAAAGTGCTACACCATGTGAGCCACCTTTTAAACCATGTATGGGACAAAGTGCTACATAATGGGAGCCACCACTTGAAATTATAGGGGCTCCTCTAGAATCTAATATGCCTTATGGATGATTCTTGGATAAAGATATTATCGAGGATATTAGTTACTTAAGTGGGGGAGATTGTGAAACCTCTTAAGTAAAAGATGCTAAACTCTTAAACATTGAGGTGCTTTTTCGTATAATGGTTAGAAATTCATTAAGAAACTCTGCAGGTAAACATGCTCATCCTGGAGCATTTTTAGGATGGGTGACCTACTAAGAAGTTACACCAATAAGATAAAATTGTGAGGCTCTTAGGCCAAAGCAAATAATATCTCGATAGTTAAGAGTTTAGGCTATTACATATCAATATATAAATTTATCTTATAGTGAGCAAATTTTATATTCCATTTGTAAGTAGTGAGGTGATTGAAATTAAATTATAAGATCACCTCAAATATTTTGGTCATTTTATTACAAGATAATTTGAGCTTGTGTTATTTATATCATATTGTATTTTTTTTCTTAATCTAAGTCATTTGGCTTAATGAAGTTTAAATTAGAATTAGTTTGGATTATACTCTCCCATGTAAGAGAGGACTAGGTTGTAAGTAACTTTTTTATTTTAAAGAAGCAAGGTTTGAGAAGTGAATCTCAGATTAGTATATTCTAGCCCAAAAATTGGCTAGCATGGATGTAGGTCGAATTAAAATCTGGGCTAAACCAACTAAAAATATTTTGTTTGTTAAATTTTTTTTCTTACATTTATTTTTTCTTAATCATTTACATACAAAATTTTTGTTTGTTTATTCTCTTCATAATTAGCATCAAAATTATTTTAATTATTTCCATTTAATAAAAAATTTTAAAACCACAATTCCTCCCCCACCCCCCCTTCCTTAGGGTGCCATAGTCATCCAACAATTGGTATTAGAGCCTCGACTATTTTTTTTTTAGCTTAGCATCCTAGAGTAGATCCACTTATAAACTATGGCACAAGGTTTTTTAAGGGTTCACTTCTCGAAGGATAATCCACTCGCTGACCACCTTTGTTAGATAATGTCCCTTTTGATTATTAGAGAAATAGATTTAGTGGATTTTTAAGAGGTCAAGACTCTCATATGTGACACATACTTACACACCAATAGCATACGCCCACTAAGGAAATAAATGGAATTAAAATTAAAAAAACTTTTGATAAATGGACTATATTAGAGAGAGAGTCAGATGACTTAAATACTATGGTATGTAATACTTTGTATTATGCACTTCTTTCAGATAATTAAATGAAAATTTTCATGTTAAATTTAGCAAAAGAAATTTGGGATAAATTAATTATAACTTACAAAAGTACTAGTGAGATTAGAGATACTCACATAAATAGACTTGTTCATTAATATGAATTGTCATATGTCTCCTTCTAAATATATTTCTAATATGCATACTAGATTTATGAAAATAATTAACACAATACATTCTCTTGGAAGAACATATAAGAATCAAGACTTAGTCTACAAGATTATTAGATGCCTTCCTAAAGAATGGGATGCTAAAGTAACTGTAATTATTGAGGTTGAAGATTTATCTACTTATTTACTTGATTATCTTTTGGGTTCTTTAGTAGCACAAGAATAGATTATAGCTCAAAGGGATCAGATAGATAGCTCTTCGAAGAAAGAGAAAGAGAAAGGAAAAACTATTACCTTATAGGTTAATGATAATGATAAGTCTAATTCCTCAAGCTCTGATGAAAATAGTGACGAGGTGCTCATACTTTTAAGAAGACTTGGAAGCTTACTAAGGAAGAAAAGTCAAAGGTATAAGAAATCTAAAATTATAAATTTCAAACTAAGAAATTTCCTGTAGAAGAAGGGAACATTTACTATTATTACAAGAAGCCTGGACATATAAGAGAAGATTGTCCAGATCTTATTGATTCAAAGAAGAAAGAGATGGATGTAAATAGAAAGAATGGTAAGGAAAAAAAGCATTTTAAGAAGAAGAAGAAGAAGAAGAAGAAGAAGAAGAAGGCTTTATGGGCTAACCAAGATTCAGATGAATCAAGCTCATCAGATGAAGAGGTGAATATTTGTCTTATGGCAAAAGGGGAATCTGATTGTGATTCTCAAGAGGTATATAATGATATATCTTATAAATTAGATGATGCATTTAATGAATTAGTTGATGAATATAAAAAGTTAGAGAAATTTTAAAATTTTAGAAAAAGATCATACAAATATAATTATTCATTTCAATGATTTAAAAAAATGAATGTGATGACTTGAAAAATAAAAAAAAATCTTTATTAGATCATTCTTTACTTGTTTGTAAACTTGAAAGAAAAAATATTCTGTTATAAGCAAGATTTGATTTATGCATGAAATCCCAAGTTCATTATAGAGCTCCATTAATTACAACTTCAAATAAAAGTTCTTCTTATATGTCACATAGACATCATGCTAAACCATATGCAAATACTAATATTTGGTATAGCTATTGTGGTAAGGTCATATCTCATTTGATTGTTATACTTGTAGATCACAAAATGCTAAACAATCATGTTTGTATGGGTATCAAAACATAAAAGCAATTCACATACCATACATGATAGATATCATACTACTCATTTAAAATGTGGACCCAAAAAAATTTGGGTTCCAAAAGTTAACATTCGATTTTTTTTCTTTTTATACGAATGTCTTCAAATTAAAATCAATGAAGGCATGTGGTACTTAGACAATGTATGTTCAAGACATATGACTAGTAATAAAGAAAAATTCACTACATTAGAACCAAGTGAAGGAGGATACATGACATATGGAGATAAGAATAGACTATTATACTTGTATTTGAGTGTTATGCAATAACAAACATATATATGCTAAGTTGAGTATGGAAATATTAGAAAATTAAGATGCATTTGGAATAACTTAATGAGATAGTTTCAAAAATAATTATATTAGAGATATTATGAGAATAAAAGCTATTCAAGATATGTTCTTGAAGAATTAGAATTATCTGATTTGGCCTTGTACAAACAAAAGATAAAAGATGTACCAATTATAAGGAAGAAATAATTATGAAAGAAAATGGTTGACCAAAAATAACTTGGATAGAATTCATACCTAGCTAGATAGAATTCCTACCTAAATGATTTCAATAAAATTATAATTAATAGTTTTTGAAGCACTCAACAATGGTGAAATAAACATGACATTTCATAAATCCCTCCATAAATAGTGCCAATAAGGTTAATAATGATGGAGGTTAACTTAAAAGATTGTTAGAGAATGTATTAAAAAAGAAATGTAGTCACAATAACTTATGATAAGGCACATTCTTAGAACATATACTTAGATTGTATTTATAAATAATCTTTTGCACATCAGAGCAATAAGTAAACAACATAAATGATAATTTTTTTTTAAAGTTGTAATAAGAATTTATTATTATCGGACTGATTTTGATTGTTGGTTGTTTGCTATTGGTTATTGGTTGCTAGCCTATTGCAATGTTGAACTAAATTTATTATTCAATTCAATGCTTACATCATTAGTTCATTACCTGTAGGATGTTAGCCCCTTTAAGCACTTCAATTCTAATTTTGTAGGATGTTAATCCCTTTAATATATCATTTCCTACTTCAAAATTCAAATCAGATATGTTATTTTCTAAATTCAAGGTAGGATTATTATTCTATTTCTTAAGGGCTTAAGGCTACTAAATTTATTTCTATTTTTGAAGTTGGCTGTTGTTGAATTTATATCTATAAAATGTAGCATCTTATGGTTGTTGTGTTATTGGATTACTACTTTTTAGTTGTCTTAATATCTTTTACAAATGGTTAGTGGTTGGGTTTTGTTATTCCCTATTACTGAACTTATTAGCTATTGCTAAATTTATATTTGTTTTACTTTTTTCCTAGTTGGTTATTGGTAAATTTATATCTGCAAGATGTTAGAAATTCGATGCAGCCTCTTATGGCTATTGTTTTTCATGTTGGTTGTTGTTAATGCTATTGGCTAATGTTGAATTTTAGAATTTGTATCGGTTTAATTATTACCAGGCTATTGCTAAATTTATATCTATTGGATCTTACATGTAGCCTCTTATGGATGTTATTTTCCTGGTTGGCTATTACTAAATCTGAATTTATATCTGTGTTTGTTGAATTCAAGCAATGAAACTTAAGCTATGATGATAAACCTTCTAAACTAAAAGTGAGAGTCCCCCCCCCCCCCCTTCCCACCCTTTTTTTTTTGAAGGTTTGCAAATAGCATTTATTCATAAAAAATAAAGATACAAACCACTAAGTGATAGATAAACTATCACACTTCTTCCTAATCAAGTCAATAAAACTTCAAGGAAGCCTATTAAAAATAAAAGAGTGCCAATAAAAATCACCTAAAAGAGCATAATGAGAAAGAAATCTGCCACATTATTGCTATCTCTAGAAACAAAATTAAAAATTACATTCTTGAAAACTTCTAAAAAAGAAAAATCCAAACTCTGAATTCCTTTCTTCAATCCTTTATTCTTCAAAATTGAATTCTTCAATAAATTGATAATAGTAATATTGTCTCCTTCAATGATAATACCTCTCTTGTCCAACATCCACTCTTGAATAATGTTTTTGAAATAAAAAATAGCAATCAATTCCAAAAAACTTATATCCCAATGCATTAATTTTTTACTGTAGGCAAGTAAAATCTCCCTTTATGATCCCTTAAAACTCCAGCTATTCTAGCCAAAATCGATTTTAGAAGAGAAGCATCTACATTTAATTTAATCCAATTCATAGGGGGAGGATACCAATTTTTGAACAACATATCATGCTGGTTAATATCCCAATTCTGACGAATTGGATAAACATAAGATTGTATTGATTGAGACAAAATCAGAGAGGCAATCAAAGAAGATGATGGAACTGATTTAACATGTGCATAAGTTTCTAGCTTTCCAATTCTTAGATAGCAGAAATATATATATGCACTATTCCAGGATTTGAAATTGGAATTTTCTCCATATTATTCCAGCAATGGAGCAGATTGTTGAATCTTGGAAGATGAAAATCCTTTTTTTAAACAAATCAATCACTTCCAAAAGCTTTTTACAGTTATTTGAAATATGATGAACATCCTCCACTTCTTGACAATCTCTCAGGCATGCAACATTATCATTCAATCTTCTTTAATACAACCAGGAATTAGTAGGAATAGTGTTATTTACAAACCTCCACCTGAATAAATTTTCTTTCGGGCTAACCTTCAGTTTTTTAACCAATTTGTATTAATTCCCATATCTTGATAAACATTCCGTGAAGCTTCAAAAACCATAGCTGCTATAGACTTTCCAAGATTAGAAATTATAAGTTCCAATTTATCCACAGTAGAATCTAATATAATGGGAATATTCAAAATAATTTTGATTATCTCATCAGAAAAGAACATTTTATACTTATCAAGATTCCGCTTTCCATTATCATCAATCAGAAAAGCTTCAGAAAAGAAAGTGAGAGTCCCTTGGGGTAAATATTATTGCAATCAGGTGGCATTTATGTTATCTTAGGCCGAGCATATACTATCTAATTAAAAACATAATCATATATTAAATTAAGCTTAATACAACCGGCCACCTTGGATGGTAATAGAAATATTCATTATTCACTCTCATTTCATTAGTTGCTGAATGAGTTGGAGGATAATTTGAGCTATTTACTTAAGCTTCTTACTATCTCATGATTTAGAATCTATCTATTGAACCATTTTCTTTTTGTAGTTAATTCTACTTGAAAATAGAATCTTCTCCAGCAGTTAATTCAAAGAATTATAATTTGTAAATTGTAAATTGTTTCTTTCTTGGTTGTTGGCTATTGGCTATTGGCTATTGGTTATTGGATGTTGCTAAACTTTATTTGTAATGCATAATTTCAAGTTAGTGGTTATTGTAGACTTCAAGGCTATTGTTGTTTGATTCATGGTTGGTTGTAATGCAAATTTGTTAAGTTTTTTTTATTTTACAATTTTACACTTTTCAACTTTGTTAAGTTTAGTTGATTCATGTTTGGTTGTAATGTAAACTAATCTGTTGTTGAAATTAGTGAATTTGAAATAGAAAAAAGTTTGGTAATTTTACCCAAAACTATAACAGTTGTTATTGGTATTAGTTTGGAATTGGGCCTTCAGGCCTTGGTAGTTGTGGTTGCCTAATTTGATATAAAAAAAAGAAATTTATAGTAATTCATAATTATTTAGTTTGTTAAGATTATTTAGTTTGCCACTTTACCTCTTGCAATTACCGAATTTGAAATAGAAAAAATGGCACAATGTAATATTTGAAATTTAAAATTGCACTAATATTCTTTTAAATTATAAATCCTACTTAAATTTGAATTTTTTTATATACTAAACAATTTATTTTGTAAGATCAATTTTTTTTTAAATAAACCGGGTTGTCAGGCTCTTTCAGGTTGACCCAAAATAAAATCAGGTCGGGTTCGGTTAAGGAAATTGACCCGAAACACAAATCAAGTCAGGTTTGGGTCAGTTCAAAATTGGGTTCGACCCGAACCCGACCCGAAAACCAATTTTGACACCCCTACGAGAAGCATGTCGGTGAAGAAGTAGATAAGAAAAGGAATTTTTAGTATTCTTTAACCTTTTGAATTAGGAAACTAAATGAAAGAAGTCTAGGAGTTCGTGACACAAAGTGCATTGCTTTTCAGAGAGTTGAATAAATTTAAAGGGTTTTATGACCTTTTTTTTCTAATTCGGGAGAGAAGTCGAACGCAAATCGAATGATATAAATTAAATAAATCAAATAAAATCAAAGGAGGATATTTAAATTGAGATTAAATATTGAAATGAGGAGAGATCATTAAATGGAAGAAGAAATCGATGGGGGCAAAGAAGTGACAAGTGAAAGTTCAATAGGGATGTTAAGCCCTAGTGAACTAGTCCCGAGGCTAACCAAGAGGGGGGGTGAATTGGTTATTTAAAAATTTCACGAGGAACAAAAAAAATCTTTTCGATACTTTGCAGCGGAAACAAGTAAACAAGAACGAAAAGATCAATTACAGATATTCACCCAAGTAGTTAATATCAGAAAAGTAAAGTGCAGAATAGAATAAGAAAAGCAAACCAGATTTTATAGTGGTTCGATCAACTTGACCTACGTCCACTCCCCGGAGCCTCCCCTCCAGGTATTACACTAAACACAAAGTGACTCTCCTTTTGCTCCCACAGCAAGGCGGAGAAGCCTGTACAAAAAACCTCCTTTCCACCACCCAGTGAGGCAGAGAACCTAACCTCTTTTGCTTCCACCTGAAGCGGGTAGAGAACCCAACGTCCTTTTGCTTCCTCCTGAAGCAGACAGAGAGCCTCGGATCTTCTTGCCGACGATCCTCTCCCAAAGAACACCGACACGATGAAAGACGACGAGTGGAGAAGAAGACTCTGATCCTTGCTTGGAGCAACCTTTGTGAACCCCTCACGAACTCCCCCTCACAAGATCCTCTCTCTCTCTCCCAAACACTTTCTCTCTCTAGGGTTTCTCTAGAAAGGAAAGTGGCAAAAGATTTTTCTTGTTGGAAGAAAAATATCTTTTATAGGAGGGCTTAAAATTTGCCCTAAATCTCAATTGGTCGGCCAAGATCATCCAGGACGATCGATCATCCAGTACGATCAGTTCAAAATCAGCTGCTTCAGCCTGGACGATCTGGCTCTTCTAGACGATCTGTAGAAAAAATTGATCATATCGTTCCGTCCGATCCTTCGATCGTTCGGGATGATTAGTGTAAATTGAGGGATATCGTCCAGAAGATAGTTCGGGTCGTCCAGAGCAAACTGTGCTGGACGACCAAAAAATGACTTGATCGTCCAGGACGATACGAATATTGTCCTGTACGATTAGTTGAAAAAGTGCCAAAATCATTCTGTACACAGTTTGGATCGTACAGCTGAAATGCACTAGACGATCATGATCGTCCGGGACGATCCTGCGATCGTCAAGGACGATATGATCGTATCAATCAAATATAAATTGCTTTCCTTAATTACCAGATTAATTTAGGCATGATTATACTGGATCGTCCGGGATGATACACGTATCGTCTTGGATGATTAGACCAAATATCTTAAAATAAAAACTTGCCTAACTTGATCTGGTGGCTGAGAATTTCTGATTTGAGCATATCGTCCCGTACGATCCAAAGATCATCCAGGACGATCTGCTTAATCAGACCCTCTTAACTTGGTCGCCCTAATTAGGGTTTCTATTTTTACATGATCGTCCAGGATGATGTGACTATCATCCAGGATGATCCGAACAAAAATTTGAACAGAAACTCTAATTCACTCAAGCTCTCCCCCTGAGTGTGTGTGTGTGTAAGGTTACTTAGCTAGGGGATCAGTTACATTACAATTGACTCAAGAAAAAGAAAAATAGTACACTTAGACACACTTGGACCCAATCTTGAGTTGGCTTGAGTTAATTGTGAACTTTTGCGCCTGAAACGGGTTAGCCAAGCAAAATCATAATAGAGACATGTTTGTCATCATCAAAACCAAATTTGCAACAATCTCTCCCTTTTTTATGATGGCAAACATTTGTACAGTAGTTTGAAAAATAACTAGAAGATCAAAAAATAATTTTTTTTTAATTTTCATTTAACAACCAAACTAATACAGGAAACTTAACACATAACAAAAATAGAAATGACTACAACTGACTCCCCCTTTTGACATCACAAAAAGGAGGAGGGAAAACAGAAACGCTAAAACATCAGTACAAAATAGAAAAGAAAACAACTACAAAATAGAAAACTAGAATGGAGGCGGATCCTGATCGGAAGGAGGTGGTGGGTTGAAGTAATCGTGAATGGCTTGAAAGTGGGCTCCAATCCAGGCAATGTCCTGGTCATGCTGCTGTTGCTGCTGCGCAGCATAGTCAGTGAAGCGCTGGAGGTGCTCAGCGTGCCGCTGCTCCTGGGCAGCCACATAGGAGTCAAATATGGCCTCCCACTGATCAAAGCACTGCACCAGGTGGTCAAAGGGAGAGGCAATGCGAAGGGGAGCAGGTGCATCGGGTGCAGCAGGAAATGGAATAGCCTCTTCCTCTACCTCCTCAACATCCGGGGCGGGCTCCGGATGTAGTCGGGTGCTGTGTAGGACATGGAAGGAATTGTTGGTGAAGAAGGAAGGAGGGATATTTGGAGCTACGGGATACTACAGATCATATTTAGTTTCTAAGGCATAGGCAATGATATGTCCTAAGGCTAGATTGGGACGACGGCGATGACCTGGATCTCTAATAGTGGTGAGGTGCTCGATGTATCGGATAATAAGGTCAGTGGCATTAAATTCTCTATGGGCCAAGATGTAGTATGTGGTCAAGGATAGTAGTGGGGTGATGTGAATTCGATCCCCCGCCTTTAAAATGATAGAGGAATGAAGGACATGCTGAATGGTCCGTGCGTCCTTAAGAAGGGAAGTGCAAGCATTGTCATGGTAGGGTGCGTTCGTATTGCGAAGGAAGTGATTGGCGACACTCCAATCACAGTCAGGGTCAGTGATAAGAGTGTGAGTTTGTTGCCAGTGACAGAAAGTTGGAGAATGTTATAAAAGTCCTGGTAAGTGAGTTCGACGGGACGCTGATTTACATACGAGCGGAGGGTGGAATAATCAGCAGAAATATGCAAATTGGCAAAGAAAACTCGAAGAAGTTCGTGTTAAAAGGAAAGGTGAGAGTCATGATGAAAGTGAGGGAGGTGTGTGCAAAGAGATCAAGAACAGGATAAGTAAAATTGCGGGGATTTACTATTTTTGACGGTGTGATCCCCACCTCACGATAGCGCTCGTAGGCAGCCTGATCGGCTGCATTGGGGAAGCGAAGATCAACAGGCTCCCGGGAGAAACTTGCACCCTTTTTTCATGAACGTTTGCCACCAGCCATTAGAAAGCAACAGTGAAAGAAGGTAGAGGGAGATGTGTAAAAGGAAGGATGAAAAAACCTTTAGAATTCGGCTGTTTAAATAGAATTTGTCCTGATCATCCCGTACGATCGTGAGATCTTCCAGGATGATAGGTACAATAATTACGGCCAGGACGATTAGTCAAAGAAGCGGTCTGATCGTCCAGGACGATCTGAGATCGTCCAGGATGATTAGACACAGGCGATCATCCCGAGGAGTCAGGCTAGACGACCGTTGATGAAAAGTATCATCCCGGATGATTAGGTGGATCGTCTAGGACGATATGCAATAAATATGTTGGACGGGCCGAATTCGAATCGTCCAGCGACTTGACATGTGGATCATCCAGGACGATAAGGTGGATCATCAAGGACGATGGCCAATAATTGGTGCAATATCAGCCATTTGATCCGATCAGGAAGATATGGATCATATCGTCCAGGATGATTTATGGATCGTCCAGGACGATCACCAATAATTGGTATTTCTCAGCAGTAGGATCAGACTGGGGACAGTTTTGAATGAATCATCCAGGACGATGTTTGGATCATCCAGGATGAAGAGGATCATCCAGGATGATCTGGGTATCGTCCAGGACGATGTGAAGAAAATAGAAAAAGATGGAGGATAGAGATGACACATCAGGATCCTAAAAACACAACCATGAAAACTAAAAATAACAAACAAACACGAATAAAATTCGAAGTGAAAACACATAAAAGCAACGATTTTTTTTTTGGATCAAGCTGCTCCAGTAAATTAAAATTTTTCCTCGATTTTAGATTCAAAAACCAATAAGGAGAAGATTGACAACGCTGGAAACCAGAAAAAACTGGAAAAATCGACTTTCGTAACTCCCACCTCGGGCACCTTATCGATGTAAATCTCTTTTAAAATAAAAATCCAATTCAGAAGAAAAGAAATTAGATTTGAAAAGAGATCCTTTCTAGCTTTGTTCCAGAAAAATAGCTGATATAAAAGTGTTACAAAGTAATAAATCAGAAATCAAGATTTTCAAACACAAGCTTTTGAAAATATTAAGTGGCGCACGGATTTTTCTAAGACATTTAACGATCGGAAAGGAAAGAAAGCTTGGTTGGGCTCATTTTGTGCCTCTTTTTCAATTTATTTGGCGCTTTACGCATCTTTTCATTCTTGATACACTTTGTGTATCTTTTAATTGGCGATATTTTGCATCTTTTCAGCTTTGGGCTCATTTTATGCCTCTTTTTTAATTGATTTGGCGCACTGCGCATCTTTTGTAAGCTTTCTTCTATTCATAATCGTTAAAGAGTCTCAGCTGTGAAATCATCTTATAGATATAGGAGACGCTCTCCACAATAAGGAAGAGTAATTCACAAAATAAAAGCCATATATCGTATGATAAGTGCAATCACTTGGTTTAGAAAATCATAATAATGAGTCAAGACTTTGAAAACACTATTCATATGAGGTAGATAACTGTAGGAAGATAAAATAAATCTCTATTTCAAAAACTAATATTTTAATTTTGAAGAAGATTTTTATCCAAAAGAAATAATACACCAATAAAGGAGTTAGAGGAAGAGAAACAATCATCAATGTTTCTTCCCTTTAACAGATTCAGTGGAATCAATCACTGCTTACCAGCTTCCAAATAAAAATAAGGTAAAACTCTTAGTCATAAATTCAGTTTAGCAGAAGTAGTGAGCAGTGATCTGATTTTAAAAAGCATAAAATAGTAAATAAAAGAGATGAACCAGTGAATAAAAAATAGATAAAAAATCACCTCAAAGTAAATACTCAAATCAAACTAACAGCAAGGCTAACATAGAAATCAACAGACGAAGAAATAATAAAAATAACTGAAAGAAAATAAGCAAATCAAAAAGCTAACTAATAGAAAAAGAATAGCATTCAGAAATAATTAGAAATCAACAATCATCAGAATCAAGCATTTATATCAATCACTCCTAATCTGGTTCTCAAAATGCTGAAAGAGTCAAAGGCTAGTGGTTTAGTGAATATGTCAGCCAGCTGATTTTCAGTTGCTACATAATGTAGCTCAATGTCTCCTTTTGTAACATGGTCCCTAATAAAGTGATGCCTTATATCAATGTGTTTGGTCCTTGAATGTTGGATTGGATTCTTAGAGATGCAGATGGCACTAGTATTATCACATAGAACAGAAACTGTGCTAACAGGTAAACCTAAATCCAAAACTTGTTGCTTTAACCAAAGAACTTGGGCCACACAACTTCGTAAGGCAATATACTCAGCTTCAGTAGTGGAAAGTGCAACTGAGTTCTATTTTCTACTGGACCAGGAGACTAGAGACTGTCCTATGAATTGACAAGTTCCAGAAATGCTCTTTCTATCCACCCTACACCCCACAAAGTCAGAATCAAAATTTCAATGATCTCAAAAGAGGTGTTGTGCTTAGGGTACCAGATTCCTAGGTTTGGGGTCCCTAAAAGATATCTAAGAATTCTCTTAACAATAGTCAGGTGGGACTCTTTAGGATCAACCTGAAACCTAGCACAAAGATAGACACTAAACATGATATCAGGTCGGCTAGCAGTCAGGTAAAGCAGTGATCCTATTATTCCTCTATACTTCTTCTGATCAACAGATTTTCCACTTGAATCCTTATCTAACTAACCAGAGGAGCTCATGGGAGTATTGATTAGCTTGGCTTTGTCCATTTCATATTTCTTCAAAATGTCCTTAGTGTATTTAGATTGATTGAGAAAGGTTCCATCATCCGTTTGCCTTATGCTAAACCCCAAAAAGTAGGATAATTCTCCCATCATACTCATCTCAAACTCCTTACTCATTATTTTAGAAAACTCATCAAATAAATATTTATCAGAAGATCCAAAAATTATATCATCAACATAGATCTGGACAATGAGTAAGTCATCCCCTATTCTCCTCAGAAAAAGGGTGGTGTCTACGCTCCCCTTAACAAACTCTCTTTCTAACAGGAATGTGCTAAGCCTCTCATACCAAGCTCTGGGTGCCTGTTTCAATCCATACAAGGCCTTTTTTAATTTATAAATATGACTTGGATATTGAGAACTCTCAAAACCTGGGGGTTGTTCTACAAAAACATCCTCTTTTATTACCCCATTTAAAAAGGCACTCTTGACATCCATTTGAAACAACTTAAATCCCTTATAACAGGCAAGGGCTAGTAGCACTCTAATGGCTTCCAATCTAGCTACAGGGGCAAAGGTCTCCTCAAAATCAATCCCTTCAATTTGATTATATCCGTTAGCAACCAATCTTGCCTTATTTCTCACTACCACACCAGAATCATTCATCTTATTCTTAAAAACCCACTTGGTTCCCATAATACTTTGATTTATAGGTCTTTCTACTAACTCCCAAACATCATTCCTTATAAATTGATTCAATTCTTCCTGCATAGCTAAGATCCAAAACTTATCTGAAAGGGCTTAATTGATGTTGGTGGGTTCAGTCATTGAGATAAAGGCAGAATGGTTTACTTCCTTCCTAAGTCCATGCCTAGTCCTAACACCTTCAGAAGGGTCTCCTAAGATCAGTTCTTTAGGATGACTCGAAGAATATCTCCAATCTCTAGGTAATGTGGTTTGAGGTTCTACCCTCTCCTCCAGATTTGCATTTCCAACCCCTTGGATAATTTCCTCTACCTCTTCTTCTTCCTCAATTCTATTCACCCTTGGATCAGATTCATCAAACACCACATGAGTTATCTCTTCCACCACCAAAGTCCTTTTATTGAACACCCTAAAGGATTTCCCCACACTAGAGTAGCCTAAGAACACTCCTTCATCAGATTTGGGGTCAAACTTTCTTAAGGGTGATTTCCCGTTATTCAGAATAAAAATCTTACAGTCAAAGACATAGAGGTGGGACAGGTTTGGAGTTCCACCCTTGATGATCTCATAAGGTGTCTTGTTCAGTTTTGATCTCACATTCACCCTATTCAGCACATAACAGGCAGTGTTCACTGCTTCAGCCCAGAAGTATTTTGGAAGTGAATACTCGGCAAGCATGGCTCTAGCGGCTTCCACTAAGCTCCTGTTCTTCCTTTTAGCTACCCCGTTCTGCTGAGGGGTCCTAGGAGCTGAAAAATTGTGACTAATCCCTTGCTCCTCACAAAGACTTCCAAATTTCATATTTTCAAACTCTCCACCATGATCACTATGAATAGTCAGGATCTCACAACCTAACTTTCTCTGAATCCAAGTGGAGAAGGACTTAAACTCATCAAATGACTCAGATTTATGTGACAAGAATTTAATCCAAGTGAACCTCGAGTAGTCATCTATAATCACAAATCCATAGACTTTTCCCCCTAAGCTGGCAGTGCTAATGGGTCCAAAGAGGTCCATATGAAGAACTTCTAAAGGTCTAGAGGTGATAATGTCCTTAACAGAGTGAAAAGATGATTGAACTTGCTTTCCTAACTGACAGGCATCACACAGGTGATCCTTAGTGAACTTAAGCTTGGGCACACCTCTCACTAAGTCCTTTTGGGTGACTCTCCTAAGGGTTTTCATATTGGCATGACACAATCTCCAATGCCACAACCAAGACTCATCAGCAGTAGTTTTTAAGCAAATTGAATTCTCAGATTTAATACAACTTACATCCAACTTGTAGACGTTATTGATCCTTTGCCCCTGCAAAACAACTTTATCATTTAAGCTTAAAATACAGCCAGTAGGCAGAAATTTGATGTTGTATCCTTTGTCACAAAGTTGATTGATGCTCAGCAAGTTGTGTTTCAGTCCATCTACAAGCAAAATATTATCAATCATAAAATTCTTTGAATCACCAATTATACCTGTGCCTACCACCTTCCTGGTGGTGTTATCTCCAAGTGTAACCTTGCCTCCAGCTCTGGCCTCCAGCGAAATGAACTGATTTGCATCTCCAGTCATGTGTCTAGAACATCCACTGTCCAGGTACCACATGCTCTCACGAGGTCTTGTGTGAGAGCACACCTACAAAAATATCAAACATCAGTATTAGGAACCCAAACAGGTTTGGGTTCCTTCTTATGAAAAGAAGAATGCAATGTATGAGTGCTGTGCTGTGAAACAGGCAGTTTGGGCCTCCACACCCAATGTGTACTATGGTGAACAGTGCAGGTGTGGGAAATGTGTCCTAACATGCCACATGAAAAACATCTAACACCAAGAAAAGGGTTAACTAATCTATGTGGGTGATAGTGCCTCTTCCTAGATGTATATGAAACATGCATTGATGAACTTGCAACAGATTTTTTAAAAGGTGGAGGTGCATAAAACTGTGTAAAAGTAGGAGGTGTTTGGTTTTTCTTAAAAGCACTGATTTTCACTTTTAAAATTTCATTTTCTTTATTTAAACTTGCAATTTTAAATTTTAGAGTACCATTGCTACTTTCTACTTCACATGCCATGGTATCTAATTCTTTAAAAGCTCTCTCCAAATCAACATGAGTGGTTTTCAATGAATCATGCCCAGTAACTAAATCAGAATATTTTTTATTCAATTCATCAAACTCATCAAGTAAAGACATGTGATTGCTATCAACAGTGGAATGATACTTAATCAAAACATCATGCTCTTTTTGCAAAGTCAAATAATCCAGTTTCAAGTTAGCATAGGTTTTCTTAAGCTTCCTATACGATGCATGAATTTTTTCAGATACTTCAAGTAATTGATCGTAAGTAAGCTAACATACCTCTTCCTGGTCTGACTGACCAGGGTGATCATCAGCCATCAGACACAAATTTGTGTCCTCATCTTCAGCTTCCGTCTCAGAGGAGTCGGATGCAGAGTCTACCCAGAATGCCTTTTGTATCAGCTTATTATCCTTTCTGAACTTTGGTTTCTCCTCACCCTTCTCCTTACTTGGGTGAGCCTTGAGTGTAGGACAATCCGCCCTTATGTGTCTAGGCTTCCTGCATTCAAAACAAATAGATTCAGATGAACCTTTAAAGTTTCTACTGGTCTTACCTTTGTTCACTTTTGAAAATTCTTATTCTTCTTCCTTAGAAAGCTCTTAAATTGCCTTGTGATTAAGTCAACATCATCGCTATCAGACCCGGAGGTGCTAGCATCTGAATCATTGGCCTTTAGCACCACTATCTTCTACATCTTTCGTTCACCTGGATCAAGTTGTCATTGGTTCACCCCTTGCTCGTAAGTAATGAGTGATCCAAGTAAGCTATCAATAGAGTAAGTATTTAAATCTTTGGATTCCATGATCGCAGTAATCTTAGTATCGTATGAAGAAGGCAAACATCTAAGAATTTTGTTCACTCTTTCGTAATTAGTTAGTTCTCTTCCTAGAGCATGCAAAGAGGTAACGATTCGAGTGAACCTTGTGTATATTTTTGAAATCGTCTCACTAGGTTTCATGCGAAAGAGTTCGTAATCATGTAACAAGATGTTTAACCTAGACTGTTTGACTTCAGTTGTACCTTTATATGTTATACACAATCTATCCCAGATTTCTTTACCCGTTGTACAAGTAGAAACACGCATATAGTCTTCATATTTTAAAGCACAAAAGAAACAGTTCAAACATTTTGCATTTAACTGTGTTAAATCACGATCATCAAAAGTCCAATCTGTAAATGGGAGTTCAGTTTTAATACCATTAACAAGTCTATGTGGTGCTTCATAACCATCTTTAACTAACATCCACATACGATAATCAATTGATTGAAGAAAAGTAGACATGCGTGTTTTCTAAAAATCAAAAGGAATGTTATCAAACAATGGTGGTCTTATAATAGAATAACCTTCAGTAATATTATGATTTTTATAGTTAGCCATGGATCAAATTCAAAAGTTTTTAAACTTAAATTTTGAATCCCGCTCTGATACCACTTGAAAGTTTGATAGGGATGTTAAGCCCTAGTGAACTAGTCCCGAGGCTAACCAAGAGGGGGGTGAATTGGTTATTTAAAATTTTCACGAGGAACAGAAAAAATCTTTTCGATACTTTACAGCGTAAACAAGTAAACAAGAACAAAAAGATCAATCACAGATATTCATCCAAGCAGTTAATATCAGAAAAGTAAAGTGCAGAACATAATCAAAAAAACAAACCAGATTTTATAGTGGTTCGATCAACTTGACCTACGTCCACTCCCCGGAGCCTCCCCTCCAGGTATTGCACTAAAAACAAAGTGACTCTCCTTTTGCTCCCACAGCAAGGCGGAGAAGCCTGTACAAAAAACCTCCTTTCCACCACCCGGTGAGGCAGAGAACCTAACCTCCTTTTACTTCCACCTGAAGCGGGCAGAGAACCCAACATCCTTTTGCTTCCTCCTAAAGCAGGCAGAGAACCTCGGATCTTCTTGCCGACGATCCTCTCCCAAAGAACACCGACACGACGAAAGACAACGAGCGGAGAAGAAGACTCTGATCCTTGCTTGGAGAAACCTTCGTGAACCCCTCACGAACTCCCCCTCACAAGATCCTCTCTCTCTCTCTCCCAAACTCTCTCTCTCTCTAGGGTTTCTCTGGAAAGGAAAGTGGCAAAAGATTTTTCTTGTTGGAAGAAAAATATCTTTTATAGGAGGGCTTAAAATTTTCCCTAAATCTCAACTGGTCGGCCAAGATCGTCCAGGACGATCGATAGATCGTCCTGTATGATCAGTTCAAAATTAGCTGCTTCATCCTGGACGATCTAGCTCTTCTAGACGATCAGTAGAAAAAATTGATTATATCATCCCGTCCGATCCTGCGATCGTCCGGGATGATTAGTGTAAATCGAGGGATATCGTCCAGAAGACAGTTCGGGTCATCCAGAGCAAACTGTGCTGGATGACCAAAAAATGACTTGATCGTCCAGGACGATACGGATATCGTCCTCTACGATTAGTTCAAAAAGTGCCAAAATTGTCCTGTACACAGTTCGGGTCGTACAGCTGAAATGCACTAGACGATCATGATCGTCCGGGACGATCCTGCGATCGTCCAGGACGATATGATCATATCAATCAAATATAAATTACTTTCCTTAATTACCAGATTAATTTAGGCATGATTGTACTGGATCGTCTGGGATGATACACGTATCATCTTGGACGATCATACCAAATATCTTAAAATAAAAACTTGTCTAACTTGATCTGGCGGCTAAGAATTTTTTATTTGAGCATAACGTCCCGTACGATCCAAAGATCGTCCAAGGCGATCTGCTTAATCAGACCCTCTTAATTTGGTCGCCCTAATTAGGGTTTCTATTTTTACTTGATCGTTCAGGATGATGTGACTATCGTCCAGGACGATCTAAACAAAAATTTGAACAGAAACTCTAATTCACTCAAGCTCTTCCCCTGAGTGTGTGTGTGCAAGGTTACTTAGCTGGGGGATCAGTTACATTACAATTGACTCAAGAAAAAGAAAAATAGTATACTTAGACACACTTGGACCCGATCTTGAGTTGGCTTGAGTTGCTTGTAATCTTTTGCGCCTGAAACGGGTTAGCCAAGCAAAATCATAATAGAGACATGTTTTTCATCATCAAAACCAGATTTGCTACAACAAGGTTATTAAATGGATGAGAAACTGGACGGGACAAAGGAGTTTAAAGGGACTTTTAGAAATAAAAGAGTAGAGATGGAGTATATGGTTGACAATAAAAATGAAAGGCTAAGATTTAATATGGGAAGAAACATAAGAAAGATCTAAAATAGCAATAAACATCATATAAACCATAATTATAAAAATTATTTTTAATACTAAAAAGTTAAGCATTAATGTAAACAAAAACATACCTTAATTGTGTTTCCATTTTAGTGTGAATTCGAGAAGTGAATTCTTAATATTGGACAGTTTAATTTGTGACTTTTAAAATTTATAAAGATAGAGGAATAAAAGAAATACAATTTAATATAAATATATTTACATATGATGGAAGTTTCAATAAAATAATATTAAAATAAGTATACAAAAATCATAAAAATTATTAAAGTGTAAAAATCATAGAATTTGAAAAAAGAAAGTAATGAAATTTGTATGAAATATCATTAAATGATGAAATTGTGTCGTCTCTTTAAATATTAAGCATTCATCAACAAGGAAATTTTAATGCTTCTCTAATTTGAGTGAAACATCATGAACATTCTCAATTGTTATTCTTCCAACTTTTTGAAGGATAGAAAAGTAACATTATTTTTAGAATATATTGCAAAATAAAGCCTTGAAAATAAAAGCATACAAATCAAATGGTTTAACAAGCTTAGATAGTTTTTCTTGTAATTCTTCATGTTGGTGCTATGATATTTTCTTAAGCTGTTAAGGAATTAGTTTATGCAAACTATCCACATATCTTAATTAATGATATAGATTCAAAAATAGTAATAAAAGTTACAATCAACAAAATATTCATATGGGTATACAAAATGTTACTATTTTAAAGGATAATAACCTACAAGAAGATGAGTCATTATTACCTCACTGAATTGTAACTTTAATTAATCATGTCTATGTGAATTTCAAACTAATCCTCAATGATAACTCTTAACTGCCTTTTATTACAGATTGAAAGTGAAACTTTTTCTTAAATTGTTAAGTTACTTTAGTATAAAATAAGAGGAATATTGACTGCTTGAATAATATCCTTCATAACGAGGATGCATGCACATTTAAGATGAAGAATATCTTACTTAGCTTCAATGAAATGCACTATGAAAATGAATTGGTTTTCTTAAAAAAAGGAAAGCATTACTGCTACAATTGTGCTCTTAAAAAAAGTCTACTAAGATGATTGAATTCATACAAGTTTGGGATGAATGTTCGGTACAAAAAACAATTTATAAAGAAAAATAATAGTAAGGAATGTTAATAGTTGTGCTCTTCCAATATCCAATTTCACCTCATTATTACTTGAGAGGATTTAACTCATAGTTTGGTTATATTTTTGGGCTCCAACCAATTTCCAATGTTTGGCATCTATGTGGCTAGTGCCTCCTTTTAATAGGAATACTATGGAAATCTCTTTTATATTGCTAACTCAATTCCTTTGCATTGGTTGATGATAACTCCCCACTTCCTAGCAAAGTGATGGACTTCAAAAATCATGTTTTAAGGTCATCATTTTTTAATTACTTACTCTAATAACTTCATTTCTATGAGGAAAAACTTTATTCAAAAATTTTTTGACAAATTATTTTGGCATCATGGAGTTTGCCTATCTAATACTTGGAGAATTTATGTTGGTGCGGACCCTATTTTTTATTTTGTATAATTACCTCAAAATTATGAGATTTGCTCTCAAAGACAGCACGTGGAACTATGCTAATCAACTTTTTCGGCTAGGTGAAAGTTTGTGAGGGTTGTTAAACCCAAAAGAACTAGTTCTGAGGCTAACCAAGAGGGGATGTGAATTGGTTATTTTAAAAATTCTTTAACAAAAATGAGAAAAGTCCTTGATATGGAAGCAGATCAGTTTCACAATAACACAACTTCAGAGATTTTAAGCACAGATCAATATATAGAAAAATACAAAAATTAAATGTGAAAAAAATAATCAGAAAGAACACACAATATTTATAGTGGTTCGGTCAACTTGACGTACGTCCACTCCCAGAAAACCTCCTTTCCAGGTATTGCACTAAAAGTAGTATCTCTCATTTTGCCACCACAGTAACGCGGAGAAGTCCTTACGAAATCTTTCCACCAACCCGATGAGGCAGAGTACCTTGAATCCTTTTACTCCCTCCTAGAGTAGGCAAAGAACCTGGAAATACTTTTTCTCCCTTCTGGAGTAGGCAGAGAACCTTGGAATCCTTTTACTTCCTCATGGAGTAGGTAGAGAACCTGGATATGATGCGGATGAAGATCTTCCCAGAGCCACCAAGGAACTAGACAAGCAGCTTGATGAAGATGGTGGAAACCTTGCTTAGAGCAACCTTTATGAATCCCTCCCAACTCGCTTCACAAGGATTTCTCTCTCTCCCAAGCTCTCTCTCTCTCTCTCTCTCTTCCTTATCTAGCTCTCTCTTAGGTTGATTCAGTAGCAAAAGATTTCTAATAGGAGTATTAGAAATCCTTAAGTAGTGGGCTTCAAAAAATCCTAATTTCCAAGAAATTTATCTTCTATTCGTATAGTATGATACACGTATCATACAGTACAATCAGTGTAATTTGGAATCATCCAGCAATTTTGTGCAGATGAACTAACAACCTTTAAATAAATCGTACTGTATGATAAAAAAATTGTATGGTACAATCTTCAAAATTTTCTTCTGTTCGTTCGGGATTTTGCTTGGGATGACCAACTTCATACTTTATTAGTCATATAGTATGATTGAAATCGTATAGTATGATTAGTTTAAAATTCATGGCTTTTATATGGTACGATCTCTGGGATAACCAATTTCGTACACTATCAATCATACGGTACAATATAAATTATAAAGGTACGATCGATCATAATAATTGCCCTAATTTAATTGCCTGATATCATGAGGTTAATTAAGAAATAATTTAATTAAGTCATACAGTACAAATGAAATCATACGATATGATCAGGATATTTAGACCCCTGGCGACTAGGGTTTTGATAGAGTTGCATAGATCGTACAGTATGAATTAATACCGAACTGTACGATATACATATCGTATAGTAAGAAGCCAAATCATACTGTATGAATTACTTAAAAAGAAAAACTCTCTCAAAAATCTTTAACTCTTTCCCCCTATGTGTGTGCAAGGTTACTCAGTAAACATATCCATCCAATTATAGGATACGACTCAAGAAAGGGAAAATATAGAATAAAATGAAAATCAACTTTAACCCTAGTCCACCTAATCTTGAGTTGATCTGAATTGTAAATGAACAATGGACTATAATCCTGAAATGTTAGTACACACAGCATAAAATAAAATATCACAGAAATAAGATAAAAGTAATAACATACACAAAAATATTTGTTATCATCAAAATCACAATGCTTGGACCAGGTTTGCAACAATCTCCCCCTTTTTTATGATGGAAAATATTATTATTTTTGACTTTTCAAAAAGTTTCTTTACTCTAAATTCCCCGTTAGATGAAAATCAATTTTAAGTAGATGGAGTGTAAAAAGAAATAATAACAATAATAATTAATAACAATAATAATAAATAATAACAATAATAAACAAACAATAACAACAGTAAACAACAGCAATAAATAATAAAATACTATTCCCCTTTTTGACATCACAAAAAGAGGGAAACAATAGTAACAAGAAAAGAGGGAAAAATATAAACAAACACAAGAACATAAATAAAAATGGAACCAGAAAGCAAATAGATTCAAAAAACTACCAACTCAAGATAAAGAAAATATCACGGCTCTTGGTAACTTGCATGGGCATTTTTAGAGTGTAATAAACTTACTCCACAAATAAAAAACCTTAAATAAGATAAGTGTTGACTTTATCGCAATCAAAGGAGTTTGATTATAGAGTTTGCACACCCAGCTTAGAATCTTCATAGGCTAAAGTCCATTATTTAAGTAAAAATCTAACTCAAAAATTATAATTAGATAAGGAAACTTAAACTTTTTATACTGCTAGCATGAAATATATAGAGTATTACTGTAAAAGTGGTGAATGAAGAACCAAGATTTTTCAAAATCAAGTATTAAACATATTATGAAATACATAGATTTTTTAAGATTTAAAGATTTACCAGAAAGAAAAGCTAATTTAAGTTGGGCTCATTTTGTGCCTCTTTTATCAGTTTTTGGCGCATATTACATATCTTTATTTTTGGGCTCATTTTGTGCCTCTTTTATCAGTTTTTGGCGTCATTGTGCAGCTTTTTGATTTTGGGCTCATTTTATGCCTCTTTTGATTTTTGCAAATTACTTCCTTTCTAAATCTTTAAGAAACTCAGTTGTAAGATTATCTTCTAAATAGAAGAGACGAATAACTCACTCACTTGTATAGGGAGGAATAAACTTTAATGCAAACCCGAGCTTTCTAATAGGAATAAAAACCTGATGCAGAAAAATAATGAATTTTATTCATCAAATTGGAGAATATATCCATGATATAAAAAACATGTAGTAGTGAGAATAAATTTTCATTTTAACCAACTTAATTCCAATTTGATTTAGATTTTTAAGTATAAACAAGGAATTATCATACAAAGAAAATAAAAACGTATTTGTAAATTCAAGAATTTCTATCCTGTTTGTTTAAAAATGTCTGTAATTACCTATTTAAACTTTTTTAGTAAGAATAGATATCTGTTTACACAAATAGAAAGGAATAATATTCAGCTCAAGTTAAGTCATACAGTATGATTTACTTCTTACAGTATGATCTAAGTCATATAGTATGATTTACTTCGTACAGTATAAGTTAATGTCGAATAGTATGATCAACAGAAACATATTTTGCTTCAACTACCAATTGTTCAAGTAAGGAGCACAGAAACAAGATCTACAAGCACAAAAACTAGCTAAAAATACCATTTGAAAGAAAGAAAAGCAACACACCTCTTTTTTTTGCCTAAAAAGAAGGAAAACAACACAAAAATAATTGAAAAAAAATTTCATTGCAAAGAAAAATACAAACAAGCAAGCACATATCTAAAAATAAACATCACAATCACAATAAAAGTAAAATAAAAACTAGTACAGTGGTGGATCCTGATCGTGAGGTGGAGATGGAGGTGGTTGGAAGAACAAGCTAAAACTATCATACTGCTACTAGATGGTGATAAACTGGTGTTGAATATTACCAAATTGCTCTCTGAACTAACCCATATCATTATCATGTTGGATTTGTTGTTGATCCAGGTGAGTCTCCAGCCCATTAAATCGTTGAATCAACTCCTCATAAGGGTAGTGGTGAGGAGCAGGTGCAGGTGCAGGTTCAGCTACAGGGGCAGATTCTCCATCTTCATCAAAGAGAGGATCTTAAGGTTCCTGATCCCTATGAAAGAGCATCTGGAAGGAGGCATCCGAAAAGTAGATTGGAGTGTTATCAAGAGGAGCAGTATATATGATGTTGTACTTTTTATCTAGGATATATCCAATCACATGTCCTAGGATGATTTTGCTTTCTCCTAGTGGCTGGGAGTCGAATGGAGGTGAAGTTTTGGATGTAGTTAATTAGCATTTGAGCTTCATCCATTTGGGTGCTTGACATTATGAAGTAGGTGACAATCGGCAGTAGGGGAGTCATATTTATCCAATCTCCATCTTTAGGGATAATAGATGTTCTCAGAACAGGCTGGATAACCCTAATATTTTGATTTAAGGTGAAGACTAAGGGTTGGTGATAGTTAAGGGTAGCATTTCTTAGCAGAAGGTTCACAGCAGTCCATTCAAAATTGAATCTAGAGGACATGGCAAGAGGTATATTCCCTTGGGTGTTTAGCTAAAGGTGGATTCCTATGTCTTCCTTGGTGATTTATATATTTTGGCAACATACTCGAAAAGACATACCGTAGCATCCCCACTAGTCCTAAGGTTTGTGAGAAATTCATAAAAGATTTTAGAATGGAAGGGATAGGCCAACGTTAGAAGAAATTAAAGTGTTGTATAGTTGAAGAGGTTCATTACAGGGAAGCTAAGGGCCTACTGATTAAGAAGCTTGGAAGGTGTGATCTTGGCTTCTTTGTATTTTCTATAGGCAGCTTCATCAGAAGCTGTCAAAAAATGCTCGTCTGTAGGATTCCAAGAAGAGGAAGCACCCCGGGTTTGTCGACTGCATTTTTCCACTAGTCATTGTAAGGATTGGAATGCAAGAAGGGAGGATTGGAAGGTTGTGTGAAAGTTTTAAAGGAATTGAGGCAGTTTAAATAGAAATTAAATGGATCATACCATACAATCATGGGATCATAAGGGATGATCGAGCGCAATTAATTTGGCCAAACGAGTGGTCAAAAGGTTCTCTAATCGTACAGTATGATCAGACATTATACGGGATAATTAGAGACATCGAATTCATCCCATGGAGTCAAGCAGTATGACCTTTAATGAAAAGGTTCATACCATACGAACAATTGTTCATACAGTATGATCAATAATAAATGGGAATGAATTCATCCAAAGACACGTGTATCGTATGTATAAAAAGGTGCTCATACAGTACATTTGTTAATCATATATATTTAATCTAGACCATCCATTAAGAAAATGGCAGTGATGAAAGCAGTGGTGTACAGTTCATACAGTATGATGTAAGTCATACAATATGATGTAAGTCGTATAGTACGATATAAAATGAAACTTTTTGCTTTACAGGAAGAACAGTGAAGTTCAGTGAAGTGGTTTGTGAGATGGTTAGGATACAAATATAAAATATGATAACAACAAAATCAAAAGAATAAGAATGAAAATAAAAACAAAATAAATAACAAAAATAAGTTAAAGACTCAACAAATAGAATAAAAATCAAGAAAACCACAATACAACACAACAAAAAAAACATAAAACATGTAAATAGAAACAAGCATAATAATAAATAAATAAAATAGAAATAGAAAGTGTCAATTTCAAGTATGAATAGTGACACCTAATCTGGTTCTTAAGGTGCTAAAGGTTTCAAAAGCCAGTGGTTTTGTAAAGATATCAGTACATTGATTTTCAGTAGCTACGTGGTGTAGCTCTATTTCTCCTTTGGTAATATGATCCCTAACAAAATGGTGCCTTATGTCTATATGCTTGGTCCTAGAGTGTTGGATTGGATTCTTTAAAATATAGATGGAACTAGGGTTATCACATAGGACTAGAATTGTGCCTACAAGTAGTCCTAAATCCAAAATTTATTATTTTAACCAAAGGACCTAGGCCACACAACTTCTTAAGGCTATGTACTCAGCTTTAGCAGTGGATAAGATAACTGAGTTCTATTTTCTACTAAACCAAGAGACTAAGGATTGTCCTATAAATTGACATATCCCAGAAGTACTTTTCCTATCAGCTTTGCATCCTGCAAAATCTGAATTGGAATATCCTATGATTTCAAAGGAGGTGTTGTACCTATATATCAGATTCCTAAGTCTTGGGTTCTTAAGAGATATCTGAGAATTCTCTTAACAGCAGTCAAGTGGGACTCTTTAAGATCTGTATAAAATCTAGCACAGATATAAATACTAAATATAATATCAGGCCTACTAGCAGTTAAGTAAAGAAATGATTTAATTATTCCTCTGTATTTCTTTTGATCAACAGATTTTTCATTCGAATCCTTATCTAACTGAACAATGGAACTCATGAGAGTTTTGATTTGCTTAGCTTTATCCATTTTATATGTCTTAAGGATGTCCTTAATATATTTTAATTGGCTAAGGAGAATTCCATCATCCTTTTGTCTTATAATAAATCTAAGAAAGTAAGTCAGTTCTCCCATCATACTCATTTCAAACTCCTTACTCATTATTTTTGAAAATTCATCACATAGATTTTTATTAGAAGATCCAAACAGAATATCATTAACATAAATTTGGATAATTAGTAGTTCATCTCCTACCTTTTTTCGAAATAGGGTGGTGTTTATGCTCCCTTTAATAAAGGTTCTTTCTAGTAGGAATGTGCTTAGCCTTTCATACCATGCCCTGGGTGCCTATTTTTGTCCATATAATACCTTTTCAATTTGAATACATGATTAGAAAATTGTGAGTTTTCTAAGCCTAGGGGTTATTCAACATACACATCTTCTTTTATTACCCCATTTAAAAAGGCACTCTTGACATCCATTTGGTAGAGTTTGAATCCCTTAAAAAAGGCGAAGCCTAGTGGCACTTTAATGACTTCTAATCTAACAACAGGGGTAAAGGTCTCTTCAAAGTCAATTCCTTCTATCTAGTTATACCCCTTAGTCACTAATCTTGCCTTATTTCTCACCACCACATCAGAATCATTCATTTTATTTTTAAAAACCCATTTAGTTCCAACCATACTCTAGTCCTTAGGTCTTTCAACTAGCTCCCAAATATCATTCCTCACAAATTGTTTTAACTCTTCTTGTATGGCTAGGATCCAGAATTCATTAAATAGGGCTTGATTTATATTGGTGGGTTCAGTCATTGAGATGAAGGCAGAGTGGTTAACTTCCTTTCTAAGTCTATGCCTAGTTTTAAGACCTTCATATGGGTCTCCTAAGATCAATTATTTAGGATGACTTTACGAATATCTCCATTCTCCAGGCAGTGAAATTTTAGGTTATACCCTTTCCTCCAGATTGGTAGATTCTTCTCCTTGGGTGACTTCTTCAACCTCTTCTTCTTCTACCCTAGACCCTCTAGAATTATCAGATTCATCAAATATAACATGAGTGGTTTCCTCTAGTACCAGTGTCCTTTTATTAAATACTCTATAGGATTTTTCAACATTTGAGTAACATAGGAACACTCCCTCATAAGATTTTGAGTCAAATTTTCCTAGTTGAGACTTCCCATTATTTAGAATGAACACTTTACATCCAAAGATATGAAGGTGAGAGAGATTATGTGTCCTACCCTTAAGGATTTCATAAGGTGTCTTGTTCATCATGGATCTAAGATTGAACTTATTCAGAATATAGTATGCTATATTCACCGCTTCTGCCCAGAAATATTTAGGAAGTGAGTATTCAGCTAGCATGGCTCTAGTGGCTTCTACCAAGGTCCTGTTCTTTCTTTCAGCTACCTCGTTCTGTTGAGGGATCTTAGGAGCTAAAAAATTATGATATATCCCTTGCTCCTTATAGTAAGATTCAATTTTTTCATTATCAAATTCTCTACCATGGTCACTATGAATGGTTAAGATTTCACAACCTAGTTTTCTCTAAATCTATGTGAAAAAAGATCTAAACTCCTCGAATGATTCACAATTATGAGATAGAAATCTAACCCATATAAACCTCAAATAATCATCAACAATCATATACCCATAGACTTGCCCTTCTAGGCTTGTAGTGCTGACAGGTCCAAAGAGATCCATGTGAAGGACTTTTAAGGGTTTGCTAGTGGTAATGTATTTGATTGAATGGAAGGAGGATTTGACTTATTTCCTTAACTGGCAGGCATCACACAGGTGGTCCTAAGTGAACTCTAGTTTGGAAATACCTCTCACTAAGTCTTTTTGGGAGATTTTTCTAAGTCTTTTCATGCTTGCATAACACACTCTTCTATACCATAACCAGGACTCATCAGTAATTATTTTTAAGCAAAGAGCAGTATCAGATTTAAAATAATTAAGATCAAGCATATAAACATTGTTGATTCTCCTTCCTTATAAAATAATTTTATTATTTAAGCTTATTATGCAGCTGGTTGATAGAAATTTATTCTGAAGCCTTTATCATAGAGCTAGCTGATGTTGAGTAGATTATATTTTAAGCTATCTAGAACTAAAATATTTTTAATGATGAAATTTTTGAATTGCTAATTATACCTGAGCCCATCACTCTTCTGGTGGTGTTATCTCCAAGTGTCACCTTGTCTCTTGCCCTGGCCTCAAGAGAAATGAATGAAAGTACGAGATGCGCCAAGAGGGGGGGTGAATTGGTATTTTAAAAATTTAACCCTACACAAGAGTTCTAATTTTTTTTGTATTTTCAAAACATAATTTAACGACTAATGTGCGGAAGCAAATACAACGTTCACAACGATGAAATTGATAGTTCAATTTAGATTTTACACTACAATATTTAAATACTGATTTTTCACCAAGCAATTAAATTCACAAATTTAAAGCATGAAAAGTAAAGTACAGTAAACAGGAAAAAACACACCAGAGATTTTTATAGTGGTTCGGTCACTTGACCTACGTCCACTCCCCGGAGTCCTCTACTCCGGGATTTGCACTAGTAAAAGTTGACTCTCCTTTTGCCCCCACAGCAAGGCGGAGAAGCCTTTACAATACTCACTTTCACCTCCCTCGGTGCGGCGGAATACCAAACGCTATGTCACCCTCCTGGTGATGGCAGCGGACCTTCTCCTTTTTCTCCCTCCTGGAGATGGCAGAGTACCTTGGCGATGTTGATCTTGAAGTGACTCTTCCCTCGAGAACTTTCTTGAAGCTTCCAAAGCCACAAGAGGAGCAAAGCATGCAGCTAGCTTGGAGCCACCGTGTGATCCCCTCACACTACTTCTCCCTCACGCTCAAACTCACCTTCACCTTCCTCTCTCAAGCTCTAGATCTCTCCAAAAACTTCTCTCTCCCGAATCCCCTTCTTTTTCCTCCAAGCCTCTCACAGCAAAAGGATTGATCAACAACTCTCTAAAGAAAATTTTTAAGTTGTTTTTATATCAGGCTTCAGAAAACCCTAAAAGTTTCAACTTTTGCATTTCTGTTCGTACAGTACGATTTATAATCGTACAGTACGATCAGTTCAATTACAGCTCCGTCCAGTACGAGTACAGACGAACAGGTATCGAATTTTATTCATATCGTACAGTACGATCTGTATATCGTACAGTACGATACTGTTGATTCGTACTATTCGTACGGGATGAACTGTGGGACGAACCTCGGGTCGAAAGAACTCGTCTCTGACAATCGTCCAGCACTCATTTAATCGTACAGTATGAATAGTGTTTTTCATGATATCATCCTGTACGATAAGAATATCATCCAGGACGAATAGTACAAAAATTCTTGGGATCGTCTGGTACGATCGCTGGGACGAAGGAAATCATCTCTAACAATCGTCCAGCACTCCACCAGTCGTACAGTACGATCAGTTCATTTCTTGATATCGTCCTGTACGATATGAATATCGTCCAGGACGAACAGAACAAAAAACCTTGGTTTCGTCTGGTATGATCTCTGGGACGAATGAAATCGTCTCTGTAAGTCGTACAGTATGATATACGATCGTACAGTACAATCGACATATAAAATAGAAACTAACGTTTATTTCCTGATTAGGGAGATAATTTTGGCAAGTTTTAATTAATCGTACAGTACGAACATTATCGAACAGTACGATCAGTTCAGAAAATCAAATTCAAAAACTTACCAAACTTATTCTGGCGGCTAGGGTTTCACAATTACATATTATCGTACAGTACGATAAGGATCGTACAGTACGATAAGTTTGTAAACTTAATCTTTAGAAAATTAGCCGTTAGCCTGAGTATTTTTAATTAATCGTACAGTACGATCCAAGGTCATACAGTATGATGTGCTTAAAAAAAAATTAATCATTTTAAAAGAAAATTCTCCCCCTGTGTGTGTGTGCATGGTTGCTCCTTTCACATGCATGCTTCTGTGGCAGACTCAAAAAGAAAAAATAAAGAAATAAAAATTACAGACTCTTCAACATCCTATTCTACCTGATTTGAGTCTCCAGCAATCTTTAGCAGTGTGCATCTGACCTGAAATGTTAGTGCTCATATACAAAGATTAAACATTTGTAATCTAACGGAAATTAAGTGTATTAGTTTTCACCATCAAAATTAAGTGCTCGGGATCCTGGATTTCAACAATCTCCCCCTTTTTGATGGTGTCAAATAATATTTTCTGATGGACAGATGTTCTGACTTCTTTAGCTCCCCCTCAGAAGAGTAGCTTATTAATTTTTAAATAGGAGGAGAAGAAACAGTTTTTTTTTATTATTATAACATAAATAAAACAACAAGATAAAAAAAATAAATATAGTGAGAAAATAAACAACCAATAGCATTTAATAGTAAGCAAAAACATAATACAGAACACACAGAAAAGTCTCCCCCTTTTGACAGCACCAAAAAGGGAAGAAAAAAAAAACAAGTACACTGATAACAAATAGAAAATAGAAACATCTACAACAACCTAAAAATCTGGATCCTGATCCGGAGGTGGTGGTGGAGGGTCGGGAAACAGCTGGTGGTACTGATGAAGGGAGGCGAACTGGTGATCGATCGATGTGAAGCACTCCCTAAACCATTTCATATCCGTGTCATGCTCCTGATGTTGCTGAGCAATGTGGGCATCCAACCGAGTCTCCAGACGATCAAGTAATCGAATAATGTCGTCGTGAGGGTAGTCGGGAGGAGCAAGGCCAGGTGGTTGGATTGGTGGTGGCGGAGGTGCGTCAGCAGGAGCAGCAGCCTCCTCGTCATCAAACTCGGGATCGGCGGGAGCGGCCCCCCGATGGAACAAGATACGAAAGGAGGCATCCGAGTAGAAGATAGGAAGGTGATCAGGAGGGAGCGGATAATGAAGCTGGTATTTTGCGTCTAGAATGTAGCCTATGACATGCCCTAAAGCAAGGTTCAGTTTACGACGGGCACCGGGATATCGGAAGGCAGATAAGGTATGAATGTAGTCAAACACCATTTGGGCTTCATTGAATCTTATGCCAGACATAATGAGATAGGTGACGACATAAAGTAGGGGAGTAATATGGATGAGATCTCCAGCCTTAGGTATAATAGATGTGCGTAGGACATGCTGGATAACGCGGGCATTTTGATTTAAGGTTTGGACCAGGGGTAGGTGTTTATTGGAGGGGACACCTCTAAGGGTCATATTTACGGACGTCCAATCATAGTCGTGGGAGATCATGGATTGGGGACGAGGGCCGTCAGTGGACAACCCGATGTGCTCAGCAATGTCGTTGACGGTGATAACGACATTCTGTTTACAGACATAAGATGTGAAGGTAGTGTTTTCAAGGTCGACTCGGATATTTGTAAAAAACTCAAACAAGAGTTCGGAGTGAAACGGAAAAGCAAGAGTCAGAAGGAATTGAAGGCTAGTGGAGGCGAACAGATTCATCACCTCAAAATTTAGGGCGGCCTGATTGAGCATGCGGGATGGAGTGAACTTTGCCTCCTTGATTTTGATATACGCTTTCTCGTCCGCAGCAGAGAGAAAATGATCATCGAAGCGCCGAGAGGAGGAAGAGCTCCCGACAATCATACAACCGCGCTTACTGGACCCACACATTTTGGAAGAAAGGATTGGATGAATGAGGAAATTCAGAGGGATTGAAGGTGAGGAGAAATGGCAAAGAATCCCTCCCATTTTATAGACTTTGGGGGATATCGTACAGTACGATATGAGTCAAATCATACAGTACGATCGGTATCGTACTGTACGAACGTGAGTGTAAGGCGTTCGTCCCAACGAGTCGTCTGAACGACTTTTAACCAAAAGTGTTCGTACAGTATGAACAGGTGTTCGTACAGTATGATAGGCAATAATGTTCGTACCGGCCGATTTAAATTCATCCTAATCCGTTTGACACGTGGATCGTACAGTATGATTGGTATATCGTACAGTACGATGTCCAATAATTAGTATCGTACAGTATGAGTGGTGAATCGTACAGTACGATAGGTATAAGACATGAAAGATCTGGACCGTGAATGGGAATGAACGGCTGAGATTGGAGTGATTTGAACCTTATCGTACAGTACGATTGTCAGAGAAGATCAAGGTTTGTGAGCAACATGGGAAGAGGATCAGGAATCTAATTTTTTTGATTTTTTTTTTTTTTGATTTTTTTTTTAATTTTAACAAAAACAAAACAACCACAAACTAATAATTTTTTTTTTTTGTTACATTAGGCGTGAATGTCTATGACACCTAATTTGATTCGTAAAGTGCTAAATGTGTCATAACCTAATGGTTTTGTGAAAATGTCCGCCAATTAATCTTCAGTAGCAACGTGGTGCAATTCAATATCTCCTTTGGCTACATGATCTCTAATGAAATGATGTCTAATGTCTATATGTTTGGTTCGTGAGTGTTGAATTAGATTTTTGGATATGCAAATTGCACTAGTGTTGTCACACATGATCGGAATGGTTCCTACAGGTAGTCCTAGATCTACAAGCTGTTGTTTTAACCACAACACTTGTGCAACACAGCTACCTACCGCTATATATTCCGCTTCGGCTATGGATAGGGTTACTGAATTTTGTTTCCTACTGGACCATGAAACTAATGATTGTCCAATGAATTGATAAGTGCCAGAAGTGCTTTTTCTATCTACCTTACATCCTGCAAAGTCTGAATCTGAGTATCCTAAGATTTCAAAAGAAGTGCTGTGTCTAGGATACCAAATTCCTAAGTTCGGGGTGCCTAGAAGATATCTAAGAATTCTTTTGACAGCAGTCATGTGAGATTCTTTCGGGTCAGCTTGAAAACGGGCACAGAGATACACACTAAACATTATGTCTGGTCTACTGGCAGTCAGATAGAGAAGCGATCCAATTATTCCCCTATACCTCTTTTGATCTACAGACTTCCCACTGGGATCTTTATCCAATTAAATATTAGAGCTCATGGGTGTATTCATAGCCTTAGCATTATCCATTTCATATTTTTTCAAAATATCGTTGACGTACTTAGACTGGCTAAGAAACGTTCCACCTTCCGTTTGTTTTACACTAAATCCAAGGAAGTAACTAAGTTCGCCCATCATGCTCATTTCAAACTCGCCGCTCATTATTTTTGAAAATTCATTACATAGGTTTTTCTCCATCGATCCGAACAATATGTCATCTACATAAATCTGAACAATGAGTACTTCAACTCCTACCTTCTTCAAAAATAAGGTGGTGTCCACACTACCCTTTACAAAGCCTCTATCTAGTAGGAACGTACTAAGTCTTTCATACCAAGCTCTAGGTGCTTATTTTAACCCGTACAGTGCCTTTTTCAGTTTGAACACGTGGTTTGGAAATTGTGAGTTTTCAAACCCCGGAGGTTGCTCCACATACACATCTTCCTTGATTACTCCATTCAGGAAGGTACTCTTTACATCCATTTGATACAGCTTAAAATCCCTAAAATAAGCAAAAGCTAACAGTACCCTGATGGCTTCTAGTCTAGCTACCGGAGCAAAGGTTTCTTCAAAATCTATTCCTTCAATTTGGTTATACCCCTTCGCTACTAACCTAGCCTTGTTTCTTACTACTATTCCTGAGTCATTCATCTTATTTTTAAAGACCCACTTAGTTCCAACCACACTTTGCTCTTTAGGCCTTTTGACTAACTCCCATACATCATTCCTAACGAATTGGTTCAACTCTTCTTGCATTGCTAGGATCCAAAATTCATCTCCTAAGGCTTGATCTATACTTGTGGGTTCAATCATAGATATGAATGCAGAATGGCTAACCTCTTTCCTAAGTCCATGCCTAGTTTTTACCCCTTCTGATGGGTCTCCTAAGATCAGCTCTCTAGGATGACTAGAAGAAAATTTCCAATCTTTAGGCAGATGTTCCTGAGGTTCCGCTCTAGTTTCTATGGTAATGGTTTCTACTCCCCGTATAACCTCAACTTCTTCTTCTTCATGATTAGGTTCAGATGTCTTATTGGATTCATCAAATACCACATTAGTGGACTCTTCTACTACTAGGGTTCTCTTATTGAATATTCTATAGGCTTTACCTACAAATGAGTAGCCTAGGAAAACCCCTTCATCAGATTTAGGATCGAACTTTCCTAAGGGTGACTTGCCATTGATTAGGATGAAGCATTTGCACCCGAAAACGTGTAAGTGGGAAAGATTGGGTGTCCTACCCTTAAGCAACTCATAGGGTGTCTTATTAAGTTTGGATCTAACATTTACCCTATTTAATACATAGCATGCGGTATTTACTGCTTCTGCCCAAAAGTATCTAGGGAGAGTGTATTCAGCTAACATAGCCCTAGCAGCTTCAACTAAAATTCTATTCTTTCTTTCTGCTATTCCATTTTGCTGAGGAGTTCTAGGGGCAGAGAAATTATGTTCTATTCCAACCTCTTTACAAAAAGATTCAAATTTATCATTCTCAAATTTCCCACCGTGATCACTATGAATTGTTGAAATTACACATCCTAATTTCCTTTGAATCCAAGTGGAGAAAACTCTAAATTCTTCAAATGACTCACTCTTATGAGCTAGGAATTTCACCCAAGTAAACCTAGAGTAGTCATCTACTATTACAAACCCATACAACTTCCCTCCTAGGCTGGCTGTACTAACAGGTCCGAACAGGTCCATGTGGAGAGTTTCTAGTGGCCTAGTGGTGCTGATATCCTTGATTGCATGAAATGAAGATTTAACTTGTTTTCCTAATTGGCAAGCATCACAAAGATGGTCCTTAGTAAAGTCTAACTTTGGTATGCCTCTAACTAAGTCTTTCTGAGTGATGTTCCTAAGTGTTTTCATACTAGCATGGCATAGTCTCCTATGCCATAGCCAAGAGTCATCTGCTATTGTTTTCAGAAACAAGGAGTTTGAGGTTTCAATGCAGTTCAAGTCTATCATGTAAACATTGTTTATACGTTTTCCTTCTAACACAAGTGAATCATTTAAACTAATCATGCATTTGTTAGACAAAAATTTTATATCAAAGCCCTTGTCACATAGTTGACTTATACTTAAAAGATTGTGCTTTAAACCATCCACTAAAAGTATATTCTCAATAACTAAATTTTTAGTATTTCCAATGATACCTGAGCCCACCACTTTTCTGGTGGTGTTGTCTCCCAAAGTTACCTTGCCTCCTGACCTGGCCTCCAGTGTCACGAACTGCTTCATGTCTCCAGTCATGTGTCTCGAGCAGCCACTGTCCAGGTACCACATGCTCTCACTAGGTCTTTTGTGAGAGCATCCCTACAATGTCAATCATGGATTAGCTTTGGGAACCCAAGTGAGTTTGGGTTCCACATCATGCTTATATGAATGAAATGTATGCATGTTATGCTGTGATGATTGTGATTTTGGTCTCCACACTAGATGTGTCCTACAGTGAATTGAGCACGTGCGAGCTATGTGACCTAGCATGCCACAAGAATAACATCTAACACCTGGAAATGGGTTCACTAATCTACGAGGGTGTTAGTGCCTATTTCTGGGTTTGGATGATGCATGCCGTGTTGATTTTGAATGAGATGATTCACATGGTGGAGGCTAAAAGAATTCAGCAAACGTGGGAGGTTTTTTGTTATTCTCGTATGCATGAAGTTTTTCATTTAAAAATTTGTTCTCTTGGTTAAGACTAGCATATTTGAATCTCAATGCATGCTCACTACTACTAAGTTCCCCTGATAGTTCTTCTAGTTCCTTAAATGCATTATCTAATTCAACATGTGATGATTTCAAGGTATCGTGTGCAGTGGTTAACTCAATATGCTTCTTGTTTAATGCATCGTATTCATCAAGCAAAGACATATGATCTTTATCTAAGTCAGAAATATTCTTTACTACACTAGCATGCTCCTTTTGTAAAGTACTAAACTCAGTATTAAGACTAACATGCTTTTTTTCAATTTTCTATACGAGTCATAGATTTTTTCAGAAATAACAAGCAGTTCATCGTAAGACAGTTGACATACCTCATCTTGATCTGATTGATCAAGATTATCATTAGTCATAAGACACAGATTCGTTACCTCCTCCTCTGCTTCTTTTTCCGATGATTCTGAGGCAGAGTCGGCCCAAAATGCTTTCTGAGTCTTAAACTTACCCTTCTTGAACTTTGATCTTTCCTCACCCTTCTCCTTGGCTTGATGAGTTTTGATGTTGGGGCAATCAGCTCGGAGATGACCTGGTTTCTTGCACTCAAAGCAAATTATTTTAGATGCAACCTTAGTATACTTTGAGTTCTTACCTTTGTTCCAATTGCTTTGATGATGGTGCTGCTTTCTTTTCAGAAAATTTTTGAACTGACGAGTCATCAAAGCTATATCGTCATCTTCCTCCGCTGCTGAGCTGTCACTTTCAGAATTATTTGCTTTTAAAGCCACTGCTCGCTCCTTTTTCTTTTCACCTGCATCACTTTGTCGTTGACTCACTCCTTGCTCGTAGGCAATGAGTGACCCAAGAGAATTATCAATAAAATAAACATTTAGGTCTTTTGACTCAGTTATTGCAGTGATTTTAACATCGTATGAGCTAGGCAAACATCGCAGTATTTTGTTTACTTTTTCCGAGTTAGACAACTCTCTTCCTAAAGCATGCAGTGATGTTACAATCTGGGTGAATCGAGTGTACATGTCAGATATAGTTTCACTAGGTTTCATGCGGAATAGTTCGTAATCATGTAACAGTATGTTCAACCTAGATTGTTTGACCTCACTAGTTCCTTCGTACGTGATACACAGTTTGTCCCAAATTTGTTTACCAGTAGTACAAGTTGATACTCGCATATAGTCTTCTGATTTTAATGCGCAAAAGAAACAGTTTAGACATTTAGCATTTAGTTGTGCAAATTCTCTATCCTCAATGCTCCATTCATTAAATGACAGTTCAGTTTTAACTCCATTCAACATACGAAACGGTGCAGAATAACCTTCTTGGACTAACATCCACATGCGATAGTCTAAAGACTGTAAAAATATAGACATACGTATTTTCCAAAAATCAAACGGTATGTTGTCAAATAAAGGTGGACGAGTTATGGAATAACCCTCCGTAGTGTTACGGTTACCAAATTGAGCCATGGATCTTACGTTTCTAGGTTTTCTAAAACACTATTTTGAAACCCCGCTCTGATACCACTTGAAAGTATGAGATGCGCCAAGAGGGGGGGTGAATTGGTATTTTAAAAATTTAACCCTACACAAGAGTTCTAATTTTTTTTGTATTTTCAAAACATAATTTTACGACTAATGTGCGGAAGCAAATACAACGTTCACAACGATGAAATTGATAGTTCAATTTAGATTTTACACTACAATATTTAAATACTGATTTTTCACCAAGCAATTAAAACACACAAATTTAAAGCATGAAAAGTAAAGTACGGTAAACAAGAAAAAACACACCATAGATTTTTATAGTGGTTCGGTCACTTGACCTACGTCCACTCCCCGGAGTCCTCTACTCCGAGATTTGCACTAGTAAAAGTTGACTCTCCTTTTGCCCCCACAGCAAGGCGGAGAAGCCTTTACAATACTCACTTTCACCTCCCTCGGTGCGGCGGAATACCAAATGCTATGTCACCCTCCTGGTGACGGCAGCGGACCTTCTCCTTTTTCTCCCTCCTGGAGATGGCAGAGTACCTTGGCGATGTTGATCTTGAAGTGACTCTTCCCTCGAGAACTTTCTTGAAGCTTCCAAAGCCACAAGAGGAGCAAAGCATGCAGCTAGCTTGGAGCCACCGTGTGATCCCCTCACACTACTTCTCCCTCACGCTCAAGCTCACCTTCACCTTCCTCTCTCAAGCTCTAGATCTCTCCAAAAACTTCTCTCTCCCAAATCCCCTTCTTTTTCCTCCAAGCCTCTCACAGTAAAAGGATTGATCAACAACTCTCTAAAGAAAATTTTTAAGTTGTTTTTATATCAGGCTTCAGAAAACCCTAAAAGTTTTAACTTTTGCGTTTCTGTTCGTACAATACGATTTATAATTGTACAGTACGATCAGTTCCATTACAGCTCTGTCCAGTACGAGTACAGACGAATAGGTATCAAATTTTATTCATATCATACAGAACGATCTGTATATCATACAGTACGATACTGTTGATTCGTACTGTTCGTACGGGACGAACCTCGGGATGAAAGAACTCGTCTCTGACAATCGTCCAGCACTCATTTAATCGTACAGTATGAATAGTGTTTTTCATGATATCGTCCTGTACGATAAGAATATCGTCCAGGATGAATAGTACAAAAATTCTTGGGATCGTCTGATACGATCGTTGGGACGAAGGAAATCGTCTCTGACAATCGTCCAGCACTCCACCAGTCGTACAGTACGATCAGTTCATTTCTTGATATCGTCCTGTACGATATGAATATCGTCCAGGACGAACAGAACAAAAAACCTTGGTTTCGTCTGGTACGATCTCTGGGACGAATGAAATCGTCTCTGTAAGTCATACAGTACGATATACGATTGTACAGTACGATCGACATATAAAATTGAAATCAATGTTTATTTCCTGATTAGGGAGATAATTTTGGCAAGTTTTAATTAATCGTACAGTACGAACATTATCGTACAGTACGATCAGTTCAGAAAATCAAATTCAAAAACTTACCAAAGTTATTCTGGCGGTTAGGGTTTCACAATTACATATTATCGTACAGTATGATATGGATCGTACAGTACGATAAGTTTGTAAACTTAATCTTTAGAAAATTAGCCGTTACCCTGAGTATTTTTAATTAATCGTACAGTACGATCCAAGGTCGTACAGTACGATGTGCTTAAAAAAAAATTAATCATTTTAAAAGAAAATTCTCCCCCTGTGTGTGTGCATGGTTGCTCCTTTCACATGCATGCTTCTGTGGCAGACTCAAAAAGAAAAAATAAAGAAATAAAAATTACAGACTCTTCAACATCCTATTCTACCCGATTTGAGTCTCCAGCAATCTTTAGCAGTGTGCATCTGACCTGAAATGTTAGTGCTCATATACAAAGATTAAACATTTGTAATCTAACGGAATTCTATATGTACTCAGTAAGTATTAGTTGTCACCATCAAAATTAAGTGCTCGGGATCCTGGATTTCAACAATGAACTGATTTGCTTCTTCAGTCATGTGCCTTGAACATCCACTGTCCAGGTACCACATGCTCTCACGAGGCGTTTTATGAGATTACCCCTACAAAATCATCAGATGTTAGATTTTGGAACCCTAAGAAGTATGGGTACCACCTTATGAAATATGGGATAAAATGCTTTCATGCTATGTTGTGAATTATACAACTTTGGTCTCCACACCAAATGTGGTCTACGATGAATAGTGCAAGTGTGGGAGATATGTCCTAGCATGCCATAAGAAAAATATCTAACACCAGGAAAAGGGTTAACTAATCTATGTGGGTGATGGTATCTCTTCCTAGGTTTGAATACATACTGTGTTTGTGGTTTATGAAATTATATAAGTCAAGGTGGTATTTTATTTTCTTTAAAAGAAGTTAACTTTTCTTGCAAAAATTTATTTGCATTTTCAAGAATTGAATTATCCATTTTTAATGCATGCTCCCTACTATCAAATTGAGATATAAGAGTTTATAATTCCTTAAATGCTTTTTCTAATTCAACATGCGATGATTTCAAGGACTCATGTTCAGCAGTTAAATCAAAATGCTTCTTGTTTAAAATATCAAACTCATCTAACAAATCCATGTGATTGTTATCCAAAGTGGAGTGATCTTTCCTTAAGCATTCATGCTCTTTCTAAAGAATTAAAAAATCAGATTTGAGGCTTGCATGTAACTTTTTAAGCTTCCTATATAAAGAACAAAAATTTTTAGAAATTTTAAATAATTATTCATAGGTAAGCTCACATACCTTCTCTTGATCAGAATGATCAAGATGATCATCTGCCATTAAGCATAGGTTAGTTACCTCCTCTTCTGCTTCAATTTTAGAAGAGTTTGATGCTGAGTTTGCCTAGAAAGCCTTTTGGGTCCTTTGCTTGCCCTTCTTAAACTTAGGTTTTTATTCACCCTTCTCCTTGCTTAGGTGAGCTTTAAGAGTTGGGAAATTAGACTTCAAGTGCCCTGGCTTCTTACATTCAAAACAAATAACATCAAAGGAAACTTTAGAATTTTTATTATTCTTACCCTTATTCAATTTCTGATGATGTTTTTTTCTTTTTCCTTAAGAAGCTCTTGAATTGCCTAGTTATTAAAGCAATGCTATCATTTTTAGAACCAGAAAAATCAGTGTCAGAATCGTTAGCTTTAAGGCTATAATTTTCTCCTTTTTTTTCTCACCTGCAACAAGCTGCCTTTGGTTCACTCCTTGCTCATAAGCAATGAGTGATCCAAGTAAGTTATCAATTGAATAAACATTTAGATCCTTAGATTCAATAATGGCAGTAATTTTTGAATCAAAAAGAAGGTAAACATCTCAAAATCTTGTTAACTTTTAAAAATATCATACGATAAGATCTTCAGAATTTTCTTTTTTTCATTCAAGATGATGCTTGGGATGACCAAATTCCTACTCTGTTAGTCATATAGTACGATTGAAATTGTACAGTATTATTAGTTCAAAATTTATGGCTTCTATATGGTATAATATCTGGGACAACTAATTTCATACACTATCAATCATACAGTATGATATAAATCGTACGGTATGATCAAACATAATAATTGTCCCTTATTTGATTGCCTAATATTATGGGGTTAATTAGGAAATAATTTAATTAAGTTATATAGTACGAACTAAATCATATGGTACAATCAGCATATTTAGACCCCTGGCGACTAATATTTTGACAGAGTTATAAAGTTCATATAGTACTAATTAAAACCATACTGTACGATACACGTATCATACAGAACAAAGAAAAATCATACAGAACAAATTACTTAAAAAGAAAAACTATCTCAAAAACCTTTTTCTCTCTCCCTTTGTGTGTGTGCAAGGTTACTCAGCAAAGATATCCACCCAATTATAGGATACAACTCAAGAAAGGGAAAAATACAGAATAAAATGAAAACTGACTTTAACCCTAATCTACCCAGTCTTGAGCTGATCCAAATTACAAATGAATAGTGGACTGTAATCCTGAAATGTTAGTACACATAACATAAAATAAAATATCACAAAAATAAGATAAAGTAGTAACAAACATAATAATCTTTGTTATATTCAAAATCATAGTGCTTGAACAAGGTTTGCAACACTATGGAAAATTGAATTATTGCTACTGAAAAAATTGTTTGGACTCCTCTCTAATTGAGGCTAAGATCATTTCTAACAACTCATTCTTTGGACTTTCTCTAAAAGAAGTTAAGATCATTTCTGACAACCTCATTCTTGCTACCACATGTAAAAGTGAATTGGCTCATAAATGAGCTTAATCTACTGGTCTCTCTAAAGAAGTTTATAATTTGTCTCTTCTTTATCAAAAAAGGTCATCAAAATCACAATTTCACTAAAGAGATCATTACTCCAACTGAAACTCTCTTATTCCATATGTATATCTCTTCTTAAGCCATCAAATTCTTTGAATCTCTATGAAATCCCCTTTATGCATATGACTCTTGGGTTCTTTTCTGATATAATCTTTTAGTTGTGAATACTTTATCCCAAGATAACCAAAACATGATTTTCTCCCTTCTTTATAATGGAAATAAAAGATGCTCTATTTGGCCTTACTATTCTATATAGTTTCACTTGTAAATTTTCCTTTTCTAGTTGGGAGTTAATAATATCTCAAATCTTGGTTGTTATTAATAAATTCTTTCATAATGATAAGCTTCTTGACTTGATTTTATATTCCCTTATAGCCTTTATTTTCTTGCAATTGCATGCTAATAGCCTGTATGAGTAAATACATCTCTCTCTCTCCCTCTCTCTCTCTCTCTCTCTCTCTCTCTCTCTCTCTCTCTCTCTCTCTCTCCCTCTCCCTCTCTCTCTCTCTTATTATAAAACCTTATATAAGGTTCTCACCAAACTACTTGATAACAAATTTTAGGTGATTATGAATCTTTTTATTCACCTTGTTCAAGCAACCTTCACTAAGAATTTGGATATTTAATAAATGCATTCTTGTTGAAATCCATGAGTCTGAACTGTTGTTGTAATGATTATAAATATTATTAGATTGATCATTTACTATTCTCTATATTGTATATATAGTTTTTTTTTCTTTTATGTGCTACTAACATTTCAAGTACAGTACAGACAGAGCCAAGTTAGAGAAAAGAACTCAAGAAGTGCAGCAGTAAGTTTAGTCATAATTTGTAATAAAAGAGTCTACAATTTTTCATTTTCTTGAGTCAGTTTATATTGAATGTATTTTGTAAGGTGACCAAGCACACACACAAGTGAGGATGAAAAGAATTGAACACTTAACTTTCTTTGTTAGATCATACTATATGATCCTAATCATACATATAATCATATATTTAAGAAGTTAAAGTAAGTGCTTAATTAAATTAATTTAAATCATAATTAATCATATTGTATGACCTAAAATCGTACAAGATGATTGGGTATTTTGATAAAACCCTGCCATTGGAAGTTACCAAAATTAGGTAAACCAATTCATACTATATGATAGATTTCTTACTATATAAATATTAATGAATGCTACATAATTTGGACTTTTAGACAAGGAATCGAATTCAGATCAAATTTGATTGGCAATTGTACTATATGATATATATCATACTGTATAATTTAATAAAACCTTCATGGGATGACTCTTAGTTCATCCTGGATGATCTTTTATACTATATAACAAATCATACTATATGATTTAAGATCGTATAGTCCAATCTAACAGAACTCATAATGGAGCCAGGATCTCTTCCATATTGGTAGGCTAAAGGAGGGAGATTTTTTTAGGATAGAAGAGTCATGTAAAGGTCATTTTCTACCTGTTAAGGGAGAAGGGCTTCTCCATCTTGCTAAGTGCTAAAAAATTTCTTTACATAATGAAATTCCTAATAAAGTGGACCTAGGAGAGTGGACATAGGTCTAGTGATTGAACCATTATAAAAATTGTTGGTTTGTATTATTTACTTTTCTTGCACTTTCACTTTATTGCTTTAGGTTTATATTGTATATCTCTGTGATAATTATGGCTGTTAAATTTTTTAGTTAACCTCTTGCATATATTATAAAAAAGAAGAAAATTCTTCTATATATTTAAAGTATTTTGTTTTAAAATATCTTTTCACTTCTACATATTTTGTTTTAAGAAAAAGTTTTAAAAATTTTCCAATTCAGTCATCCCCCCTCCGGAGGACCTAGAGGAGTGGACATAGGTCTAGTGCCCGAACCATTATAAAAATTACTGGTTTGTATTATTAACTTTTCTTACACTTTCACTTTATTGATTTAGGTTTATATTGTATATCTCTATGATAATTATGGTTGTTAAATTTTTTAGTTAACCTCCTGAATAAACTATAAAAAAAAAGAAATTTCTTCTATATATGTGAAGTATTTTGTTTTAAAATATCTTTTCACTTCTACACATTATTTTGTTTTAAGAAAAAGTTTTAAAAATTTCCTATTCACAACCCCCCACCCCCCCCCCCCCCCCCTACCACCCCTCTTCGTGTGGCATAACTCTTTCAATTTCCATCAAAGTGAGGTTATCACTTTAGTTGGTCTAATCACCTGAGTAGATGCACATGGCATAATTTAGCAATAGGAAGATCTCATAAGGGTATTCTATTACCCAACCACCACTATTTAATAACATCCCATTTGAATTCTGGAAAGTTAGATATCTACCTTTTTATAATCTATTGATTTTTTATGTGACATATGATTCAAATTGGTTATTCCTTGCCATATAAAATTGTGAATGATACTAAAGTTAAAATTCCTTTTACTGAATAAAGCTTAGAAGATTATTATTTTCCACAGTTAAATGATAAATGTCTTAAATATTTCTATTGTGGACTATAATTAAAAGACTATATGTGGGTGTCAACTTGTACCACCAATAAAGAGATGTGGAAAATTGTGTATCACCTATGAAGGCACGAGTAAATTTAAGCAATCTCATATGAATTTACTTTTACACAACTATGAATTATTTTGCTTGCAACCTAGAAAGTCTATCACTGTTATGTACACTAGTTTTACTAAAATTATTACATCCCTGCATGCTTTAGGTAAAGATATTTATAATGATAAAATGTCAATAAAATATTATGATATTTACTTGAATCTTGGGATGCCAAGGTATTTACTATTTCTAAATCTAAATATCTTAACTCTTACTCTAATAATAATTTACTTGGATCCTTGATTTCTTATCAGTAAAAGGTCAGTCAAAGAAATATAGATATAGGCGAGAGGAAGGAGAAGACTATCCCACTAAAAGATAACAAAGAAAGCAGTAATTTTCAAACTGGTGTAAATTAGGATATCACACTAATGACAAGAGAATTCAAATGATATCTATAGAGCAAGAAAAAGTGCCACAATGAAAACATCAAGGTAAAAATGTTAAATTGAATAAGTTTTCTATTAACATGATTTTCTATAAGTATAAAAAATAAGAGCACATTTGATTTGATTGCCCGAACCTAAAGAGCCAACTAGTAAAAGAAAAGGGTGAAGAAAACGTCACTGTGAAAAATGGAAAACAAAGAAATTAGTAGTCTTTTTGGGCTAATTCAAATTTAGACTTGTTAGAAAAAAAAGCTAAAGAGGAGGTAACAAACATTTGTCTCAAGGCAAAGAATAGCATTAGTGGTTCAAACAATGACCATGTTTGTGAGTTTACATATGAAGAATTACTTTCATTTTTTGAATAAATGCATACTAACTATAAAAAGACGAAGAAGAAGTTTAGTAGCCTAAAGCATAATCATACTATACTGATAGAAGAGCACATGGATATGGTAGAGAAATTCACATACTTAAAAAAGGAACAAATTACATTAGAAGAGCATTCTAGTCTTAAAAAATAATATGAAGAATTGAAAAATAATCTTAAAGAAAAAATAAAAGAGAATATTGACTTAGAGATTGCATTTAAATAACTAGAAGATTTTGCCCAAAATTTCATTATAACAAGTATGAGGCATTGGTAGAATTACAAATCCATAAAAGTGTAAATTAAATCCTATAAAAAGAAATTAAAGAGTTTAGGGCAAAGACATTAAAATCAATGCACACACTACTTAGGAGAGCACCACATACATATTTATCATATATGAAATCATCATCGTATAGGGTTGCCCATCCATTTTTAGAAGCGCATATTACACGTATATACACACATAGAGTCCACGATCGATTACATTAAGTCTAGAGGCCCAAGGCCTCATCTACATAACATAGCATACATTCATTTCAACATAAGGCGAGACCCAAACTCACTTAAGTTCTCAAAATTACAACTTGACGAATTTTGTAGGTATGCTCTCACAATGGGTTTGGTGAGAGCATATGGTACATGAACAGTAGATGCTTAAGACATATGACTGGAGATATAAAGAAGTTCATCTCACTGGAGCTGAGCGGAGGCAAGGTAAAACTTGGATACAACACTACCAGAAAGGTAGGGGAGTAGGTACAATAAGTAAATCTAATGGTTTTTAATTTAAAATATTTTGCTTGTGGAGAGCTTGAAGCATAATTTATTAAGTATAAGATAGCTTTGGGATATAGATTTTGACATTAAATTTCTTTCTATAAAATATTTATTAATATTGAATGGTAAAATTGTGTTAGAAGGATTGAGAATTAACAATATTTAAAAGATTGATTTGAATTACACAAATAAATCTAGTGATGTTTATTGTTTGAAATCCACAATAGATGAATGATAGTTTGAGGCAAACATGAAGACTATTAGAAAGATTACACAATTAGAACTAGTTATAAGCATTCTTAAGCTATAACTCTCAAAGGAATATATTTATGATGTGTGCCAGCTAGGAAATAAGTGAAATCTTCATTTCAATCTATTAAGGATGTAGTTACCACTAGGCCATTAGAAGTGCTTTATGCGGATTGGCTTGGACCTATTGGTATAATAAGTCTACGAGGAAAATCCTTTTGTTTTGAGATAGTTAATGATTATTTAAGGTTTACTTAGGTTAAGTTTCTAATAAATAAAAGTGATTCATTTTGAGGAATTTAGAACATTCTTAGTTTGGATTCAATGGAAAACATATTGTTTAATTTTCATAATTCATAGCAATCATGGAGGAGAATTTCAGAACAAGAAGTTTAAAATATTTTGTCAAGAATTTGGTATTGAATATTAATTTTTATCCACTAAAACCCCATAGCATAATGGTAGCTACAAGGAAAAATATGACAATGGTAGAGGATGTTAGGAGGATGCTTAGTAATTATAATATACCCAAGTACTTTTGGGTAAAAGAAGTGAACACTGAATAGAGTAAATATAAGGGTTAAGTTAATCAAAATATCATATGAATTACTCAATGGTAGAACACCAAATAATTCTCATCTATATGTGTTTGGGTGCAAATATTTTATGTTAGATAATGGAAAATCACATCTAAGAAAATTTGATGTGAAGACAAATGAAGCAATATTTCTAGGATATTCATTTGTAGGCAAGGCATATAGATTATTCAATAAGAAAATCTTAGTTGTTGAGGGGTCCACCCATGTTATGTTCAATGAATCTGTTAAGGTTTTTTATTCTAGAAGAGTTGATGATGAAGAAGAAGATATCACCTTTAAAGAAGAAACTCATGATCCGTTGTCTAGAGAATGGAGATATACATTTAGTCATCCTAAGGAGCATACCATAGGTGATCCCTCGTTAAGTTTTAGGACTAGACATATCATTGAGAAGGAGGTTAGTCACACTACATTCATTTCCATGATATCACATACTAGCATAGATAATATACTAAGGGATGAGTTTTGGATTACAGCAATACAAGAAGAATTGAATCAATGTATTAGAAATGATGTTTGGGAGTTAGTAGTAAGACCTTCGATTAGAGTGTAATAGGAACCAAATGGATTTTTAAGAATAAACCGAATGACACTAAGTCAGTTGTAAGGAATAAGGCTAAATTAGCTACAACCGAGTATAATTAAATTATAGGAATTGATTTAAAGGACACCTTTGCACCTGTGGCATGGTTAGAGGCCATTAGAGTCCTACTAGAATTTGTCTATTTTAGAGGATTTAAGTTATATCAAATAAATGTTAAGAGTGTATTCTTAAATGGAGTAATCAAGAAAGATGTATATGTTGAATAGCCACCCAGGTTTGAAAATTCATCCTTTCTAAATCATGTTTACAAACTTAAGAAAGCATTATATAGATTGAATCAAGCATCTAGGGCATGGTATGATAGATTGAGCAATTTCTTAATAGACAACTCTTTTTCTAAAGGTACTATAGTCACTATGTTATTTATTAAGAAAATAAGATCAAATATTTTAATTGTTCAAATTTATGTTGATGACATACTGTTTGGATCCATAAGTCAAGATTTATGTGAAGGATTTTATTATAGTATGAGCCAAGAATTTGAGATAAGTATGATGGGAGAGTTGACTTATTAGGATTCAATGTTAAGTAACAAAGTGGCGGACCCTTCCTTGGCCAAACTAAATACATAAAAGAACTGCTTAAGAAATTTGAAATGGAAGGTTGTAAGAGCACTAAAACGCCCATGAGCTCTAGTACATAGTTAGACAAAGACCAAATGGAAAAATATATACATCAAAAGAAGTATAGGGACATTATAGGATCCCTACTATATTTGATAGCCAATAGACCTGATAAAATGTTCATCATATATTTATGTGCTAGATTTTAGGCTGAACCTAACAAGTCATATCTAACTGCAATCAAGGGATTCTTAAATATCTTATAGGGACACCAAACCTAGGAATTTTGTACCCCAGGGATAGTATAACATTTGAAATAATTCGATATTCAAATTCAAATTTTGCACGTTACAAATTAGATAAGAAAAGCACCTCAAGAACTTGTCAGTTTATTAGTCAATCTTTAGGTTTCTAGTCAAGTAGAAAATAAAATTCAATAGAACTATCTACTATAGAAGCTGAGTATATAGCTGCAAGAAGCTGTGTTACCCAAGTTCTTTAGTTGAAGAAATAGCTTGTTGATTTCATATTACAAGTAGACACCATCTCTACCATGTGTGAAAATATGAGTGCGATATGTATCATTAAGAATTCAATTTATCACTTGACAGGAAATTTACTATTTTCTAATGTTGAGCTTTGCTTTATCTTACACACACTTTTGAGTTCTCTATAAATGGTTTAATTTGTTATAGTGTAAGTCCCATTTAATGCAAGTGCGCATGTCATGTCAAGTAATATACTCATTGAAAGTGCGAATAGGTTGTTATATTGCTCACGTCCCTAGGCTATCCAAGAGGGGGGTGAATTGGTACTTTTAAAAATTACTCTTGATTTTTTGGAAATTTTTAAATCAAATTGTACAATACGATATAACTTCGTACAGTACAAACAGAGATAACTTTGGCTCTTTTGTTCAAACGCAGAAATTCAACCACAAAGAAAATAAACTGCAACAAGAAATAAAAACACAGAAAATAAATAGTGAATAAAGAACACCAGAATTTATAGTGGTTCGATCAAAACACAACCTAAATCTACTCCCTAGAGACTCCTTCTCTAGGTATTGCACTAAACTCAAGTGACTCTCCTTTTGCCCCCACAGCAAGGCGGAGAAGCCTTTACAAACTCTCTTCCACCAACCCCGGTGCGGCAGAGAACCGTCATCCTTTTCACCCTCCAAGTGCGGCAGAGAACCTTCGTCCTTTTCACCCTCCAAGTGCGGCAAAGAACCTTCATCCTTTTCACTCTCCAAGTGCGGCAGAGAACCGAAATCCTCTCGAACAATCCTCTTGCAAAAGCCTCCAAGAAACTAGGAAGATGCTTGAAGAACAAGTAAAAGAAATCCTCTCAATTGGATAACCTTGTGAATCTCCTCACAATTCTCTCTTGAAAGATCTCTCAAAACTCACTCCCAAACACTCTCCCAATCACTCTCCTTTCACTTCCCAAAAGAATTTTCGCAGAAGGATTTTTCCTTCAAACAGTTTTGAATCATTTTAATACTTGGGACACAAAAAACCGTCCAAAAACTGAAATTTCAAGTTAAGTTCATGCCGATCGTCCCGTACGATCTAATATCATACTGTACGAATAGTTCAGAACATTTAACAATCAGTCTCGTACAATTAATCAGACGAACAAGTCAGAGCCGTTCGTCTGAACCATTCGTCCCATATGAATGCTTGGACGATCAAGTCAGTGAGCTTCGTCCGAACTATTCGTCCCGTACGAATGCTTGGACGATCAAGTCAGTGCACTTCGTCCGAACCATTCATCTTGTACGAACGCTTGGACGATTAAGTCAGTGAGCTTCGTCCGAACCATTCGCCTTGTACGAACGCTTGGACGATCAAGTCAGTGAGCTTCGTCCGAACTGTTCGTTCCGTACGAATGTATGGACGATCCCAATTTTGAGCAATTCGTATAATGAAACCCATGTATGAATAGTATTCATACTGTACGAACATACCTTAGAAAAAATTTTCTTAGCATGTGGGTTCTTTTCGGAGGATATATTCTACAGATCGTCCCATACAATATCAAATCGTACTGTACGATCAGTTTAAAAAATTTAAACTTTTTACTCCCCCATTGTGTGTGTGTGCACAGTTATCCAACTTACAATCACACTCTCTCAGACTCAAGAAAAAAAAATTTACAGACTTCATTTACAGTGAACAACTAAACTTAAAGTCTTCAACAATCTAGAGTGTGAATTTCCTGAAAAATACTTTAGTACACACAACAAAAAAACTCAAATATATGTTAGAAGATGAATTAGACAAACAATAAGCTTTTGTAATCATAAAAAACATAGACTTAGATTAGAATTCACATGAACAAACCGATTCACCCTAATCACAACACTCATAAGAAGAGTATCATTCATACGAGGAAATAAAAAATTTCCTAGGTTTACTTTAATACTTCCTACTGAACTGCTATGTTTATCTAGCTGGTAATTTCAAATGGATGGTGCAGATTAAATTAAAAAACTTCAAATGTAGGATGTAAATTCACTATTTTTAAAAGTTTCAATCCTATGGTATTTAAAAATACATTATTGTATTAGAGTGGTTTTCTACCCATTTTTGTTCTGAATCAGAGCATAAGTAATCCTCATCTATGTTAAGCTTATTTGAGTATTAGCAAGGATTATTCCTAATTATAGCTATTTTATCTCTTTAAGACTCCATAATCCTAACCACCATGTGTCAATGTTATGGCCAGATTATATTTTAAAATCTCTACTTATTTTTTTATTCTTTGATCGAGAGTCTTGATCATACTAGATTTTTAATTTATGTATAATATATATGTAAACCAATTGAAGCATAAGGAAATTAAAATAGCATGAATATTATAAAGATTAAACCTACTCTAAGCAATACATGTCTTTTAAATAATCATATATTTAGAGTAAAAGTTTAGCTACACATGGAGACAATATTACACAACATAAATATTTTATTTCACTAAATAAAATAACAAGTTACAAACTTCAATACCCAAGATACACAATAGAAGAAAGGAATAGAAATAACTCAGATCCAAGGTACAGACTCCTTTGCACTTCTTAACTTTGATATACACTAATACAGCACACCAAACACAGATACACATGCCACTCCCTCTCAAGAACAGTCCCTCACACTCTCTTACACACATTCACGACTCTATAATGTGCCAACCCTCTAACATGCAGACTAAGGGTATTATTTATATTTTACAAAATAATTAAACTAACACCATAACACTAGCTTGGTGGTGCTACGATGCTGCTAGACTGATGAGTAAGTTTACCATTCATCACATCAGTTCACTGGTTCAACCGTCTCCTTCTATGGGGCAAGGCAATTTGGCACTACCGCACTTTCTGGATACCACCTCATTGCTAAGCTCTCTAGCTAATTTCTAAGAGCTCTCTACTATAGTGTTGAAGGGGTGTCACTACAGCACCAGAATAAGCTTAAGCACTGTGGTATTGACTTTGTGGCGCTAAAATGCTAGTTCATTTTTCATGATTTGTCACTATTTTTCTACACAAAATATAAGAATTAAAAGCACAAATATCATAATATAGGAATTTTGGAATTCATAATTTTTCTTTTATCAAATTTTCTCAAAATTTAAGATATTATTTGTCCTCAAATAATTTATATTGTAGTATGATAAAAATATATTTTACATTAAATATAATTTTAGAAATAAATAAAATTAATAATCTAAGTATTTATAAAGTACATAAGTTGAGAGATTTTTCAATAAAATAATTTATAATATCCTAATCCTTCATTTTGAACTAATATTTCTGGTAGTTGGGATGTTAATCTGATATTATAAGGTTAGCCTTCTAAGGGTTTGTGAGGTGTAGGTAGTTCTATTGCTTGGACTCTAGTACAGCTACGAGTTTACTATCTGATGCAGCAAAAGGCTAGTGAGTCTCCAGATGTTTTAAAAGATACATCTTATGTTTTTGCATCTCCTTACCGTATTTTATTTGATTCTGGTGCTAGCCATTCTTTCATATCTGAACAATATTTTGATTCTTATAGTTTACCTTTCATATTATTACCTATTCCTTTATTTGTGGTTTCACCTAAGAGAGATGAAGTGGTAGCTAGTAGGGTTTATTTTTCTGATTTAGAGTTTTCTAATAAAGTTTGGAGATCAGGTTTAATTTTTTTACCTATTTTTGTATTTGATGTCATTTTGGGTATGGACTGGATGAGTCAATATGGGGCTCAAATTGATTGCTTGAAGAAGAAAGTGACTTTGTATCAGAATGGTGAGAGCTTTATATTGCAAGGAATCATAGGTATTTTTTCTTATCTAATTTCTACTTTGGAAGTGGATAGGCTTTGGAGGAAAGATAGCCTAATATTTTTAGCATCTGTTAGAGATATGAGACTCTCTTCTGATTTTTTGAGTAGTGTCCTTGTAGTTTGAGAGTTTCTAGATGACTTCCCTGAGTAATTAGTGACTTTATCACTAGACAGAGAGATAGAGTTCTCTATTGATGTTTTTTTGGGAAATACATTGATCTCTAAAGCTTTATATAGAATGGTACGTAAGGAGCTTCAAGAGTTAAAAGTTTAGCTTTAGGAGTTAGTTAATAGGGGATTCATCCATCCTTGTGTATCTCTGTGGGGAGCACCTATTCTATTTATGAAGAAAAAGGATGGTATGATGCACATGTGTATTGATTATAAGGAGTTGAATAAAGTCACTATCAAAAATAAGTATCCTTTGCCTAGGATTGATGACTTGTTTGATCAGCTGGCAAGATATTTAATATTTTTAAAGATCAATCTGTGATCTGGTTATCATCAGTTGAAGCTAAGGGTAGAGGATGTGGTGAAGACTGTATTTAGTACGAGGTACAGACATTATAAATTTTTAGTCATGCCATTTGGAGTGACTAATGCCCCAGCAATCTTCATGGATTTGATGAACAGGGTTTTTAGGAAGTTTCTAGATTAGTTTGTGATCATCTTTATAGATGATATTCTTATTTATTCCAAATCTAAGGAGGAGCATGCAACACACTTGAGTATTACTCTAGATATTCTAAGGAAACATCAATTATATGCTAAGTGCTCAAAGTGTAAGTTTTGGTATAGAAGCATTTCATTTTTGGGGCATATAGTGAGTAGTGTAGGCATTTCAGTAGATCTCTAAAAGATTCAAGCTATTTTTGATTGGCCAAGGCCTACTACAGTTTCAGAGGTTCAAAGTTCCTTAGGCTTGGATGGCTATTTTTAGAAGTTTGATCATGAGTTTTCTTACATTTCTTTACCTTTGATGAGACTAACTCAAAATTCAGTAGCTTTCATATGGACTCTGAAGTGTGAGGATAGTTTTTAGCTGTTGAAAGATCATTTGACTTCTACTCCTATTTTGACCATTCCTTTATGTATGGAGGGGTTTTAGCTTTTCAATAATGCATCATTGAGAGGTTTGGCATATATGCTAATGTAGCATGGTAGAGTGATTGCTTATGCATCTCAATAGTTGAAATCACATGAAAGGAACTATATTACACATGATCTTGAGTTAGCAGGTGTAGTATTTACACTGAAGAATTGGATGCATTACTTATATGAAGTCAGATGTGAGATCTCTACTAACCATCCAAGCTTGAAGTATATTTTTACTCAGAAAGATCTAAATTTGAGGCGAAGAAGGTGGTTAGAGTTGATCAAGGATTATGAACTATCTATTTAGTATTAGCCTGGTAAGGTGAATGTGGTAGTAAATGCTTCAAGTAGGAAGTCTACAGGTACATCTCCTTTATTGCTTACTTTTATAGACTTTCTTATTCAAGCTTTTAGAGAAACTAGATATAGAGGTTGTATCTACTGCTACATATCCAAATTTATTAGCTCAGATGATTATTCAGCCTACCATGTAGGAAAGAATTTAAGAAGCTTAGAAATTATATACAGAGTATATGAAGTTGAGTGATCAGATTAAGGCCGGTAAGAGACCTGAACTCTCTTTATCTGATTAAGGAGTCATGTTCTATAAGGATAGATTATGGGTTTCTTCTGTTGGTGATCTGAGAGCTGAGATCCTACATGAGGCACATTACTCTGGCTATACTATTCAACTAGGAAGCAGCAAGATGTATTGAGATTTGAAGGTATGTTCTGGTGGTCTAGATTGAAGAAGGATGTAGCTGAGTTTATTTTGAAGTGTGAGACCTATCAGTTAGTGAAGGTACAGCACCAATAACCAGGTGGTCTTTTGCAATCATTACCTATTATATAGTGAAAATTGGATGAGGTGACGATGGACTTTGTAATGGGTTTTTCTAGATCAAGGTAGGGATATGATGCCATTTGGGTTATTATTAATCATTTAATGAAGTCAGTGTATTTTATTCTAATCTGACAAACTAATCTAGTAAATAGATTGGTACAAAAATATGTCAGATATATTATCAGATTATATGGTGTGCTAAAGGTCATTGTATCCAATCGTGATGGATGGTTTACCTTCAGGTTATGGAAAAGTATTCAATAGGGAATGGGTATGAAATTGCACTTCAGCACAGCTTTTCATCTGAAGGCCGATGGATAGTTTGAAAGGAGTATTCAAGTACTGGAGGATCTTTTGAACTTTGTATTTTGGACTTTGGCGGCAGTTGGTAGGATCATATCCCACTGATAGAGTTTCTATATAACAATAGTTGTCAATCTAGGATTGGCATGGCTCCTTATGAAGCCCTGTATGGTAGAAAGTGTAGGACCCCTTTGACTTTGAAAGAGGTGAGTGACAGATAAGTGATAGCATCTTCTTTTGTAGATAACACTATAGCAAAGATTCATCTGATCATAAAAAGATTGAGAGCTACACAAGATAGACAGAAAAAGTATTATGATAAAAAATATAAGCAAGTGGAATTTTAGGTTGGTGATTTTGTTTATGTCAAAGTTAACCCGATGAAAAGTGTGTTTGATTGAAAAAAAGTGTTGTTTAAAAAGTTAATTATCTTTGGGAGAATTTAATTTTATAGAATTTTAGTTTTGTAATCAAACATTTCATTATGAATGATATATCACCATGAAAGGTGCACATATTATTCCCTAATGAGTTCAAATTACAAAACCTTTGAATTTATCCTAATCATTAAAATCAACATAGGGAAAGACAACATATGATCCTAGTCATGCCATTTGGAGTGACTAATGCCCCAGCAATCTTCATGGATTTGATGAACAGGGTTTTTAGGAAGTTTCTAGATTAGTTTGTGATCATCTTTATAGATGATATTCTTATTTATTCCAAATCTAAGGAGGAGCATGCAACACACTTGAGTATTATTCTAGATATTCTAAGGAAACATCAATTATATGCTAAGTGCTCAAAGTGTAAGTTTTGGTATAGAATCATTTCATTTTTGGGGCATATAGTGAGTAGTGTAGGCATTTCAGTAGATCTCTAAAAGATTCAAGCTATTTTTGATTGGCCAAGGCCTACTACAGTTTCAGAGGTTTAAAGTTCCTTAGGCTTGGATGGCTATTTTTAGAAGTTTGATCATGAGTTTTCTTACATTTCTTTACCTTTGATGAGACTAACTCAAAATTCAGTAGCTTTCATATGGACTCTGAAGTGTGAGGATAGTTTTTAGCTGTTGAAAGATCATTTGACTTCTACTCCTATTTTGACCATTCCTTTATGTATGGAGGGGTTTTAGCTTTTCAATAATGCATCATTGAGAGGTTTGGCATATATGCTAATGTAGCATGGTAGAGTGATTGCTTATGCATCTCGATAGTTGAAATCACCTGAAAGGAACTATATTACACATGATCTTGAGTTAGCAGGTGTAGTATTTACACTGAAGAATTGGATGCATTACTTATATGAAGTCAGATGTGAGATCTCTACTAACCATCCAAGCTTGAAGTATATTTTTACTCAGAAAGATCTAAATTTGAGGCGAAGAAGGTGGTTAGAGTTGATCAAGGATTATGAACTATCTATTCAGTATTAGCCTGGTAAGGTGAATGTGGTAGTAAATGCTTCAAGTAGGAAGTCTACAGGTACATCTCTTTTATTGCTTACTTTTATAGACTTTCTTATTCAAGCTTTTAGAGAAACTAGATATAGAGGTTGTATCTACTGCTACATATCCAAATTTATTAGCTCAGATGATTATTCAGCCTACCATGTAGGAAAGAATTCAAGAAGCTTAGAAATTATATACAGAGTATATGAAGTTGAGTGATCAGATTAAGGCCGGTAAGAGACCTGAACTCTCTTTATCTGATTAAGGAGTCATGTTCTATAAGGATAGATTATGGGTTTCTTCTGTTGGTGATCTGAGAGCTGAGATCCTACATGAGGCACATTACTCTGGCTATACTATTCATCCAGGAAGCAGCAAGATGTATTGAGATTTGAAGGTATGTTCTGGTGGTCTAGATTGAAGAAGGATGTAGCTGAGTTTATTTTGAAGTGTGAGACCTATCGGTTAGTGAAGGTACAGCACCAATAACCAGGTGGTCTTTTGCAATCATTACCTATTATATAGTGAAAATTGGATGAGGTGACGATGGACTTTGTAATGGGTTTTTCTAGATCAAGGTAGGGATATGATGCCATTTGGGTTATTATTAATCATTTAATGAAGTCAGTGTATTTTATTCTAATCTGACAAACTAATCTGGTAAATAGATTGGTACAAAAATATGTCAGATATATTATCAGATTATATGGTGTGCTAAAGGTCATTGTATCCAATCGTAATGGATGGTTTACCTTCAGGTTATGGAAAAGTATTCAATAGGGAATGGGTATGAAATTGCACTTCAGCACAGCTTTTCATCTGAAGGCCGATGGATAGTTTGAAAGGAGTATTCAAGTACTGGAGGATCTTTTGAACTTTGTATTTTGGACTTTGGCGGCAGTTGGTAGGATCATATCCCACTGATAGAGTTTCTATATAACAATAGTTGTCAATCTAGGATTGGCATGGCTCCTTATGAAGCCCTGTATGGTAGAAAGTGTAGGACCCCTTTGACTTTGAAAGAGGTGAGTGACAGATAAGTGATAGCATCTTCTTTTGTAGATAACACTATAGCAAAGATTCATCTGATCATAAAAAGATTGAGAGCTACACAAGATAGATAGAAAAAGTATTATGATAAAAAATATAGGCAAGTGGAATTTTAGGTTGGTGATTTTGTTTATGTCAAAGTTAACCCGATGAAAAGTGTGTTTGATTGAAAAAAAGTGTTGTTTAAAAAGTTAATTATCTTTGGGAGAATTTAATTTTATAGAATTTTAGTTTTGTAATCAAACATTTCATTATGAATGATATATCACCATGAAAGGTGCACATATTATTCCCTAATGAGTTCAAATTACAAAACCTTTGAATTTATCCTAATCATTAAAATCAACATAGGGAAAGACAACATATGATCCTAGTCATGCCATTTGGAGTGACTAATGCCCCAGCAATCTTCATGGATTTGATGAACAGGGTTTTTAGGAAGTTTCTAGATTAGTTTGTGATCATCTTTATAGATGATATTCTTATTTATTCCAAATCTAAGGAGGAGCATGCAACACACTTGAGTATTATTCTAGATATTCTAAGGAAACATCAATTATATGCTAAGTGCTCAAAGTGTAAGTTTTGGTATAGAATCATTTCATTTTTGGGGCATATAGTGAGTAGTGTAGGCATTTCAGTAGATCTCTAAAAGATTCAAGCTATTTTTGATTGGCCAAGGCCTACTACAGTTTCAGAGGTTCAAAGTTCCTTAGGCTTGGATGGCTATTTTTAGAAGTTTGATCATGAGTTTTCTTACATTTCTTTACCTTTGATGAGACTAACTCAAAATTCAGTAGCTTTCATATGGACTCTGAAGTGTGAGGATAGTTTTTAGCTGTTGAAAGATCATTTGACTTCTACTCCTATTTTGACCATTCCTTTATGTATGGAGGGGTTTTAGCTTTTCAATAATGCATCATTGAGAGGTTTGGCATATATGCTAATGTAGCATGGTAGAGTGATTGCTTATGCATCTCGATAGTTGAAATCACCTGAAAGGAACTATATTACACATGATCTTGAGTTAGCAGGTGTAGTATTTACACTGAAGAATTGGATGCATTACTTATATGAAGTCAGATGTGAGATCTCTACTAACCATCCAAGCTTGAAGTATATTTTTACTCAGAAAGATCTAAATTTGAGGCGAAGAAGGTGGTTAGAGTTGATCAAGGATTATGAACTATCTATTCAGTATTAGCCTGGTAAGGTGAATGTGGTAGTAAATGCTTCAAGTAGGGAGTCTACAGGTACATCTCTTTTATTGCTTACTTTTATAGACTTTCTTATTCAAGCTTTTAGAGAAACTAGATATAGAGGTTGTATCTACTGCTACATATCCAAATTTATTAGCTCAGATGATTATTCAGCCTACCATGTAGGAAAGAATTCAAGAAGCTTAGAAATTATATACAGAGTATATGAAGTTGAGTGATCAGATTAAGGCCGGTAAGAGACCTGAACTCTCTTTATCTGATTAAGGAGTCATGTTCTATAAGGATAGATTATGGGTTTCTTCTGTTGGTGATCTGAGAGCTGAGATCCTACATGAGGCACATTACTCTGGCTATACTATTCATCCAGGAAGCAGCAAGATGTATTGAGATTTGAAGGTATGTTCTGGTGGTCTAGATTGAAGAAGGATGTAGCTGAGTTTATTTTGAAGTGTGAGACCTATCGGTTAGTGAAGGTACAGCACCAATAACCAGGTGGTCTTTTGCAATCATTACCTATTATATAGTGAAAATTGGATGAGGTGACGATGGACTTTGTAATGGGTTTTTCTAGATCAAGGTAGGGATATGATGCCATTTGGGTTATTATTAATCATTTAATGAAGTCAGTGTATTTTATTCTAATCTGACAAACTAATCTGGTAAATAGATTGGTACAAAAATATGTCAGATATATTATCAGATTATATGGTGTGCTAAAGGTCATTGTATCCAATCGTGATGGATGGTTTACCTTCAGGTTATGGAAAAGTATTCAATAGGGAATGGGTATGAAATTGCACTTCAGCACAGCTTTTCATCTGCAGACCGATGGATAGTTTGAAAGGAGTATTCAAGTACTGGAGGATCTTTTGAACTTTGTATTTTGGACTTTGGCGCCAGTTGGTAGGATCATATCCCACTGATAGAGTTTCTATATAACAATAGTTATCAATCTAGGATTGGCATGGCTCCTTATGAAGCCCTGTATGGTAGAAAGTGTAGGACCCCTTTGACTTTGAAAGAGGTGAGTGACAGATAAGTGATCGCATCTTCTTTTGTAGATAACACTATAGCAAAGATTCATTTGATCATAAAAAGATTGAGAGCTACACAAGATAGACAGAAAAAGTATTATGATAAAAAATATAGGCTAGTGGAATTTTAGGTTGGTGATTTTGTTTATGTCAAAGTTAACCCGATGAAAAGTGTGTTTGATTGAAAAAAAGTGTTGTTTAAAACGTTAATTATCTTTGGGAGAATTTAATTTTATAGAATTTTAGTTTTGTAATCAAACATTTTATTATGAATGATATATCACCATGAAAGGTGCACATATTATTCCCTAATGAGTTCAAATTACAAAACCTTTGAATTTATCCTAATCATTATAATCAACACAGGGAAAGACAACATATGATCCCAAAGGATCAAAATAGTGTTTGATCGAATGTTTGACTATAATGATTCGAATAAGAGATCATTAATTTCATAATCAAGATCAAGATGATAGAATGATATATCCTCCTGGAGAAAGAAGATATTGCCTATTATCAATCTTTTGAATATGAAGATAATGATTGTTGATTTTAACTTGAATTTTCCCAAAGAGAATTGATTGAGATTTTGAAAATCTTGATTTTTAAATTTGGTCTAACTAGCGCAAGCCTTCATAGTTAATTACATCGTAGGGAAACTAAAGTTTTTTATGAATACTCTCCATTAAAATAGTGGGAGAAATTTAAACGATTTCAAAGCTTAATGTCAAAGGAGGTGGGGATTGGAAATTTCAATCGAGAATGGTTCAATATTGAACACTTATTTCTAGAACCAAAGCCGGAATTATAAGAGATGTCTTGAGATTCTAAATCACTTCAGAAACACCCCAGCCTATCATAAGTATTGGGCTTGAATTTGATTGAAAGGGATTTGAGTTTAAGTTGTCAATTTTATTAGAAGGTGGGAATTAGATTCCCAAAGGTCGAGGTCTCATAGCCTGAGCTTGCCTCAGAACCTAAATTTAAAATGGGTACTAAAAACTAGTGACTCAAACATAGCTAATACAATGTAGGATTTGGACTTACCCCAGCCTGGATTGGGGAGCCAGCTAAACCACCTAAATATTTTAAAACCATGTATTCAGTCTTTTATGTAAGAGTGGTAGAGATGTTATATTAAGTTAAGTTTAAGGAAAGCGAGGCTGACATCTAGAGTAGATTGCTAATTGGCCCCTTGACTTATATTGGATGAAATGAAACTTAAATAAAAAATATAATAGGTTTTAGACTCAATTTAATTTAAAACTAATGCAATGCATGCTAGTCGACTCAAATGCTTGAAATTTGAAATAAAGCAGTTTTAAAAAGGCTTAAAAATAATTTTATCCCAAAGATTACATAGATTCCCCTTGATAGATCTGCACCCTCATAGGTCAAGTAGTCTATCAAAACCTACAGACGGGGAGGTGCCTAACAAAGGAAAAGAAGATACATCAAGAATGCTTATGAGAACGCCCAACGGTCCCAGGCTTACTTCTTAAAATGTTAGAGTTATTATGTGAGCTTAAATATTTTAAATTTAATTAAAATAGAAAAGATTTTAACGATCCCTCACGAGCCACTGATCGCGTTCCAAGCTAAATCAAAGATCAACATGCAAAAAGTGCCAAAAAACTACTAAAAGCATGCAAATCCTAATTGCAATCAATACATCAATCAATCATTAATCAAATCAATTAAATTAAAATTTAAATTAAAAGTTCAAGTGGCAAATGCCAATTAATTATACAACCTAGGGTCTACAGGAAAAGTAAAGTGGCCGAGTACCACTGATAATAACTCGAATTCTACTCCTAAGACTCGAGTGACTTTTAGAATGGGATTCTTCTCATTCTACACTTCATCCTTCTGCGGGCTCCTTGGATTGTCTGGTTCGGATATCCAAATGAAAAGAAACTCCCCCTCAAAAAGAGTGTTATCTTTTCTCTTTGGATATTTTAAAATCCTTCTAATTTAGATCTCCTAATGGAGAGGGACTCTCCCCTAAGGGATGTCCCCTCCTCTTTGGATTCCAAATTTGATGCTATCCCAACTCAAATTGTCACTTTTAAATTACAACTCAATTACAAAAAATTATATTTTGATGAAACTTAAAATCTAAACTCATACAACCTGTAAGGTTATCCTAATAAATCAACATTTAAATTTAACATCCCAAGCAGTTATATTTGAAATTAAAATGCTCAAATCACAGCCACGCATGGCCATGCTCTTTTAATTTAAAGGAGGACTTAACAAATTTCTAAAGCACCTATAAAAAATATTGTCAATTTTAAAGCTTGATTTATTTTTTCCCCCTTTAACTTTTAAATGCCTTATATGAGCATGCCAACTGCATAAGATTGAATTAGTATAAATCATCCCTAACCCATGGGTAGATCTAACGTGCAATCAATCACATCATAGAGTACATAAATTAAATAAACAAATATATCAATAAATTTTCAAACACAACATGCAATGAAAACTATAAAAATCCTGGCATACAACAGAAAAATAAACACCGGCCTAGCCTAAGACTAGAGTTGCTTATCCTAGCAAACCATCTAAAGTGTGTGAGACAGGCTATGTGGTTTGGATATATCTTATGCATGGTGCTTAATTAAAGTTATTTGATGTTCTAGTTAGTTTAAAGGCTTAAGGGAAATTTAATTAAAGTTCAAATATAATGATTTGAAATTGATTTTAAAATATATTATTTGAAAGCTAAATGGTTACCACCTTTGTTGCTCACCGAGGCCGTGAAATTTATTTCACCTTCCTTAGGGCTAACTTAATAGCCTTGTAGGCCTGGGTTACCTAGTGGCAACCAGCATAGTTAAGTGAATTTAATTTAATTAAGGTTTAAAAGTTGATTAATTTTTAATTAAGGTTGGTTGATTGCTATTTTTAAGGTTAATTAAAGATTTTTGGAATTTTAAAGTTGATTATCAAATTTTAAGTTTTTTTTTAATTATTTTAATCATTTCACAAAGGGGTCAAAGTTGACTTTTAGATTTAATTAAATTTACATAGTTTTGATATTTTTGTTAAATATTAAACCTTTTAATGAGTAATTAGGCTTTGAGTTTGCTGGATTTTGAGTTTTCTATGAAAAGTTATGGATTTTCAAAGTTTTGACTTGAAAATTTTGATTTAAAGTTGACCGGATTATTGACTTTTAAATATGAATTTTTTCTGGTGGTTTGATATTTTTGATAATTATTGGACCCCAAATGGAGTCTAATGCCTCTGAGTTTAATAAATTTTGAATTTTCTAGAACTAGTTATGATTTTTCAAAATTTGAGTATTTATTGAATTATTAAAATTGTTTGATTAAGGGCCTTTTATTGATTTTACTCCGAATGAAGCCCCAACTCCTTGAAATCAACTCCGAAGGTGAGAAATGACTTAAGGAGAGAATCCCAAGTTTTTGGAAATTTTCTTGAATTTTTAAATTATTTTTAATTAATTAAATTAATTAAATATTAATTTTTTTAACATTAAATTAAACTTGAATCTAATGTCAAATCAAAGGGGTTTAAATTTTCTTAAGTTAAGGCTTTAATTCTAGTTAGTTAGAGGTATTATATGTATGTTTTGGATTTAAATTTGATTTATTAGAATTTTTAAAAGTTTTCAAGCTTAATTAAGGGTTTAATCTTAAGTCATTTAATTAAGGGGCTTAATTACTTTTAAAATCAAAGGGAAAATTTCTATGGGTAGAGAATGTCACTATGTTTATGTGTTTAAAATTTTAAGTCAAAAGGATGTGTATCCTAATTATTAGAATTATTCTAAGTTTTCTAGATGTGTCCTTAATTATTGTCCTTAATGATATCCCTATGTTTGTGTGGGTTTGAAAAATCAAAGTCACTAACCCTTAGACATTAACACAATCAACCACACCATGCAATGATGAATGCCTAATACTCTTTGGAGTGCTCAACTTGAATTACTAAAACCATATATCACACAAGGGTTTATGGATTTAGGAATTCAAATACAAAAAAAAAGGAAGATACATCTAATCAAATTGATATCACTAGAGAATGTGGGAGATATCCTCAAATAATATCCTATTCAATTTGAGGCTATAGTCATGCATGATTTGAGAGAAATTTAATATAATCCCTACAACATTGATTAAAAATTACCCTCAAATATTACTTGATTATATATTGGATTCATTTTTTTTTAGTGAAAGAGAAACATTCACTAGTTCCATAAAGCCCTAGAAAGTAGTCATTGGATTTAAATTGGATTAGTTATGAATTTTCAAAACTATAAATAAAATGTTGACCTAGAGCATTGTAAAATCCATAACTAACAATAAAATAGCCTTAAGAAAATTACTAAGGATCAAATATAAAACCTTGAGTACCTCTGAAAAATTTTAGATCAAAATGCTTTGTAAATATTTATTTCAAAATAAATTAAGGTTTTTTGTATTTTTAAAATAACTATCAAAATATAAATCAAATCAATCTAAATTTATTTTTAAAATAAAGTACTTTTATTATGAATCCATTGAGTCCAAGAACTCCAAAAATGGTTTAGAAATAAAATTTCTATCAATTTTTGAAGTTCTGGATGTTTACTGGATTTAATTTAAAAGGATTCAAAACCCACTCAGCTAGAGGCACTAACATAGCAGGCATTTTCCATGTGGTGGCTAGGAATTGGGCCACGACGATGGCGGCAGTCAGCTAATGCGGCTCACTTAAATGAGTCAACATCGATTGAAACTGTTTGATCCTGTGGTTCTGATCCGACGGTGGAGGTTGAATCTCGCAGTTTGAAATTAATTAAGAGAGATTGGATGGTCCAGGTGAATCCTGTGATTTGATAATAATGATCCAGATTACACTGGACAATATCTATTCAACATGCAGTTTTGAGTGTTTGAACCAAACTACGGATAGGGTGCCATCACAGCCATTGATCTTAAATGAATAGATCCAATGGCTACGGGATAGTCTTCCTCCCCCGTCAACCTATAAATCCTAAGATCATTTTAGGTTTCAAATGCTTCATACAGTGGATTAAATGACTTTAGAATTTAGATAGAGTTAGCTCAAGATCAAAGAAAGAATGAGGAAATGTTTTCTAGGCTATTTATGCAATTTTTAAAAGTGTATTTAAGAACCTAGGTAAACGCCTAGGGTTTAGGATATACCTTGATATAATCAATGGATTTGGATGGTTAAAAACTTGTTACACTTCTAGTTTTTCCTCATTCAATCCTTTAGAAGACTTGGAGCTCGGAGGAAACTTCTATGAAGAGTTACAATAGCTAAGATGAACGAGTCTTTGGTCCTTCGCTCCTTCCATCGCTGGTGAGCTCCAAACTCTAGAGAAATGACCATAAAAGGTTGAGGAAGACTATAGGAAATAGAACAAAATTCCATGCACTCTAGAGAGTTAATGACTTAAGTGTTAGCTTGGAATGAAGAGTCACGTCTCTCTTGCTCTATCCCAGGGGTCACTATGGATGGTAGGATTGATCAAGGGAAGTCTTGGGATGTTTGACAGCTAGCTTGGGCCATTAGGAGGCAGGGAGGCACGTAGATTCATATAAAAATGACCGTAGGTCGTTCCACATTGAGGGGACCAATAGGGACATTGGAATCATGCTAGGGGGTGCGCCAGGGGTTAAGCTGGGTTAGATTTGCTCCAAAGGAGTTTCTAGAATTCATTCCATGGACTGGATGGGCCTAGTTTGGGCTGGACATGCTGGGTTAGGGAGGTCTGACCGAATAAGTATGTTAAGTGTTTGTTGACTCTTTAACCATTCAAGGAGGTCAACGACTGCTGAGCTGGAGTCTAGGTGGACTAGGGGAATATCTAAAATGATTTGGAAATCATGGAACCCATGGTATGTATATTTGAATGAGGATTGACCACTTAAGAGGATTTTGATATTAACATTGACTGGGTTAGACCAGTCAATGGGTCTAAGCTGATGAGGTGGGCTTCAAAGTGTTGCATGCTTGCTGTTTAGATGGGTTTTCAAGGGCTTAAAAGATTAGGTTTGATTCATGAGGAAATAAATCCATGAGTGATGAGATTTGACTATACATGGTGGTTTGACCAAGTCAAAACCCTTATGATATGACTCATATTGGATTTAAAGAAGTCCAAAGTGCATGATTAAAGAGTCTTAGAGATTGGAAAAGCTTAATTGAATTGGGTTTAAAAATAGACCATGAATTGATCTAAATGGGTCAAGCTTGACTGGATCTGGGTCCAGTTGATTAAGTCAACTAGTGACTAGTACAGGATGACCAATCAAGTCCAAGTTAGCATAAATGTACTCAAGGGAGTTGGAATGAGGTTTGAATGGATTTGGGATTTGATTAAATGTAAAGGAGCTTAAGGGTTGATTTGGTCAACCTAGGTTAACCTGGTAAATCAGGTTGACCTAGGGTCTGAGCCTAAGTCTATTGCACTCTTAATGATGATTAAGATGTATTGGAAGGAGTTCTGGAGTTTGATTTGAAAAGGGCATGCTGAAGTTTAGAGAAAACTTCAAAATTGCCCTTAAGTGCCATTTTGGTCATTTTGACCCCTGGTCAACTGGGGGTCAAAGTGAATCCACCAAAATGCAGATTAATGCTCAACATATCATGATTAAGGGTTTGGATATGGTTGGAGGTTTTGGAGGAGGCTCCAAGGTCAAGACCCATTAGGTGGCAGGCCTAGTGGCATAAGTTGTAAATATTTGAAGGTTTTATGGCCTTTAGATTTAAATCAAGTTTCTGGCATTAGAGGTCTTAGATTGAGCTCAAATTTTGAGAGTTTCCTCTAAAGACATGTCCTATCAATATGTGATTGATAGACTCTAAATCAGAGATCATTTGACTAGGGTTTGAAGTGTTTGAAAATCATTAGAAAAGGCTTTCAGGACCTAAGCCTTTTCTAATGATTTTGATTTGAAATTTTGGATTTGATTTTGTATGGTTGGATTTGGATCATTCATGTTATTCATAATCAATAGTATGTTTAAAAATGAGTGAATGAAATTAAAGATTGCTAGGATGTTGGATCAAGTATTGAAGTCAGGGTGGGTTTGAAGTTAGAGTTCATTTGAAGCTTGAATAGATTAAGGTTTGAATTAAAATTCTGGATTAAGGTCTGGGTTGAGGTTTGGATTAAAGTTTGGGGTCTGGATTGATCAAAAGTCTGGATTGATCTAGGGTTTGGCTAAATCCTAGGGTCTGGATCGGTCCTAGTAACCTCATATAAAAATGAGGTCAACAAGGTGTTAGCAGATTTGGAAGAATCAGTAAGTTGAGTCTAAAGTACATTGGACCTTTTAAGATCATTAAGAGGATTAGTAATTCTACTTATAAGTTTTTATTGCCTAATTATATGTCTGATATATATAGTATATTTCATGTATCTTCTTTGAGGAAGTGGGTATCTGATTCTCAAAAGAGATTATCTACTGATCATATTGAGGTTCATCCAAACCTGCACTATAGAGAAGAGCTAGATAGGATTTTGGTGTATGATGTCAAGAAATTGAGGAGTAAATAGAATCTAATGGTTAAGGTGCAGTGGAACCATAAGACTGCAAGAGAGACTACTTGGGAGAAAGAGTCTGATATGAGACAGCTATATCCAGATTTATTTTGATTTATAAATGTCGAGGATGACATTTTTAAAGGTAAGTGGATTGTTATAACACAAAATTTTAAAAAATATATTTTTACCTATGACTATCAAGAATTTATTTTGAGAGCCATTATAAGTCCAAATCACAAACCATCTTCACCATAATATATTTATTTTGGTGTTTTAGTATCACTAATTTTTTTATAAATTTTGGGCGCTAGTTAAATTCCTTAAGAAATTAGCACCTATCAGTAAAGAGGGGGTTTCGAGATTATTAGGTGTATATTTTATAAATTGATTTCTTCAAAATTTTCTAAATAAAATGTGTTTTTTTATTGATATTTTTATATAATTTTTGGAATCCCTAAAATAATTTTAATGAATTTTATATTAAAAATTAATTATAATATTATAATATATATATATATATATATATATATATATATATATATATATATATATATATATATATAGAATATCTAAAAGCACTTGAATCAAATCCTCCTTTTCATTTAAACCATTCATTTCACAAAGAAGGTTTTTTTTTTGAAATTTGAGAAGAAAGAGAGGAGAGAGAAGGAAAGAAGCTAGGTTTTGGTAGCCGTAGAGAAATTTTCGTCCATCGACCCAGTTGGAAATTTTGTTTGTCTCGAGGTAGGTTACGTTTTGCCTATTTTAGTTTTCAATAATTTTGTATTTTTGGTATTTTTCCAATCAAATTTATATGTTCGTTACAAAAAATGAGGAAAACTTTGTTTTTGGTAAAAGTTTTACCTCGTAACTTTTTATATGTTACAAAGTGTGAGATTAGGAACATTCTAAGTATATTCTAAAAAAACTTTTATGGGTGATTTTGAAAAAACAACAATTTTTTCCTTCTAAAAAAAATATTTTTATATCTAAGGATAGTGCTTCAGTTCAATTAAATATTCAGAATGATATTTTACACAATCCCTAGGAATTTGGTTATGTTTTGAAATTATGAATTTTTGCTCAGTAGTATTTCTGTTGTCTACCATTAGGACATTTTAAAAATTTTTTAATTCAATCCAATTATGCTTTAATTTATAAAATGCATTCAAAAATATGAAAGAAATATTATGTGATGTTTGGTGATGTGATGTGATGCCAGCGCGAGTGGGCGAACGAGGTGGATTCTGTTACTGAAGTGTTGTGATGTCGGCACGAGTGGGCGACTGAAGTGGGATTCTTTTACCGAAGTGTTTGTGATGCCAGCTCCAGTGGACGATCAAGGTGGAATTCTATTATTGAAGTATTATTATGGCAGTGCTAGTGAGCGACCGAGGTGGGATTCTGTTATGCCTATGCTAGTGGGTGCCAAGGTGGGATTTTAGTAACGAAGATGTATAAAAATTTGGGCTTAATAGCTATTCTGATAATCATTATCAAGTGTTTGTTTATAATTTATTAAAATTCAGTATTTATTTAATTAAATGCAATGTCAATATATGATTCCAAATCTTTTGATTTTAGTTATTAATTTCTATTTTAGGCTGCTATAACCTACTAGGTCATGTTAGCTCATCCCTAATTTTGCTTTTATTTTTAGGCCTGGGGAAGGGTAAGGAGCGAATTGAGTTATTTGGATAGTAGGCTTCAATCTATGTTGTAGTTATATTTTGGTTAGTTTTGATTTTTACAGGCTTGGCTTTTATTTTGTTATTCTCTCAATTGCCAAGCATTGTTGTAGATAGCCTTCAGATTATATATATTTTTTGTTGATATATAAAAAATCATGTTGAGATTCAATAGTCTTTCACTTTATATTACAATCAGTAGCAGCTCTGTATAGTATAGAAATTAGAAGTTTCATTTCAGTACTTCTCCAATCAGATATTGGGGTCACTCTTGCCACAATCTGACATGGTATGAGTTGTGTTATATCAGATCATATCAGGTTGGGTTGTGATATTCCATCCTTCGGCATTTAGAAAAAAAAATTTCCTATTAACCTCTATCTTCATAGCCTCCACACACAGATAAAGTACATGATCCCTATCTTCAGTGCATACATGCATTAAATAACAGAATATCTCATTGGCTCTAGCCTGTTTCTCGAGCGGACTACTAGAACACCTAGCCATACACTCATGAATTTGTCTGCTAACAATGTCCACCAACTACTTCATCGATATACCATGAGCCTTCTCATTATCCGGCCAATGTATTACAAAGAACATATGGAGATGAGAAAATACAAATAAGCTGCTAGGGGGAACTATACTCGAGGTTCATAGGCATATGAAGCAAAAATAACTTAAATAGCTGAACTTCTACTTCATAAATCAATTTTATGCTCTTTAGTAATAATATCTAATAAATACTTTCAAACATCTTTCTGACATTAGCATAAGTATCCAATGTTGCTTTCCCCCAACATGGCCTCCCATCACTAACGCTGTATAGGAACAGACAAAATTCAATGCCTAGAAATCTTCATATGATTTGAAAACACACAAATGATGCAACATATATCAGGAATTCAATGCCCTAAACAAAACTAATTCCCTCAATAATAACCATTCAATCCAAAATAATAATTAAAAAAATTCTAAAAAATAGTACTTAATAGCATAACTATAAGAGCTTTACTAAATAATCAAAATAATAATAATCATTAAACACATAATAATACCCTGAAGTAAATTTACAAAGAAACTACTTAAAAAATATAAATACGGTAATAATAACATTAATAATAATGATAAAAAAATTACATTAATGTTAACATAATGCTTATAATTTATAAAACTATAATTCAAAAATTTATACATTTCAACATCTCCAACTATTAGCCTAACGATATTATCAAAAACAAAATACTACTCTTTCAAAATTTTAAAAAACAATCAATAAAAAAAATCAATTCTAGCGAGGACAAAAGCATTTAAAATTAAAGCATTTATAATATTTAAAAAAAATAAAGCCAGTCACTCATTTAATGGGCGATTGACTCGCTCTACATTTTTTTTTAAAAGGAAGGTAAAGTCGAGCGACGAATGAAAAAATTATATGGATAGCCAGTTGCCCGTTGGGCACGAGACTAGCTATAACAACTTTTTTAAAAAATGGCTCTTCAAATGGGAAACGATTCGACGACGTTCAATTAGACTAAGCCAGTCGCCCGTGTAAATGCCAACTTTGGCAATTTTTAAAATTTTTTTTGGCAATTTTCATGCAAAAATTTAATAATGGGACCTACTATTAAAATTTGTCCTTCATTCTATAATGCTCCTCCTATATAGGGTTTCAATCTTTGACTGTTAAGCTTAAGAATTTGAGTTATTTTACAATCCCAGATATCAACAACTCTGTAAGGATCCACCTATACAATAGTGAATGGTCCTGACCACCTGGACTTTAATTTTCTTGGGAATAATTTCAATCTTGAATTATACAGAAGAACTTCTTATCCAGGCTCAAATTCCATCAAATTAAGCTTACAATTATGCTACTTCTTAATTTGTTCCTTATATAATTAGCATTTTCATTAACCCCATTTCTAAATTCCTCTAACTCATTCAACAGTATTAATTTTCTCTCTTTAGTATCCTTAAGATTAAAATTCAATTTTTTCACCACCAGAAATGCTTTATGCTCTAATTCCGAAGGTAAATGATAGTTTTCAAAAGATCAATCTATAAGGAGATAATCCAATAGGTGTCTTAAATGTAGTCCTATGACCCTAAAGTGCACATATAATTTCAAAGTGCAATCCTTCCTATTTAGACTCACAATTTTGTCTTAAGATTCTTTTAATCTCCCTATCACTTATCTTAACCTGACCACTCTCTAATTGCAAAAATGACTTCCCCTGTCACTAATAATAACTCTAGGTATTCCAAATCTAGAAAAAATATTTTTTCTTTAAAAATGTAATAACCATCTGAGCATCCATTTTAGAGGTTTCCACTCCCTCAATCCACTTAGAGATATAGTCAATGGGAATAACCCCGCTAATAATGTAGTTCACAATATCAGCATACTAAGGCATACCATACGAATCAAAAGCAAACAAATGCTCATATGAAAAGAATACATTGATGTTACACCATTACATATGGATTCTTTCAGCCTTATTCTAGATAAATGATCATCCAGCTAATTCTCGGTTCCCTTCCTATCAAGGATTTCTACATAAAATTCTTGTAACAAAAGAATCCACCTTACTAATTCAGGCTTCACATCTTTTTTATCAACAAAAATTTAATAGCAGAATGATCAGTGTATACTAGAACCTTGGTGCCAATCAAATATGGTCTAAACTTGTCAAAAGTAAAGACAATGGTTAACAACTCTTTTTTAGTGGTTGTATAGTTTAATTGGGTTGCATTCAAAGTTCTTCTAGCATACTATATAGCTTGAAATTTCCTATATTTTCTTGTCCTAACACAGTTCCAATAACATAATCACTAGTATCACACATTATTTCAGAATGCAATATCCAATCAGTTGTTATAATGATAGGTGATGTGATCAAAGGTTATTTCAAAATACTAAAAGCTTTGAGACATACATCATCAAAGTCAAGTGGGACGCCTTTTTCAAGTAAATTGCATAAAGGTTTTATGATTTTTGGAAATTTCTAATGACTCTTCTATATAAACCAGCATGTCCTAAAAAGCTTTTAATGCCTTTAACACAAGTGGGTGGTGAAAGATTTTCAATTACTTGCAGTTTAACCTTATCCATTTCTAAACCTCAGTTTGAAATTTTGTATCCTAAAACTATGCCTTATGCTATCATGAATAGACATTTCTCCCAATTTAATACCAAATTTCTTTCTACACATCTTTTTAACACTATAGTTAAATGCTCCAAGCAAGAATCAAAAGTAGTAACAAAAATAGAGAAATCATTCATAAAAATCTCAATGCCCTACTCAATTAAATTAGAAAGGATTGACATCATGCACTTTTAAAAATAGTGGGCATTATATAAACCAAAAGGCATTCTTCTAAATGTAAATGTTTTAAAATTACTGGTAATATAGTTTTATCATGGTCTTCTAGAGCTATAGGAATCCGATGGCATCTTGTATATCCATTTATGAAGTAATAAAAAGGATGCCGAGCTAATGTATCTAATATCTAATTAATAAAGGGCACTGGAAAATGGTCCTTTTAGTTACTTTCTTTTCTTTCCTATAATCTATGTATATTCTCTAACCAGTAACCATCCTAGTAGGTATTCATTGATTTTCTTATTAGCCACTACAGTCAGGCCTCTTTCTTAGGAACAAAATGTATCAGACTAACTCATCCACTATCTAAAATGGGGTAAATGATTCATACATCCAAGCAGTTAAGTATCTCCTTCTTCACATTCATAGCAGGGTTTAATCTCCTTTGTAGGTTTGCTTTGGGAAAGGAATTTTCATCCATCAGAATCTTATACAAGCACAAGGATATCCCTTAATATCAGCTATGGTCCAACCAAAAATTCTTTTATAAGCACTAAAAACTTAAATCAACTTACCTTCTTTGTCTTCACCTAATTCAACAGAGATGATGATAGATAAGGTTATTTTCTTCTGAGAAGGCATACTTCAATTGGGCAGGCAAGGCTTTTAACTCTAGAACGGGTGCCTCTGTAATAGCATGTAAAAGTTCAATGGAAGGTTGTGAAATCAAATGAACTATGGATTATCACACTAAGAGAGGAGTGAATTGGTATTTTAAAAATCTACTTCAAAGCTTTTTGAATTAAAACAAAAAAAAATTAGAATTTTAAAGCAAGAGCAAATCAACAACATAAAATAAACATAAAATATTTATATTTTATTCTATTGAAAAATAAATAATAATTTTGTTCTTTTTACCTTTCTAATTTTTATTTCTTTTTAACATAGACTAATTCCAAAATAATCATAATGATTTGTATCTCAATGATAATAATGCTCAACCCAAATATGTAGAAAAGTAAATATACAGGAAAGCAAATGCTACAGAAAATAAATACAAAAAAGAAAAAGAAAATACAAACTAGAGTTTTATAGTGATTTAATCAACTTAACCTATGTCGACACCCCAAAGTTCCACTACAGGAAAGTTACCTTTTACGGTGGACAAATCTGCTGTAAAACAAGAAAAATCCATCACAAAATATGATTTATGACAGATTTGAGGTGAAATATAATCCAATGCAAAATGTGCAGTCATAAAATTATTTGTAGTGGAAAAATTCTACCAAAAATATTTTTAATGAATTTATGGTAGATTTGTGATAGAATTTCAGCTAAAAAAACCACAAATTCTGCCCAGAAGAGTGGATTATTTGCTACTCGCGCCTGACCAGACTTCCTGCTACCCAAGCCTGACCGAACTGCTCGTTGCCCACACCATCTCCTATTTGACTAGCTGCCTATGCCTTACCGACTGCCATGCTTAACCTACCCATCCATCTCCCGCCTTACTGGCCTGCCCATGATTTGAACCCTACTCCACTCATCAAAAAATGTCATCCTTTTACACTCAGCTACAGAGACAAAACAATATAAAATCTATTTTTTATTTGTATTATAACTTAGCTTGCGGTGGATTTAAAGTGACAATTTTTGCCATAAATTTTTGGCAGAAATTCCACCATAAATCAATCGCAACTCTGAAGAAATTATCAAAAATTTTAGTTGCAAATACGTCACCATTTTTTACAAAAAATAATCTTTCATAAACTCCACCACAAATCCTCCATAAACTGCTAACTTTCCTATAGTGTCCTTCTCTTCAGGTATTGCACTAAACACATAGTGACTCTCTTTTAGCCCCCACAACTAGGTAGAGAAGCCCTTACAAAATCCATTCCACCTTCTCAATACAGCTTAGAACCAAATTCACTTTCACCCTCCTGGTGAAGCAGAGTAGCCCAAATCACTTTCACCCTCCTAGTGAGGTGGAGTAGCCCAAATCACTTTTACCCTCTTAGTATGGCGGAGTAGCCCGAATCACTTTCACCCTCCTGATGAGGCAAAGTAATCCAAATCACTTTCACCTTTCCAGTGTACCAGAGTAACTTGAGGACCTATAACACCAAAGGGTTCTTCACAAAGCTTCCCTCAAGATAAATAATGATAAATAGAGGAACTCAGGTGCAAGTTGGTTGGAGAAACCATGTGGAATCCCCTTTTACACTCTCTTCAAACTCATAAGAATTTTCTCCCTCTCTCACAACCTCATCTTTTCTCTCCCTTATTCAAAGCCCTCTCTTCAAACTCTCACTTACAGAAGACTCAACCCTTAGATTGTCAAAGACTCTTACAAAGTCTAATAAAAAAGCTTAAATAGTAGGTTTCCAAAAAACCCTAATAATTCAATTCTATCAACTCAGATTGTACAGTGTGATACTCATATCATACAATACAATTAATTTATTTTCCTCTATATGATCCAAGATCATCTAGTATGATTAGTTTAATTAAATAGGATTTGTCTCGTACGAACCCTCGAAAATTAATTATCATCTAAAGCCTCTTTTGATTCATCTTTGTATGACTCGAGATCATACTATATTATCCCTAATCATAATTAATTTTGATTCAATTTCTTAATCGCAAGGATTAAATTAAGCAAGATTTTAAGAATTACATACTGTATGATTATGTTCATACTGTATAAATAGACCAAATATTAAAATTTAAATATTTGCCTAATTTAATTAACAGCAAGGTTTCTTAAAATATACAATCATCCTAAATGATTACAAGTTCGTATAGTATAATTAGTTTAATTTTATTTTTATTAATTAAATATTTTAATTAATTTTTTATCAAGCAAATTATATAGTATAATTCAGATCACATATTACAAACTTTAAAAAAATTAAATATTTAATCACACTCCCCTTATGTGTGTGTAGATTGGTAAGCTAACATACACCTATTATAAAAGTAGACTCAAGAAAAATAAAGATTACAATCTCTTTGAAACATAGTCTAGCATGTGCAAAACTTTTTTAAGCTTTGATTCTTTGCTAATGTTTGATGTATGTTAAACCTAAAATGTTAGTGATGCACATAAAAGAATATGCAATATTTAAAGTAGGAAAAAATAAAAAAACATCCAATAATATTTGTAATCATCAAAACTCGAAGTCGGGTTCCCAGATTTACAACAAGATGGTTTCAAAGATATACCTAGGGATGATGTATCAAGCACTTCAAATCTACCCTAAAAATTCTAAGGCTTCACAAATTATCTAGACATAATCTCTTTCTACCTCTTGATGTCATCCTCACACAAAGGAATATCCAAATAACTATCAACCAATAAATTCTCCAGATAATCTATCACATAAGCATCAATTAAATCCACTATATGACAATCTTCATTCTATTTCTTAGGAAACTTTAGTGACTTTAGGATATTGAAAGTCACCTTCTGATCTTGCGCTCTCATTATCAATTCTCCCGTCTACACATCTATCATGGCCCTACCTATAGCTAGGAATGGTCTACCCAATATAATAGGCATCTCTCTATCATCTTCCATATCTATGATAATAAAATTTATTGTTAAGATAAACTTATTTACCTTGACTAACACATCCTCTATTACCCACTTTTGATAAGTAAATGAATGGACTAAAAACTAAAGGATAACAGTAATAGGTTGGACTTCTCCTAAATCAAGTCTTTTGAATATGGACAAGGGCATTAGATTTATGCTAACTCATAAGTCATATAATGCCCTCTAGTAAGACTTGTCCCCTATAGCCATATGAATGGTAAAACTAAAACGATCCTTAAGCTTTTGAGGGAGTTTCTTTTATTGAATTGCACTACATTTCTTAATCAAAACTATAATCTCAAAGTCTCCTGATCTTTTCTTTTTACTAAGAATGTCTTTCATGAACTTAGCATTAGTAAGCATCTGCTATAAGGCTTTTGTAAATGGAATGTCAAAAGTTAACTTTTGAAATACTTCCAAAAACCTTAAGAATTGCCTATCTAAATTCTGCTTTAGCAACCTTTGAGAAAATGGTGGTGGTGGCCTCTCAATAATCTCTAATAGTTTTATCTACTTCTTTATCAGATTGAGGTTATTACTTAGACTGGGGGATCTCTACTAATTCTTCTACAAGTGATTCCTCCTCAGATTGATTCTTACTCCTATTGACTTTTTTTAGCTCTCTTCTCTCTCGCTCTCTCTCTCCCTGCCTCTCTCTCTCTCTCTCTCTCTCTCTCTCTCTCTCTCTCTCTCTCTCTCTCTCTCTCTCTCTCTCTCTCTCTCTCTCTCTCTCTCACGCCTTAATTGAATAACCATGCACTGCTCCTTACCCGTTTTTGGATTTATTTTTGTATTATTAGGTAAAATACCTTGGGGTTTATTGATTAAAGATCATGCTAGCTATCCTAATTGATTTTTAATATTTCTAATGGAAATAGCTTGACTTTGTAGTTGCGTACCCATTTAAAAAACTAATTCTTTCAATTAAGGCTTCTTATCTTTAGGTTGATTATTTGAGTGAAATCCAGGGGGAATAACTAGGCCTTGGTTTTATAAGATTTTAAGGAGGATGGTTCCAATTTTCTACTTCATTGGGTTGGTTAGAGTTCCAATTAGTATTACTATTTTGATTATTACTCAAATTAAAATTTTGATGATTTCTCTATTTAGGATTATATGTATTTGAGAAAGGGTTATTAGTTCTATTATTCATTGCATTAATGGATTCTACTCTAGAAATATTATAGTCACTAGAGGCTCAAAAGACATTCTCTTTTACAATCACAAATGAATTCTAAGGTGAATTGATTCTAAAGTTGTTTATTTTCTTAGATATGGTAATTATTTTAGTAGTTAAAATTGATAAACCATCATATTCATAAACACTAGCTACCTTTCTTGGATTAACTATTTCAGACAACTATTAAAAATTCTTAGTAGTCATCTCCTCAATCAAAGCATATGCCTTGTCAAAGAGCTTTGACATCAGAGAAACACCAGCAACAACATCAATGATTGATCTAAGAGAACCTATAAGGCCATTATAAAAGGTTTGAATGATTAACCAATCAAGGAGGGCATGATGAGGATATTTTCTAAGGAGTTCTATAAATCTCTCTCATGATTCATAAATGGACTCATCGTCTAATTAGGTAATAGATGTGATATCATTTCTAAGCTTAACAAATATTTAGGAAAATTTTATGACATGATTATTCCAAGTTATAATTGAGCCTGGGGGTAATGAATTAACCACGTCATAGCTTTTATCCCTAAGTGAAATTGGAAATAACCTAATTCTACAACATCATCAATAACACCATTATATTTGAGAGTTGCATATATTTTAAGAAAACTAGCTATAAGTAGATTATGGTCTTCTACTGGAGTTCCCCAAAACTGAGAGTTTTATACCATTTGAATTATTGCAGGTTTTAAATTAAAACTGTTCACTTGAATGCTATGACTATTTATACTTTGATTAATACATTCAATCATAACGTTAGCGTATTCCCTGAGTGGTCTAGGTTGATCATTTTCTAAAATTTTTAAATCTTTTTATAATTTTTAAGAGTATTTTCAAGTTAAGTGCCAAACAAAAGCTCTACTGGTTGTTTAATACTATGCATGCAACAATAAGCAACATAATAAAAAATGTTAAATATTGACCAGTAACAATTAATCAATAAGCAAGGCAAGACTAGGTAAGAATTTCAAAAATGCAACTATATTAAACGAGCAATTTATTCAACAATATAAAATACAAAATAAGATAATTAATTTCACTAGTTGTATCCCCGATAATGGTTCCAAACACTTGACAGGTTATTTACTACTTACTAATGTTGAGCTTTGCTTTAGCTTACACATACTATTGAGTTCTTTAAATTTTTTTTAATTTGTTATGATGTAAGTCCTAATTAACATAAGTGGAAATGTTGTGTCAAGTAATATACTGATGAGAAGAGTATCATTCTTATAGGAAAACTTGAAATTTTTAGGTTCACCATAGTACTACTTGCTAAACTGTTATATTTATATAGACTGATGATTTAAAATAGGTGATGAAAATTAAAATAAGAAGCTTTAAATGCAAAAAATAAATTCACTATTTATAAAAGTTCTAAATCTATGATACTAAAAATACACGATTGCATTATAGTGGTTTTCTACCTATTATTACTATGAACAAGAGCATAAGTATTGATCTCTATCGAGCTCATTGAAGTATTAGCTAGGATTCCTCTTAACAATAATTCTTTTTATCTCCTTAAGATCCCATAATCCTAACCACCATATATTTATGTTATAGCGGGATATAATTTAAAATATCTATTTTTTTTTCTTTCTTCGTCGAGGCTCTAAATTACACTAGGTTTTTAATTCATGTATGGTCTATACATAAACAAATTGAAGTGTAAAGAAATTAAAATAGCATAAATATTATAAAGATTAAACCTAATCTAAGAAGTATATGCCTTTTAAATAATCATATATTCAAAGTAAAAGTTTAGCTACATATAGAGACAATATTACACAACATAAAAATTTTATTTCACTGAATAAAACAACAAGTTACAAACTTAAAAATGCAAGATACATAATAGAAGAAAGGGTTATAAATGAACCAGATCTATGGAGCAAACTCCTTTGCACTGCTCCACTTTGATCTACACCAATACAAAACACCAAACACATATACAAAAGCCACTCCCTTTCAAGAATATCCCCTCACACTCACTCATAAACACCCTCACAACTCCATAATATGCTAACCCTCGAATATGAAGATTAAGGCTATTATTTTTATTTTATTTCAAAACAACTGAACTGGCTCCATGACACTAGCTTAGCGACACTGCGGTACTACTAAACATGCTTGTTGGTTCACCATTCATCGCATCAGTTCACTGGTTTAATTTTTTCCCTTTGCAGTGTTGGACAATTTGGCATTATGGCATTCTATCTGATGCTATGATGCTTTCTGGATAGGGCCTCACTGCTAAGCTCTCTAGCTAATTTTCTTAGAGCTATTCTCTGTAGCACAAGAATAAGCTTTAGCGCTATGGGGCTGACTTTGTGGCATTGAGGTGCTAGTTCAATCTTCATAATTTTTCATTATTAAGGATTAAAAGTACAAATATCATAATATAAGAATTTTAGAATTAACAATTTTTCTCTCATCATCACTCTTGCACTAAACACGTTGACATGAAACATCGCTTTATTAGAGATTATATGGCGAAGGGAGATGTGAGCATACAATTTATAGACATAGAGAACCAATTGGTTGATATTTTCATGAAACATCTAATTTATAAAATATTCAATGAACTAAAGATTATATTAAGAATCATCAATATAAGTGCATAAAAAATGGGGCAATTGCATGTTTGCTTTGTGTTTGTGTTTGTTTTTCAAGTTTATGTGCTTATATTCTAGTTTATTCATTTACATAATTGTCTTGTTTAGTAGTTTTTGGTTTATTTATTTTGTTTTGATGTAAGTTCATGTTTTTATGTTATTTATAGTTTATGTATTTATTGTTATATTTTGATTTGTTTCCTATAATGTATTAGTCTTTTTTTTTGTTGTCTTTATGATTTGTATCGAGTAATGTGTGTTTTATGTACTATGCTAGTGTTCCTAATCATCACATACATGAAAACCAAAAATTCCTCACATCATAATATACGATAACAATTGCATTGTACGATACATGTAGCTAAGCAATGAATTCACCCTTCATTTGAAATCAATAGTTAAGATTGCACATATTATTGTAGTTCACACTGTATGAATCCATCTTATACTATATGAATATGTCATATGAAAAAATAGTCAGTTTGATATTATTAAGGTCAGCATGATCATTATTGCAAGTTGTACAGTGTGAACACCCATTCAAGCTATATGATCCTTTTAGTCAACGAATATATGAGAGACCCTTCAGGACAAATGAAAAGATAAAGATCATATTATATGATCCCTGATTGTATTATATGATTCGATTGGTCTTCATACTATTCTAGATGATATGATTTGGATTCTATTGATCGAACAATACAATCGCAATCATACTGTATGATCTAACAAAGGTTGTAAATTGAAGGGATAAATTCATTCCGAACTACACAACTTCCACTTCAACCCTTCTGAACTTCTACTTCAAAGTCCAAAGTGTTCCCTATGGCAGGAAAGTGTGCCTAATTGCTTCTTGGAGGACCTTTTGGGGCACCTAGATGATCAATTCTAGATTGAGGAAGATGATGTCGCCTATCAGCACTATCAGTAAGCTATAATTACCAACTCAAAAATTATCTACCAGGATAACTTTAATTATCAAGTACTAGATATCTTTGTAGGGACCACCCTATAGTTTCTCCTCACTCTAACTTTTTCCAATAATACCAAACTATTGCTTAAGTTTTTCATAAATTTGAGAATTACTATTGAGCATACATCCCTCCAGTCCTTTATTAGTAGATGACCTATAAAACTTATACCTCAAGATTTTCACAACCATCTTCACGTTTCTCATATTTGCACCAAACCTCATGACATCTTAACTGCAATTAACTATAATTGGATAGAGGTCAACCTCACCATTATAAACAACCCTATAAACCATTACTGATCGCTTGTTAGCTTATTTGTGTTGAATGTACATGTTATTCAGCACATCTTTTAACACTCAACTATCCTTAAAGTCGGTGATATGATAAGCATTACTCCATTTCTCTCCAATGTTACTTTTTTTTCATGATTGGTACCATTGAATGTTATTGATATGTTGATCTGATACATTAAAAATTTGACTACCATTAGAAATGTTAGGGCCCGCCATAGGCAAAAATTGACATTAAGATATATCATAGCCTTTCTATTAGATGCCAAGTATAGCTTAATTTTCTTGACACCAAGCAATCACTTCACCACCTACTTCACTGATAATTCATTTCACCTCCTCTATAGTGATTGATGTTGAGGTCCATAGGATAAAGGTGAGCATAATTTAGAAGAAAGAGTGGGAGACTTATCCCTTATAGTCTAGCCACATCATCTAGACTCATGAATCGATCAATTTGCTAGACTTGAACTAAATTTTAATACATACATTTAGGAGTCCACTACATGATGGGCATAGCTACAACACTATTAGGAGTAGATGAGGTGAAAGTTTGTTAGGGATGTTAAGCCCTTGTGAACTAGCCCGAGGCTAACCAAGAGGGGGGTGAATTGGTTATTTTAAAAATTCTTGAGCAAAATAGATTTTGAAAACATTTTCAAATATTTTAAACCAATTGTAAAAGCATGTTGATGTGTAGATGTTTAATCAAACAGAATAACAATTTTACAACACGATCATCTACAGAAAAGTAAACTGCATAAATTAAAAAATAGAACAGTAAAAGAATGAACACACTAGATTTTATAGTGGTTCGATCAACTTGACCTATATCCACTCCCGGAGCCTCCCCTCTAGGTATTGCACTAAAACTCAGTGACTCTCCTTCTTCTCTCACAGTAAGGCAGAGAAGCCTTTACAAAACTCCTTTTCACCAACCTAGTGAGGCAGAGAACCCAGACTCCTTTTGGTTCCTCCTGAAGTAAGCAAAGAACCTTGATCTTCATGCTGACGATCCTTCCCACAAAGACACCAAGGGATAAGGGATGATGACTAGAGACGATGACTAGAATCCTTGCTTGGAGTAACCTTTGTGAACACTTTCACAAACTCCACCTCATAAGATCCTCTCTCTCTCTCTCTCTCTCTCTCTCTCTCTCTCTCTCTCCCCTAAGCTCTCCCTCTCCCTCTCAAAAATCTCTCAGGAAAGGACAGCGGTAAAAGATCTCAACAGTAGTAAGAAAGAGATCTTAAATGGAAGGGCTTAAAAAATTATCCTAAATTTCAACTTGCCATCAAAGATCATTCAGGACAATCATGAGACCATCCTATACAATTAGTGTAAATAAGCCCTTTCTGGCCTGGATGATCTGGTTCCTCTAGATGATTAGAAGACATGGTTTGTTTGGATCATCCGGGATGATTCTGCGATTGTCCTGGACGATTAGTGTAAATCAGGAGTATCGTCTAGCAAACAGTTCGGGGCGTCCAGGAGAAAAGCCTAGAAAATCAAAAGAAAATGACTTGATCATCCAGGATGATATGTATATCATCCTATATGATTAGTTCAAAAAAGGCCAATATCGTCTGGCCCACAGTTTGGGTCATCTAGGATAACTATGCTGGACGATTTCAAAATTACCTGATCGTCTAGGATGATATCTCTGTCGTCCTATATGATTAGTTTAAAAAAGGTAGTATCATTCGGTAGATAGTTTGGGTCATCCATGTGAGATACACTAGATGATGAGGATTTCTAATTGATCGTCCAGGATGATCTTGCGATCGTCCAGGACAATGTCATCAATCAATCAATCTAGAATTACTTTTCTTAATCATCTGACTAATTTAGGCATGATTATAATGAATCATCCAGGATGATACATGTATCATCTGGGATGATTAGACCAAAATACTAAAAATAAAAAACTTGCCTAACTTAGTCTGGCGGCTGAGATTTTCTAATTTGAGCATATCATCCTATATAATGGGAGAATTGTCTAGGACAATCTACTTAATCAGACCGACTTAACACGACTGCCCTAATTAGGATTTTTATTTTTAATGGATCATCCAGGATGATATAACTATCATCTAGGATGATATGAACAAAATTAAAATAGAAACTCTAACTCACTAAAATTTTCCCCCTGAGTGTGTGTGTGTAAGGTTACTTAGCTTGAGGATCCATTACATTACATCTGACTCAAGAAAGGTGAAAATTACAATAAACTTGAAATAAAAACAAACTAACTCAATCTTGAGCTGGCTTAAATTACATATTATCTTGTGACTGAAAGGTTAGGCACTCAAATGGAAATAGAAATATTTGTTATCATCAAAATCATAATCCTTGAATTTAGATTTACAACAATCTCCCCCTATTTTATGATGGAAAACATTTGTTAGAAAATTTTCAATTCAATGAATAAAACACAAAGCAAGCAAAGCTAAGAAATACAAATTCTATTAGCCAGGAAAATAGTATAAGAACATTAAATACTGATAACTTAAACAGTATAATAACCCAGAACACAAACTACTCCGCCTTTTCACATCTCAAAAAGGGAAAAAATAGCACAAAGAAAACTAAAAAGATAGTATAAAAACATCACTAAAATAGGAAAAGCAATCAAACTAGAAATAAGAGGGACCCTGATCAGATGGAGGAGGTGGTGGTGGTGGCTGAAACAGACTGTGAAGGGTGGCAAACTGTTCCCCAAACCAGGCTCTGTCCTGGTCATGTTGTTGCTGCTACTAAGTAACATAGGCATTGTTGTAAATCTGGTTTTGATGATGAAAAACATGTATGTATTCTATTTTGCTTGGCTAATCCATTTCAGGTACAAAAGATCAAAAGCAACTCAAGCCAACTCAACATTGAGTCTAAGTGTGTCTAAATATACTATTTTCTTTTTCTTGAGTCAATTGTAATATAACTGATCCCCTAGCTAAGTAACCTTTCACACACACACTCAGGGGAAGAGCTTGAGTGAATTAGAGTTTCTGTTTAATTTTTGTTCAGATCGTCTTGCATGATATTCACATCATCCTGAACGATCAAGTAAAAATAGAAACCCTAATTAGGGCGACCAAGTTAAGTCTATCTAATTAAGTCGATCGTCCTGGATGATCAATACATCGTACGGGATGATAGGCTCAAATTAGAAATTCTCAACCGCCAGATCAAGTTAGGCAAGTTTTTATTTTAAGATATTTGGTCTGATCATCCCGGATGATACGTGTATCATCCTGGATGATCTAGTACAATCATGCCGAAATTAGTCTGGTGATTAAGGAAAGCAATTAATATTTAATTATTATGATCATATCATACTGGATGATCGTAGAATTATCTGGGACGATCATGATCGTCTAATGAGTTTCAATTGTACGTCCAGAGTGGTGATCAGGATGATTTTGGCACTTTTTGAACTAATCGTACATGATGATATCCGTATCATCCTAGACGATCAAGTCATTTTTGGGTCGTCCAGCACAAGTTTCTATGGACGACCAGAGCGGTCTTCTAGACAAAATTCCTAAATTTACACTAATCATCTCGGACGATCGCAAAATCGTACAGGATGATCTGAACAACTTTTTCCACTGATCGTCCAGAAGAGCCAGATCGTCTAGGCTGAAACAACTAATTTTAAATTGATTGTACAGGATGATCTTTCGATCGTCCTGGATGATCTAGGCCGACCAGTTGAGATTTAGGGCAAATTTTAAGCCCTCCTATAAAAGATCTTTTTCTTTCAACAAGAAAAATCTTTTGCCACTTTCCTTTACAGAGAAACCCTAGAGAGAGAGAGTTCGGGAGAGAGAGAGAGGATCTTGTGAGGGGGAGTTGGTGAGGGATTCACGAAGGTTGCTCCAAGCAAGGATCAGAGTCATCTTCTCCGTTCGTCGTCTCTCGTCTTATTGGTATTCTTTGTGAGAGGATCATTCGCAAGAAGATTCGGGGTTCTCTGCGCGCTTCAGGTGGAAGCGAAAGGAGTCCGAGGTTCTCTGCCTGCTTCAGGAGGAAGTGAAAGGAGGTTAGGTTCTCTGCCTCACCGTGTCGGTGGAAAGGAGTTTTTATACAGGCTTCTCCACCTTGCTGTGGGAGCAGTAGGAGAGTCACTTTAGTTTAGTGTAATACCCGGAGGGGAGGCTCCAGGGAGTGGACGTAGGTCAAGTTGACCGAACCACTATAAAAATCTGGTGTGTTCTATCTAATTACTTTCTACACTTTAGTTTTCTGTGATTATCTAATTGGGTGAAATCTATGTTTAATCTTTTTATTTGTGTGTTTTATTTATTTCTGTTGCAAATCATCGAAAAGATTTTTACTGTCGCTCTCAAATTTTTTAAATAACCAATTTACCCCCCCCCCCCTCTTGGTTAGCCTCGGGACTAGTTCATCATGGCTTAACATCCCTATCGAACTTTTAAGTGGTATCAGAGCGAGATTCATAAAATCTAGTTTTGAAAAACTTTTGAATTTGATCCATGGCTAACTTTGGTAATCATAATACTGCTGAAGGTTATTCAATTACACGACCGCCATTATTTGATAGCATACCTTTTGATTTTTAAAAAACTCGCATGTCCACTTTTCTTCAATCAATTGATTATCGTATGTGGATGCTTGTTAAGGATGGCTACGAGCTGCCTTTTAGAATGATTAACAATGTTAAAACTAAACTTCCCTTTACTGATTGGACTTTTGATGATCGTGACTTCGCACAATGAAATGCCAAATGTTTGAACTATTTTTTCTGTGCTTTAAAATCTGCGGATTACATGTATGTTTTTACTTGTAGAACTAGAAAAGAGATTTGGGATAGATTGTGCATCACTTATGAAGGTACAACGGAAGTCAAATAGTCTAGGTTAAATATATTGCTTTATGACTACAAAATTTTTTGCATGAAACCTACTGAATCCATTTCTGAAATGTATATGAGGTTCACTCAAATTGTCACTTCTTTGCATGCCTTAGGTAGAGAACTTATAAACTATGAAAGAGTGAATAATATTCTTAGATGTTTACCTTCTTTATATGATACTAAGATAATTGCAATCACTAAATCTAAAGATTTGAATACTTACTCTATTAATAGCTTACTTGGATCACTCATTGCTTACGAGCAAGGGGTGAACCAAAGATAGCTTGATGCAGGTGAGAAGAAGAAGGAGAAAACAGTGGCACTAAAGGCCAACGAGAGTGATACTAGTTCTTTCGGGTCTGATAGCGATGACGTTGTCTTGATCACTAGGCAATTCAAAAGCTTTCTAAGGAAGAAACACAAGAACTTTTAGAAGTGGAACAAGGGTAAGTCCAACAAAAATTTTAAGGGTTCATCTGATACTATCTGTTTTGAATGCAGGAAGCCTGGACACATTAAGGTTGATTGTCCTACACTTAAAGCTCACCCAAGCAAGGAGAAGGGTGAGGAGAAACAAAAGTTTAGGAAGGACAAGAAGCAAATTCAGAAGATGTTCTGGGCAGATTCTGCATCCGACTCCTCTGAGATTGAAGGTGAAGAGGAGGAAACAAATTTGTGTCTAATGGCTGATGATCATCCTAGTCAGTCTGACCAGGAAGAGGTATGTGAGCTTACTTACGATCAATTATTTGAAATATCTGAACGAATTCATGCATCGTATAAGAAGCTTAAGAAAACTCATGCTAGCCTGAAACTAGAATTTTTGAACTTACAAAAAGAGCATAAAATTTTGATTAAAGATCATTCTACTGTTGATTGCAATCACTTGTCTTTACTTGATGAGTTTGATGAATTGAACAAAAAATATTCTGATCTGACTACTGAGCATGATTTACTGAAAACCACGCATGTTAATTTAGAGAAAGCTTTCAAAGAATTAGACAATCTGGCATGTGAAGTGGAGAGTAGCAATGGTGCTTTGAAATTTGAAATTGTAAGTCTTAAGAAGGAGAATGAATTCTTGAAAGTGAAAATCAGTGCTTTTGAGAAAAATAAAACACCTCCTACTTTTGTACAGTTTTATGCACCTCCACCTTTTGAAGAATCTGTGTTAAAATCATCAAAACATGTTTCATACAGACCTAGGAAGAGGCACTATCATCCACGTAGATTAGTTAACCCTTTTCCTTGTGTTAGATATTTTTCCTGTGGTATGTTAGGACACATTTCCCACACCTGCACTGTTCACCGTAGTACACATTGGGTGTGGAGGCCCAAACTGCCTATTTCACAGTACAGCACACATGCATTGCATTCTTTTTTTCATAAGAAGGAACCCAAACCTCTTTGGGTTCCTAAATCTGACATTTGATGATTTTGTAGGTGTGCTCTCACACAAGATCTCGTGAGAGCATGTGGTACCTGGATAGCGGATGTTCAAGATACATGACTGGAGATACAAATATGTTCATTTTTCTGGAGGCCAAGGCTGGAGGCAAGGTTACACTTGGAGATAACACCACCAGGAGGGTGGTAGGTTCAGGTATAATTGGTGATTCAAAGAATTTTATGATTGACAATATTTTTCTTATAGATGGATTGAAACATAACTTGCTGAGCATTAGTCAACTCTGTGACAAAGGATACAGCATCAAATTCATGCCCACTTGCTGTATTTTAAGCTTAAATGACAAAATTGTTTTGTAGGGACAAAGGATCAATAATGTCTACAAGCTGGATGTAAGTTGCATTAAAGCTAAAAATTTAATTTGCTTAAAAACTGATGCTGATGAGTCTTGGTTGTGGCATAGGAGATTGTGTTATTCCAGTATGAAAACCCTTAGGAGAGTCATCCAAAAGGACTTAATTAGAGGTGTGCCCAAGCTTAGGTTCACTAAGGACCACCTGTGTGATGCCTGTCAATTAGGGAAGCTAGTCCAGTCCTCCTTTCACTCTGTTAAGGATATTAGTATCTCTAGACCTTTAGAAGTCCTTCACATGGATCTCTTTGGACCCATTAGCACTGCCAGCTTAGGGGGGAAAGTCTATGGTTTTATGATTGTTGATGACTACTCGAGGTTCATTTGGATTAAATTTATGTCACATAAATCTGAGTCATTTGATAAATTTAAGTCCTTCTCCACTTGGATTCAGAGGAAGTTAGGTGGTGAGATCTTGACTATTCATAGTGATCATGGTGGAGAGTTTGAAAATGTGAAGTTTGGAAGTTTTTATGAGGAGCAAGGGATTAGTCATAATTTTTCAGCTCCTAGGACCCCTTAGCAGAACGGGGTAGCTGAAAGGAAGAACAGGAACTTAGTGGAAGCCGCTAGAGCCATGCTTGCTGAGTATTCACTTCTAAAATACTTTTGGGCTAAAGCGGTGAACACTACCTGTTTTGTGCTGAATAGGATGAATATAAGATCAAATCTGAACAAAACACCTTATGAGATCATCAAGGGTAGAACTCTGAACCTTTCCCACCTCCATGTCTTTAGCTGTAAGGTTTTCTTTCTGAATAACGGGAAATCATCCTTAGAAAAGTTTGACCCCAAATCTGATGAAGGAGTGTTCCTAGGCTATTCTAGTATGGGAAAATCTTTTAGGGTGTTTAGTAAGAGGACTTTGGTGGTGGAAGAGACAACTCATGTGGTGTTTGATAAATCTTATCCTAAGGTGACTAGAGTTGAGGAAGAAGAAGAGGTAGCGGAGATTAACCAAGGGGTTGAAAATACAAATCTAAAGGAAAAGGTAGATCCTCAAAACACTTTGCCTAGAGATTGGAGATATTCTTTGAGTCATCCTAAAGAACTGATCTTAGGAGACCCTTCTTAAGGTGTTAGGACTAAGCAAAGTGTCACTCTGAATTAAAGATTTTAAATTTAGTTAAATCATTAAGAATCAATTCAATTTAGTTTAACACTCCTTAGAATTCATTCGTGGCGTTGTGCCACCAGGCTCGAGGAACAATGCCTCCTAAGGACACGTAGCCCCGCGCCCGGAGTAGTCCAGCCTAAAAACTTCATTTCAGGAGTGGTTGTTATATATTAAGGAGTTAGTTTAGTGTTTTAAATATTAATTTAATATTTTCTGGAATTTGAAATTAATTATTAAATTTTGGAATTTTTCGGATTATTTTAATCATTTATTTAAAGGTTCAAAAATTAACTTTTTGATTTAAAGTGTTTTTTGAAAAATTAGTATTTTATTAAAATACTAGACCTTAATACGATCAGTTAGACAGTAAGTATGCTGAAATTGGATTTTTCTAGATTTTATTATAATGGTTTGAAATTTTGACTTGATTTTAAACTAGGTTTGACCAAAAGTTGACTTTTTCAAATTTGATTGATTTCTGGAAACTTAACATTTTTGATAAATATTAGACCTTACGATGAGTTGTATGCCTTTGAGTTCACTCAATTTGGAGTTTATTTGAATTAGTTATGAATTTTCAAAGTTTTGAGTATTTATTGAATTTTCAGTGACCTTTTTATGATTTGAATCCAAATGACCTCCAAACTCCTTGAAATCAACTCCAAAGGTCAGGAATGACCTAAGGAGTGATCTCCAATTATTTGGAAATTTTTTGGAATTTATAATTATTTTTAATTAATTAAATTAATTAAATATCAGATTTTAATGTTTGTTAAATTAATATTAAATCTGAATTCAAATCTGGTTGATTTTATTTTTCATGTGTGGGGCATTGAATTCTGGTCAGTTAGAGGGGTTACTTGTATTTTTTGGATTTATATTTGACTTATGACATTTTTCTTGAAGTTTTAAAGGCTTGATTAAGGGTTAAATTTGATTAAGTTGATTAAGGGGCTTAATAACTTCAAAATTCAGTGGGAATTTTCCTATAAGCTGAGGGTGTCACTAAGTTCAAATGGTTTGAGTTTTAAGTCATTAAGATGTGTATCCTAATTATTAGAAATATTCTAAATTCCCTAATCAAGTCCTTAATGATGACACTAAATTTAATAGGCTTGAATCAATGTTTTGACTAACCCTTAACAATCATATAAATACACACATCAAACAATCAATCATAGATCTAAGAGAGCCCTAGACTAAGTGGTGTGTGTACATCCTTAAACATGTATGGATTAACATAACACATGTAATTAAAAACAAGATTATATAACAACTAAAATATGATTGTTTACTAATAATCCACATTAATTATGTTCATATGTTCAAACTATGTTTAAAATTCCAAGGGATCTCTCAAATCTTAAAGATTTAAAATACATATAATTTTAAAATAGTTTTAAAACATATATATGTATATATAAAACTATATGTAAAAGAAAATGTTTTAAAATAAAATAAATTAAAAATTAAAAAATAAAAAAAATTAAATGATTTGAGAAATCCTCATGTTTTTTTTTTAACTTTAATTTGAAAATAGAATTTTAATTTTCAAAATATTTAATATAATATTTAAAATAATATTAATTCAATGTTAAAAAAAATTTAAAGTTTTAAATATCAAAGTTAATTTAAAATTAAAATATTTAAAAATTCTGGAAGATTTTGAAAGATTATTTATATTTTTATGAATAAATTTAATTTTATTTGAATTTTTGAAATTTAAGATTAATTAATATATTTAAATAGTTTAAAAATAATTAGTTCTCAAAATTGTTCACAAATCAAGTTAAATTAATCTTTAAATGATTTCTAAAAATTAAAAAAAATTTATTAAATATTTTAAAGATTATTTAATATTTGATTTTAATTAACACTTATTTCAATGTTTATCCATTTAAATATTTTAAATTATTTAAAATATAAAACTCAAATCAATTTGAATTTCAAATTGAAATATTTTAAAGTAACTATTTAATTATTTAAAATATTTTATATTAAACTTTTAATTTTGAAAGTATTTAATATTTGATTTACTAAATATTAATTAATTACTTAAATATTTATAATATAAATTAATTAAAACATATTAAATAATTTGGATTAAAATTTAATTTTAAAATAGGTAAATAACTTAAATATTGATATGAAGAATTAAAACTAATTCTAAAATAAGATTTTAAGTTTTATTAAATATTTCATTTGTTTTTACTTTAACTCAAAATAATTAAAATTTTGATATTTAAAATTATTCAAAATATATATTAATATTTCCGATTACTAATTATTTTAAATTAAAACATTAATTTTTTTTGAAAATATTAATATAAAATATTAAATTTTCTCATTTATATTTAATTTTATATAAAATTTTTTTAGAAAATAGAATTTAAAACTATTTAAAAAATGAATTTTAAATCATTTAATGGCTCTGGCGGCGCCGCCGACGGCGGAGGGCTACGTGGCAGCACGGGATTCGCGGGTGAAACCGTGGGCAATCATTAGAAATGATTGCACCGCCGCGTAATCATTTACAATGATTGGTGGCGGCGCGGTTTCGATCCGCGCGGCACTTAACCACGTCAGCGCGGGTGACGGATGGTCGGATCAAAATGTGGAGAAAATCAACAGCTGAGATTAAATCCTGCAAATCAATCTCGCGGGAAGAAAATAGACGGTGGGATTTTGATCCTGCAGTTCTGGATCAAAGGCCCAGATGCCGCCAAATAAAAATCTCACCGTTAGATTGGATCTACGGTTCGAAAATGTCACAGAATGGTTGGATCTTAGCCATTGATCTGATGATCAGCGGTTAAGACCTCGCCCACAAATGCAGAACTGCGAAAAGAGCCCTAAAATGAAAATCTGGCCCGTTCTCTAAAAACTTTCGATCAAATTTAATAAAATTTTAAACCTAGATTGTAGGAATGAACAGAAAGCATGTGGGCCAATTATTTTAGCCTAAAATGAATTTAATAAAATGCTAATTAACCCTAATTACTGTGACCTAGGGCTAGAGTTTGAGAGAAATCTAACTATTGGATTGAAATGATTTTCATTTCTCTGAATTTGTGGACTGTCCGTGTATGTTTTCCTTATTGAAAGTGCGGTTTGAAAAGCCACGGATTGAGCTGGAGACGCCTTGGATGGATTTGGCTTAAGCTCGTCGAAATCTTGCCGCCGATAAGGTTTTAGCGGTGGGATTTGATGGGGGAATATAGGATAGGGTCTGGGGAGCTCGAAAGAATTGAAGTAGAGGTCTGGGAGCTGGAGGTTAGTGAGAGAGTGGTTAGCTTAGAATAGGGGTTCCTTTCTTCCTTTTGCCCTATTCAATCCATTCTAGATCGAGTGAAGGGCTAGGATTGATTGAGCAAGCTTCCTGATGGCTGCCAGGTGTCTAGGGAGTAGGTAGAATGTAAGGGAATCAAAGGACATGGGTACAATCCATGTGGAAAGGGTTTTCTGGACTCTAGTGCACATGGGGCTGCTGTAGGCTGTTTGATTTGGATCCAAGGGCTAGGATAGGTTTTAGGAAGCTTCTAGAGTCAATTAAAACTACTGGAGGGATTTGAAATAGAGAGGATTAGCTCTAAGATAAATTTGCCCCTCTTTAAGCCATGAAATGACTTATGTTGACTGTTTGACTAGTAAAACAGTCAAATAACTGCTGAGGTGGCAGTCAAGGAGGCTTTGAGTTAATTTGAAAAGAGCTTAAGGCCAAAGTCTTGAGGTTTGAATGCATACATATGCATGAGAGGGAGTTTGACCAAATATTAAAGTTGACTTTAGTCATTGCCACTTAGATTTGATTGGCCAAGGTTTGAGGCATGCTTGAGCCATGGTTTGGAGTTGAATTGAAGTTTGAATGAGGTTTGAAATATCAAATGGGTTTGAATAACCCATTAAAGCATTAAGGGGTATTTAGGTCAAACTTGGTTCATTTGGTCAACTAAGTTAATCCAAGACCTAAATTTAGGTTCAAATAGATTTAATTTGATGTTTGAAGTCTTATAGATGCATTTCAGGAGTTTAAATAGGTTATTTGGATCAAATGACCTATTTAAGTCTTAAATGGGCTTAATGGATCAACCCTGTTGACTTGGTCAACCAGGTTGACCCAGGGTCAGGGATTGGGTCCAAACATTTCAGAATAATATTATAAGTTTATTGGTGGTGGTCTCAAGGTCTGGGGAGGTCATTTGGTCAAAATGACCTATTTGGGCTCTTAATGGGCCTTTTAGGTCAACCCTTGTTGACTTGGTCAACCAGCTGGGTCCAGTGTCTGGGAATGGGATCAATAGATTTCTAATGATATTTGGAGACTAATGGAAGTGGTCCCAAGGTCAGAGGAGGTTATTTGGTCAAAATGACCTATTTTGACCCTTAAGGGCCTGCTTGGTCAACTTGGTTGACTTGGTCAACCAGATTGATCAAGGGTCCGGATTTGGATTCAACAGGTTTAGTTTGACATTTGAAACTTGCTGGAAATGGTTGCATTTGATTTGGAGCTCATTTGGTTCAAAGTGACTATTCATACCCTATAGGGGTATTTTGGTCATTTTGACCCCTGGTCAAATAGGGGTCAAATTGAGTCCAGCAAAATATAGTTTATTACTCAATAGATCATAATCAAGGGTTTGGAAGTGGTTTAAGGGTTTGGAGAAGGCTCCAAGGTTAATATTTACTGGGTGGCAGGTCCAGTGGCATAGACTGTAAATATTTCAAGGTTTTACAGCCTTTGGATTTCATTTTAGTTTTTGGGGCTAGAGATCTCAGAATGAGCTTAAATTTGGAGGGTTGCCTCTGGAGACATGTCACATCTGTGTGGAACTGATAGACCCTGATCAGATGTTATTTGATAGGGTTTTGAAATGTTTAAAAATTTACTGGAAAAGGCTCTCAGGACTTAGACCTTTGGCCTTGGAATTTAATCTAGATTTCTGGTTTTGAGCTAGATTTTGAGTTTGAATGATGGGGTTTGAACTATATAAATCATTTACAATCATTTGGATGATTATATATGACTAGATAGGATTAAAGTCAGGTCAGAAACTATAACAACTGGATTTGAATTGTTTAAAGGTCAGGATTGGTCAGGGGTTTGAATTGAATTAAGCTCTGGATTGATTTGAGTCTTGAATAGATTAATTTAAAGTCTAGGTTGGTCTAGAGTTTGAATAGATTTGAGTTCTAGATAGATCTAAGGTCTAGCAGAATTCTAAGACCTAGATTGATCCAGGGAAATCCTAGGGTCTAGAGAGGATCCAAGGGTTTGAAATCCAGGAAGATCCTAAAGTCTAGGAGTCTTAGGGTCTGGGGTCTGGGATAACCCTAGGGTCTAGAGTAGATCCTAAGGTCCAAGAAGATTATATGATCTAAAGCCTGGCAGAACCCTAAGGTCTAGAATAGATCTTAGAGTCTGGAGTCTAGGAAGGTCCTGGGATTTAGATTAGTCTGGAGTTTGATTGAATTGTGTTTAAAGTTAATATGGGATTAAGATTGATTTGAATCTGGATTGGATAAGATCAAATTGATCCTAGGGTCAAGATTAATTTGAAGAGATCCAAAGGTCTGGATTGGTCCCACTAACCTCATACAAAAATGAGGTCAATAAATGGACCCCCAATATATGTAATAGAATGAAGTTCTATTACACATATTGGCGTTGACCGAATAGAATGGTCAAGTCTGGAGTTTTGATCCTAAGGGAAAGAGAAATTTATCCCTGGGGAATCGGGGTTTGAATAGATACTAGGGTAGTGCCACAAAAGGCATATTCTACCATTAGTGGGTTTAGTCCTAAGGGAAAGAGAAAAACCTGAACCCTAAGGGAGAAGAAAGTCTGGGTGATCCTATAGGAAGGAAAAACTCCTAACTATAAAGGATTGAATTCAGATTTGATTCTAAGAAAAAGGAAAGTCTAACCTCAAAAGATTAAATTTGAAAAGATACTAGGGTAGTGCTGGGGGCTGCGTACTCCACCACTAGTAGATATAATCCTAAGGGAAGAACATCTAACCCTAAGGAGAGGTGGTTGAGTGGCTATATAGAAAGAAAGAACTTCTAGCTATAGGGGACCGAGTCTGGATTTTGATTCTAAAAAAGGGAAAAACCTAACCCTAGGGAAGTGAATTTGAAATGGTACTAGGGTAGTGCTGGGGACAGCGTACTCTACCACTAGAAGATATAATCCTAAAGGGAGGAAAATCTACTCCTAAGGGAAGAGAGGGTCTGGATGACTTTATAGGAAGGAAGAATTCCTAGCTATAGAGGGTTAAGTTTGAATTTTGATACTAGGGCAGTGCCACGAAGGGCGTACTCTGCCACTAGTGGATCTAATCCTAAGGGAAGGAAGAAGAAAACTTAACCCTAAGGAGAAGAAGAGCTTAATTTTAGAATTTGAAATTGATTTCAGGACGGTGCCACAGGGGATTTATTCCATCACTGGGGAGTCTAATCCTAAGGGAAGGAGAAAAGCCTAACCTTAAGGAGAAGAAAGTTTGATTTTTAAAATTGAAATTAAATCCAGGACGGTGCCACAGGGGACTTATTCCATCACTGGGGGAATCTAATCCTAAGAGAAGGAGAATACTTACTCTAAGGAAAAGAGAACTAGATGATCTCATAGAAAGGTGGTATTGCTTCCTATAGGAGATCAGGCTTAAGGATTTAAATTTTGAGACTAGAATGGTGCCGTAGAGGGCGTTATCCATCACTAGTAGATCTAATCCTAAGGAAAGAAAGCACGATGACCCACATCTGTCCTTAAGAAAAAGAAGACTGGAGGACCCTGAGGAAAGGAAGCATTATTTGCCACAGCAGGTCAGATCTAGATTTTTGAATCTAAGATGGTGCCACATAGGGCATACTCCACCACTAGAAGATCTAATCCTAAGGAAAGAAACCACGATGACTCACATCTGTCCTTAAGGAAAAGAAGACTGAAAGAAGCTAGGATGGTGCCATGAACGGCATACTCCACCATTAGCGGGTCTAATCCTAAGGAAAGAAAGCACAATGACTCACATCTAACCTTAAGGAAAAGAAAGTTGGATGATCCTGTGAGAAGGAAGAATTGCTTCACACAGAATCGGTTCTGGGGTGATCATATGTAAAGGAAACTTTGCTTTACACAGAGGATCCAGTCCGGACGATCATATATAGAGGAAACTTGTTCTATATAGAGGATCAGGTCTGGATTGATCATGTGTGAAGGAAACTTGCTTCACATAGAGGATCGAGTCAAGATGATCGTATATAGAGGAAACTTACTCTATATAGAGGATCAGATCTGGATTGATCGTGTGTGAAGGAAACTTGCTTCACACAGAGGATCGAGTCTAGATGATCGTATATAGAGGAAACTTGCTCTATATAGAGGATCGGGTCTAGATTGATCGTGTGTGAAGGAAACTTGCTTCACACAGAGGATCGAGTTTGGATGATCGTATATAGAGAAAACTTGCTCTATATAGAGGATCGGGTCTGGATTGATCGTGTGTAGAGGAAACTTGCTCTATACAGAGGGTCAGGTCAGGATGATCGTATATAGAAGAAACTTACTCTATCCAGAGGATCGGGTCAGGAATGATCATATGTGAAGGAAACTTGCTTCACACAGAGGATCGAATTTTAATTTTGAATTTTGAAATTAGGATAGTGCTGTAAAAAGCATTATCCATCACTAAAGGATCTAATCTTAAGGTAAGAAAATGTAGTGACTTGTATCTAACCTTAAGAGAAGAGAACTAGTATTTTAAAATGAATAACTTGAATAAGACTGAGTTGAAAAAAATTCAAAATTTGAAAATTTTATTGATTTGAAATTCAAGCTACATTAAGCATAGTATTTCTTCAAGAATCGCCCTTTTACAGGAAGCATTGGGTGATTTCCTTTACAATCCACTAGCTGATACGAGCCTCCTTCGTAGACTATTTCCACTACGAAGGGTCCTTCCCAGGTTGGTTCAAACTTCCCGTCGAGCTTTTGGTGGGCTAAGATACGCCTCCAAAGAACCAAGACCAAGTCGCCTACTCGGAAGGTTCTTGGTCGCACTAACTTATCGTGAGCTTGAACCATTCTGGCTTTATAGAGTTCTAGACTTTGCTGGGCTTGGAGACGATGTTCTTCAAGACCCTCAAGTTATTCAAGTCGAAGTTGTGCATTCTGTTCTATTGTGATCTGATTCTGGACTGCAGTTTTGAGCGAAGGGATTTGAATTTCCAGAGGGAGTACGGTTTCGGACCCATACACTAGTGCAAATGGTGTGGATTGGGTCAGGGTTCGATATGTGGTCTTGTAGGCCCACAAAGCTTCCACAAACCTCTCATCCCACCAACGTTTATTATCATCCAAGGTCTTTTTGATGATTTGTACCAAGGTTTTATTGAAGGCCTCAGTCAATCCATTAGCACATGGATAATAGATCGTTGAGTATCTCCAATCAATACCATGGCGACTTGCAAAGTTATTAATTTTTGTAGACTTAAAAGCAGACCCATTATTGGATATGATTCTGCGAGGTATGCCGAATCGATATACGATATGGTCATTAAAGAATTTCATTACATGATGTGATGTTATATTTCTTAGTGGAACTGCTTCTGCCCACTTTGAAAAGTAATCAGTCACTGCTAAGATGAAGCGATGACCCCTTGAAGAAGGAGGGTCAATTGGCCTGACGATATTCGTGCCCCAACTTTCGAAGGGCAACGAAGCTATCATAGGATGCCAACACATTAGGCGGCTGATGTAAGACCACACCATGAACCTGGCATTGATGATAATATTTTGTAATTTTCATGCAATCGTCAATCATCGTAGGCCAGTAGTAGCCAAGTCTTTTGATTTTCATTTTCATCTTAGGACCCGATTGATGAGCACCGTACAGTCCAGTATGGACTTCATTAATGATCTTCAGGGCCTCTCATTTGTCTAAACAATGGAGACACATCTAATCGAACGATCGTCGGTACAATGTATCGTTGACTAGTGCATATGATAGGGCACGTTTCTTGATTTGATTGGCAAGAGACCTGTCGTGGGGAAGCTTGCCTTCTTGCAGGTATTTGATTATTGGTTGTCTCCAATCTTCTTCTTCGTCAAGTGCTGAAGAGGTAGAAAGGACCTGGGAAGATTGTTTGTTGAGGTACTCCATATCTACAGGAGACAGGACTTGACGACCCAGAACTTCTATAGGGATGAAGTCTTCTTCTGGGCAAGCAAATTCTTTTGCAAGCTTTGCTAGGGCATCCACCGAGGAATTGCTTCCACGAGGAACCCTATACATAGTTACAATGGGAATTTTCTCGAGCAGGTGCATTGTGTATTGGTGATATTTCAGGAGTTTAGGATTCAAGACCTTATAGGTCCCTGCAACTTGGTTGATCACCAGTTACGAGTCACCATAGATCTTAATCTCTTTAATCTCCATTAGGATTGCAAGTTCCAAGCCAGTTATCAAAGCTTCATATTCAGCCTCGTTGTTCGTATAAGGTTCTGATAAATGGTAGGAAAAGTGCATCATTCCCTTATCTGGTGTTATGAAAACTAGACCGACTCTGGCTTTTCCAAAAATAGTAGATTATGGTGTTGTGCCCCGTTCAGAGGACGCTGCACCATCAAAATACATTTCCCATGTTTGAGTATTGGATTCCTCAAAACTCATGATTTGCTTGTCAGGCAAATCATCGTTTAGAGGTGATTTCACAAGTAGCGGGTGTGCCGCAAGGAAGTCGGCAACGACCTGCCCTTTCACAGCACGCAGGGGAATGAAAGTGATTTTAAATTGCAGTAATATCATAAACCAACGAGCCAGATGTCCTGACAACATGGGCCAGGTCATAAGATATTGCAGGGGGTTGACACTGGAAATTAAACTAACTTGATGAGAAAGCATGTAATGTCTTAGTTTTTGTACTGCAAAGACTAAGGCAAGGCAATGTTTCTCAATTGCAGGATAACAAATTTTCATTGGAAGTAATCTCCGACTCAAGTAGTAGAGAGCATTCTCTTTCCCATCGTCATTGATTTGAGCTAGAAGGGGCCCGAGAGATCCGTCAAGGGTTGCAGTGTAAAGGATTAAGGGTCTCCCCGGAATGGGGGCTGCCAAAATTGGCGGATTTGTCAGGTATTTTTTGATATTTTCAAAAGCATTTTGACATTTCTCATCCCAAATAAATTTGGCATCCTTTTTAGCCAGGATAGAGAATGGTTGACATCTTTCGGAAAGATTAGAAATGAATCGTCTTATATACGCCAGCCAACCCTAGAGAGATCTCAGTTGAGTGAGACTCTTAGGAGGCGGCATATTTAAGATAGCTTCAATTTTAGCAGGATCAATTTAGATTCCACGGTGCCTGACTACAAAACCTAAGAATTTTCCTGATGTGACGCCAAAAGCGTACTTCAAGGGATTCATTTTAAGGTCGTAGCGGCGCAGCCACTCAAAGATAGTTCTTAAGTCATAAAGATGAGCCTCTTTCACTCTGCTCTTCACAACTAAATCGTCAATGTAACATTCAACTTGATTGTATATTAAGTCATCAAAGATATGAGTCATGACCCGTTGGTAGGTTGCACCAGCATTTTGAGGCCAAAGGGCATCACTTTATAACAAAAGATCCCTATAGGACTTCTGAATGCAGTGTTTCTCTCATCTTCTGGGGCCATCTTGATTTGATTATAACTAAACGAGCCATCCATACAGGAGAAAACAACGTGCGAAGAGGCAATGTCCACCATGAGTTCTGGGATTGGCAAAGAAAATTCATCCTTAGGACATGCCTTATTCAGGTCTCTATAGTCAACACAGACTCGGATTTGACCGTTCTTCTTTCGAACTGGCACGATGCTGGCTACCCAAGAAGGATATTGTTCTTCTTAAATAAATCCAGCCTCTGCCAACTTCTTGACTTCAGAAATGACTTGTTGTTTGATTTCTAGATGCATGCGTCGTGGAGCTTGCTTAACAGGAATGGCATCATGCCGGATTCCAAGTTTATGGACTGCTACGTCAACGGACAACCCCGACATTTCATCGTATGTCCAAGTGAAGCAATCTTTAAACTCGGATATAATTTGAATTAGATCCTTAGACTCATCCTCACTCAACAAAGAACTTATGAAGGTGGGGCGAGGGTCATCCTCTGTTCCAAGGTTGATTTCTTTAAGTTCATCGACTGTTGATTTAATTTCTTCTTCGAATTCAGGGTGTGCATCCCGAACCTGAAGTTCATCAGAATCATCTAAAGTCTCCAAACAAAGTCCATCAAATGAATAAATGACTTCAGTAGGGACATTTTTAAATTCAGGATGACTAGTTATCATTAAACAAAATTCGTCATCGTCAAATAATCTAACGGTACCAAAGCCAATACCACTGGTCCAATGTTTATTAAATTTTGAATTCCAAAGACTTTCGTGATATCTAGCCTGACCCTTAGTCCATTGACTCGGAGCAAAACCTTTAGAGATAAGAGATTTAACACCAGCAGGAAAGTAGCCAAAAGGTAATTCCATTAATCCATTGAAATTTGCCTCCTCAAGGATTACATCATCTTCATTCTTTGAGGATGAAGAGCCAGGGAAGAACTTCTGGACTTTCCTTACTTCTCCATCTAAGTTAGGGGCATCCTTAATTACTAACCCTGAGACCCTGTCAGCAGACAATGAGGTTAAGGCTAAGGATTCAACCGTTCTATTAAGCTTTTCATACAGACTCAATTCAGGCTTGTCACTTTGAACTTTTAATTTGTACCCTCCTGGTCACTATCCGATTCTAAAGTGAGATCAAACTTTGGAGGAGGATTGATTTTTGTATAGTCAAAAGCAAATCTGGCACCCCTTTTTCTTGAGTCTTCATTAGAACTTATTTCAAGTTCGATGTAGATCGGGGAATTTCTTTTCTCAACTGAAGGGTGGCCTCGACCGCATGCTCTTTGGGCCATCCTCCCACCTCTTTGAGGTATAATGTTTGGAGGCCTAAAGATCACACGCTCGACGTCGTCTTCACTACTTGAGTTTTGTTTCTTTTGATTTTTGACTTTTTCTTTTCTCAATCCTTGAATTACTTTTGAACTTTGACTTTCTACATTTTCCTCCTTGACGTTGATCTCTACCTTAGAACAAGTAGTGGACCCTTTAGTTAGGTAGTACGCCACATCCTCGTAGATCCCGATCTCATGAATAGAGAATGGTTGTAGATCACCCTTAATTTCAAACTTAATGCCATCTCGTTGGTACTTGGTGCATTGATGTAGGATAGAAGGAACCATCCTATACTCATAGATCCAGGGCCATCCTAGGAGCGCGTTAAAGGATGTTGCTGAATCGATTATATGAAGTTTTACTTCAATTTTCAATTCTCCTATCTCTAGAAGAAGGGTAACTGAACCTAAAGCCTTCTCGCCCTTTTCATTGAACCCACGAAGCACTAACTTATTAGTTGAGAGCTTGCTAGTATCAATTCTAAGGTATGCAAGAGTCTTTATGTTCATCACATTGACCGATGCACCCGGATCAACGAGAACTCTTGATAACTTAAACTTGCCCACGTTTACGGTGATGTAAAGTGGATGATTGTGGTCAGCAGTTCCAAGGAGTAAATCTTCGTCAGAGAAGGTAACCCCAGGGATTTCTTTAAAGTACAAAGCTTCTTCCTCAGAAGTTGAAGCCAATTGAGCTAAGCAAATCTCTAGGTCAAGAAGTGCTTTAATTAGGGTCTCCCTCATCTCTTTTGAAAGGACAAGGGCATTATAAATGCTCAACTTAATAGGTAACTTTCTAAGGTGAGCTAAGACATTGTAATCAACACTTGGAACATTAATATCAGGACCCGACAGATTTGAAAGAATTGAAGTTAATTATTGAGCGGGGTTTCGAATTGGATCATCGGAAACAACTTATTTTCCTTTATCCTGAGGAGGTAGCCTAGGGGGTAAGATCTTGCCACCACGTAGTTGTACTTGCACGACTTCATTGGAAGAATAAACTACAGGGGAGTCTACACTCTCCTTAGGCGATTGATTGTCGTTATCTAAGCGAGAGTCCGAATCTGAGAAGTCTATCACGACAGGACTCCCTTAAAAGTTAATTTCAGGGGTTTCACTATCTGATAAGACATCAAATTTATTTCTCTCTAAAGAGTCAAATCTGGAGAGCTGAGTGTTTGAACTTCTTAATTGATCTCAGCTTGTTCTTGATTATTTTTAACAGAAGAGTCATTTAAGTTTTTATTCTCAACATTAATCATCAAAATATGAGCAGAAGGATCAGACTTTTTATTCAATTTTTGACCCTTTGCCTTTGATGGGGCAAAGTAAAAGTCAGATAATTTCAGTGGTGACAGAGGTTTTGAGCCACCATCAACCACTTGTACAGATCTCTCATCAACAAATTTTCTCTCTACAAAAGATTCACTCTTTTCATTTTTATTTAATATAGCAGCTCCTAAGACTACTGGAGAGGAAACTGTCCCAACGTCCTCCTGCGAAGCCTCTAGGTCAACCTCCCAGATCGGGTCCCGGGCTCTCGTCGGTAACTGTTGAGAAAGATGAAAAAATTTATTAATCGACTTTTTAAATGCCCGGGATAGTGCTATATCCCAATCATCTTCAATGGACAGAGAAAAGTTAGAATTCTTACCTGAGATAGATTTGACAGACCCCTGATCTAGATCGACCAGGTACTCCTTTGGAATTATGATATTACCTTGACAAAAGTTCTTTTCTAGCCAGTCCTTGAAGACAATGCAATCTTCGATCGTGTGGCCTAACATGCGATGGTAGGGGCAAAAAGTTAGATCATCCTTCTTATTTGCCTATTCCGACTTCTTGGCCTCCGGCAATCAAAAATCTGGCTTCTTCTGAAGACTTTTAAAGATCTTTCTCACTGATTCCCTTTTAAATGGATACGTACGGGCCAATCTCCATTTAAAAGAAATCGGGTGAAAATCTCTTATAGGTTGAGAAGTTACCTGAAAAGGTGGAGATTTCTGAGTTTATTGTGTTGGAGGATTACTGGACTGAATATTCATTGGTTTCTTCCCCTTGTCAACAGCTGAAACCATTATTGTTCTCTTTTCAAAGGACTTCAATGGTTTACTGACTTTCTTTTCCTTAGTAGAATCCTTCAGGAATGGCATTTTGGAAGCTTTTTCCTGTAGATTACTAGCCTTCTTCAAAAGTTTTTCGAAGGTTTTAATAGTGAAACCCTTCATGAGAAAAGTAATAGGCCCGTGGATATTCTTTAAAAGAATCTCCACTAGATGTTGCTCTTGCAACTGGGGTTCACACTTCTTTGAGAGGTTTCGCCACCTCAAGATGTACTCAACCAAAGACTCTCGATTTTTGTTTTTCTATGATGAGATCACCAACGGTTACATGCTGCTGAGCTCCTGAGAATCTATTTAAGAATAAACTCTCGAGCTCTGTGAATGTTTTCACTAAATCATTAGGTAGATCTACGTACCACTCAAAAGTAATACCGGATAGACTACTCATAAACTGGCGAAAGAGTAGAGCATCTGACCCTCCTGCGTTGCAACAACTCGCTCGGAAGTGGGCAAGGTGCTATCTTGGGTTTTCTAACCCACTAAAAACTTTGAATGAAGGTGGCACAAAGCCTTTAGGATAAGAGACTAAATCATATTCTTCAGGGTAGGGTCTACCCTTTGGAATAGATGCAGTCCCTTGAGAGTGGGCTAAGGCCTCCCTTACCTAGATTTTGATCATCTGGCGGATATCTTTGTCGGCTGGAGAGGTTGGGGAAGCAACTTCTAGAGTTCTAAAACTTGATTCTGTCTTCCTGTTGTGCTCACCCACTGTTTGTGTTGTAGGTTACAACTGCTCAGATTGAGACTATTGAGTTTTAATCATCTGATTCTACATCTATTCTATTCTGAGCATCATCTGTTCAATTTTATTCTCCAAACTCTTGATGTACTCATCTTTCTCATTCAACTTGATTGATCCATCAGAGTCCAAATCTACAGCTGCAGAGGCTTCTTCTTTACCAGATCGGTGTCTTGAAGGCTCAGCATCTTTATTTGATGCTCTAGTTTCAACCATACAAATATTCCCAGCTGAGTCTTCCTCTATCAAATCATCTGCTTCTGGATCAAAGGCTTCAATTGCCTTCCTCTTAAGTATATCTCTTATCTCCTGTACCACCTCATCGACTGGTCTACCCTCAATTGATTCAATGTCGATTGGTAGGTACCTCTTATAGTTAATCATTTCTTCAAATTCCTCATCTCCTAGTTTGGTGAGGATTTCTTGAATCTTCAGATCATCAGCAGTAAGTTCTGCTACCAACTGATCTAACATTTCTTGGTCATCATCAAGCTCTATCCCCTCCCCTCCGACTATCCCAGGGTCAGTAGTCGCGAGGGTGACATCCTCAATAGGGTGAGGGATATCTAACTTAACAGGTGACGAAGGAGTTTGACTTATGGGAACTCCAACATCAACCTGAGGAGAATCCTCACATCCCTGAATAAGGAGTCAGGGGATTTTAACAGGTAATTGAACTGGAGAATCTCTGATCTGAATCCCAATAGTTCTGCTTATCTTCATCGGTACATATGGTTCATCAAAAGGTATGGGCCTCTTGCCCTTAACATCAACTAACTGCAGGTCTTTAACAATCTCTTTTGACTTGGCTACCACTGGGGCCAACTTTTAAAGTCTTTAAGGGGGAATTAGAGGTCTACCACAAAGAGGGTGACTCCTACCAGATCCAGTTAAAACTATCTCCTCTATTTTTCCAGTTGGGAGATGAGGCACCCAGTGATATCCATCCACTAAGTCTGAGGCAACCGGTTGCTTAACAAACTTTTTGTTTCTCCTCACTGGCTAAGGAGTCAGGTTTCTGGCTTCAGACTTTTCTTCTTTTAACACTTCTTTCTCAAGTTTATGGGAGATCACCCCCTTCAGGTGTCTCACATACTATTCTTTGGTTTGACCTGTCTCAGCAGCACAGGTGTGGATGATGTTCCTCAACATTCTTGTTCTTAAAGTGTTCTTCTCTTTTGTAGTCCTCTTGACAGTGTAGTCAGCCAGGCTAGGTGGAGAGCTAGCAATCTGTGTGACTCTCTCCTCCCCTGCAGCAGCTACGAGGGGGTGAAAATGACTCCCTTTCAGGAGTGGAGAGGAGGCAGGGATAGGCAGCTCCTCAACAGCCTCAGGCTCAACTAGACTCAGAGCCTTTTGTTCAGCTATCTTTTTGGACTTGGTGATTTTCTTTCTTATCCTTCTCAGATAGTTCTTTCTGGCACTCTTGGTGCCAAATAGTGCTCCAGAACTAGAGGATCACTTCTTAACAGTGGATTTCACCTCAGTCTTCTTGTCCTCACTTTGTACTGAGGGTGCAAAAGGTGTAAGAGTAGCTCCTGCTGCTAGCTCCAGCATTGGGGGAAGATCATTTGTGGCCCCCACAGCTAACTCAACAACTGGGCTATTCTCGCCCTCAGTAGCAAGATTTATGATTAGTCCTCCATTTACAGACAGTTTCAGAGTCTTAAATCCCATTCCAAATTGAATTGTACTGCTATAGATTAATTCCTCAACTTAAAGGTCACGGTCAACAGAGAACAGAAGTTTCCCAGCCATTGCAGAAGGTTTGATTGTCTGAAATTTGAAAGAAAAGATTTGGATCAAACTTTTGAATTTGAATTTGACAAGAAATTTTCTATATTTTATCATATAAATCGAATTATTAAAAATATAATCCTTTATATAATGGTAAAGTATATATATTAATTTTGACTTGAAGAAAATTTAAATTTTTGTTGTATATGTTTAACTATAAGAGAATGTTGTAGAAAATATATAACAACAACGATCTGGATTTGATTTGAATGGATTTGACTGGAGGTTTGAAGTTTTGAAAAGTGATTAATTTTCTTTGAGGATTTGAAACCAATAAGTTGAGTCTGGCATCAACTTTGATAGTTAATAAATTTCAAAGAAAATCAAGAAATTTTAACTCGACTCTCTTATCCTACTGAATAGGCTAGGGATAAGATGTCAGAGATTTGATTTGGTGAAACGATTGGATCTTTGAACTTGAATTTAGAAATGATGGAACTTGCACCGTACATGTCACACTATAAGAGGCTGTTGTAGTAGTGCATGTAACAACGAAGATTGAATTTGAATTGAAAGGGATTTCAGTGACTCAAAAATCCGGCAGCATCTCTCATTATTTTTGAAACTCGAAGTGTTGAACTTTCATTCAACGCGACGGTTTACAAATGTTTGGGAAGATCTTACAGAAATGAACTCGACTCTTTTTATCTTATCGAAGATAAAATGTCAAAGTTCAAAAATTTGAGGGACACTGAAATTAGATATTGGATTTGAGTTGTCAATGTTAATCTATAAGAAGTATTGTAGAAGAACATATAACAAGTGATAATTAAAATTGAAGAAATCGAATGGATGTTTTTGAAAACTCGAATTTTTGGCAGCACCTCCCCTTATTTTTGAAATTCGAGGTATTGAATTTGCATTCAACTCAACAATTTACAAATTTTAGGGAAGAGCTAGGGAAAACAACTTGACTCTTTTCATTTCAAAAGAGTGATTCATAATGACATGTCAAAGATTGATTTAACCAGAAAAATATTGAAGAGATATTGCATATATTAAACTATAATAATTATTATAGAGAAGTGTATAACAATGCAATTTAGACTTGAATGATTTTGAAAGGATATTTAAAAAGTTTGAAAATCCGGCAGCATCTCCCCTTATTTTTGAAACTCGAAGTGTTGAACGTGTGTTCAACATAACGGTTTACAAACTATAAGAGGGAGATTCTAGAAAATCAACCCGACTCTTTCATTCTGATGCGAGGTTCGAAATGTAATGTCAAAGATTGAAACAATCGGAGAATTTTAAAGTACATTGGCTATATACAACTACAACCATTATTATAGAAGTATATACTTGAAATGATTAAATGGACGTAAGAAATTTTGAAATTTCGGCAGCATCTCCCCTTATTTTTGAAACTCGAAGTGTTGAACGTGTGTTCAACATAACGGTTTACAAAAATTTTAAATAGGGAGACACTAAAAAGGTAACCTAACTCTTTCATTCTGACGAGTGATTCGGGGTTGAAATGTCGAAGGTTAGATTAATCGAAAGATTTCAAGCTTTGAATTAAATTTGGAGGAGAAATCTATATCCTATCACACATATTGAATTATAAGAATTGTAATCCTATATGTGATGATAAAATATGAGAATCAATTAAGATTTGAAAAAGATAAAATTTTGCTACAGTTGAAACTATGATTTTGAAGTTGGAGAATTTTCTGTAAATTATGAAACTTAGCACGCTATAATTTATTTACATGCGAGTTTGCAACATATACAAGAAGACTTTAAAAAGCTTGGCCTGACCCTTTTTCTCTAACAATGAACTTGGAGGCAAAATGTCAAAGCCCAGCTTGGAGAGAGATTTCCTACACTCACCTCTCTTTTCACATGTCTTAATTGAGTTGGTCACACTCACCCAAGGAAGAAATGGGTAGAGGGACCAATGAAAGAAAGGTAGTCAAAACTACCGATGTAACAAAATTCGTAGCGCTATTAGAGATGAGGAGAGAGATTTTCCCCAGTGGAGTCGCCATTTTTTATTTGATTGAAAAATATATTTTTGAAAAAGATTAATTATCTTTGGGAATAATTCAAAATTGATTTTTAAATTTAAATTCTGAAATTGAACATCCATTAGTGATAATATATTATCTCGAAAGGAAGAGACAAAATCTCCTAATGGGTTCAAATTTAGAATTTCAAATACGATCCTGAATATCGTAGCTTAATTTAGGAGGGAACTACATATGATCCCAAAGGATCAAAATGAGGTTCAATCAGATATCTGGCTACGATAATCTAGATAGAGTATCGTTGATTTCATATTCAAAGTTATATCAACAAATGATATATCATCCCAAAGGAAGAAGATATCACTCATGATTAATTACTTGAACATGGCAATAACGATCACCATTTTTGTTTGATTTCCCAAAGGTAATTAATTAAAAAGTTCTGAAAAATTGATTTTGAAATCAGGTCTGAGTTTCTAAATCTCCTACGAGCGCATGACCTCATAGTTAATTACATCGTAGGAAACCAGAAATTTCCTACGAAGACTCTCGATAAAAATAACGATACAAATTTTATTTAAGATTTCAACATTTGATGTCAAAGGAGGTAGGGTTGAAATTTTCAATCGGGAATAGATCAAATTGGAACAGATATTTCTGGAGCCAAAGGAGGAAGGGTAGGAGGTATTTTGAGATTCTGAATTACTTCAGAAACACCCCAACCTATCCTAAGTGTTGGGCTTGAATTTGATTGAAAGAGATTTAAGTTTGAATGATTGATTTTATTGGAAAGTGGGAATTAAATTTCCGGAAGTTGAGGTTTTAAGATTAAAAATCTGCCTCTGAACCTAAGTCTAAAATTGGGTACTAAAAATCAGTGACCCAGATCCTAGCTAATGCAATGCAATCCTGGACTTACCCCGGCCTGGATTGGGGAGCCACCTAAACCACCTAAACGCTTCAAAACCATGTGTCTAGTCTTTATGAAGGAGTGGTTAAGGACATTATTTAAGATTAGTTTTAAGGAGAGCGGGTCCAACATCTAGAGCAGATCCTAATTGGCCCCTTGACATATTTTGGGTAAAATGATTAAGCTAAGAATGCAATTAAAGATTTAGACTCAAATTTAATTTGTATCTAATGCAATGCATGCTAGTTAACTCGACTAAATGCTTAAATTAATATGTAGCAGTTTTAAAATCAGGCTTAAAAATAGGTTTTATCCTAGAGATTGTACAACATCCCCTTGGACAGAACTACACCCTTATAGGTTAGGTGGTCTGTCAAAACCCACAGGCGGGGAGGTGCCTAACACAGAAGAGAAAAGTCAATATGAATGCATGAAAACCCCTCGGCGAGCCCTGGCTTACTTCTTAAAAGCGTTATAGTTGCTATCTGAGCCTAAAGTTTTTGAATTTAGTTTAAGTAGAAATAGTTCTTGACCGTACCCTCACGAGCCTCCGATCGAATTTCAGGCTAAAATAAATACGACGTGCAAGATCGCCAAATAAACTATTAAAAGCATGTGGGTTCTTAATCACAATCAACATCAAACAATCAACATTTAATTGAATCAATTAAATTAAAACTCAAATTGAAAGTCCATAGGAAAGTGCCTTTTAATTATACAACCCAGGGTCTGCAGGAAAAATAAAGTGGCGGGTACCACTAACTACAACCTGGATTCTACTCCTAAGACTCAAGTGACTTTGAGAATAGGTTTTCTCGCTCTTCACTTCTTCATCTTCTTGTAACTCCTTGGATCGTTGGGTCCGGATATTCAAATGAAAAGAACTCCCTTGAAAGGGGGTTATCTTTTCTCTTTAGATATTTGAAATCATCCAAATTTGGATCTCTAAATGGAAAGGGACTCTCCCTAAGGGATGTCTCTTCCTCTTTAGATTCCAAATTGAATGCTTAAACATCCCATTCTCAAATCACTTTAAACAATTTACAACTCAATTTACATTCAAATTACATCAATTAAAATTAAAAAATCTAGACTCGATCCTGCAGGGTTATCCTAATAATCGACAGTTATAGAAACATCCCAAGCAATTAATATATTTAAAATTTAAAATACTCAAACCAGCCACACTTGGCCATGCTCTTTTAATTATTAAAGGGGGACTTAAGCAAATTTCTAGAGCACCTGTGCAATTTAATATTAATGATTTTGCCCCCTTTAATTTATGCCCCGTATGAGCATGGCCACCTGCATAAGATTGAATTAGTACAAATTGTTCCTAACATAGGGGTAAATCTAACGTATAATCAATCACATCACAGAGTACAGTAAATAAATAAATAAACAATCACAGCAATTCTATCATTAGCAGACAGCATGTAGTGAAAGCTCGAAAACCCGGCACACAGCAGAAAAATAAACACTGCCTAGCCTAGGACTAGAGTTGGTTGTCCTAGCAAACCATCTAAAGTGTGTGTAAAGGTTGTGTGGGTTTGATATATCCTAAATAGGATTATTTGATTAAAGTTACTTGAGGTTCGGGTTGGTTGAAAGGCTTAAGGGAGATTTTTAATTAAAGTTCAAATCTTAATGATTTAAAATTTATTTTTAAAATTGATTTTAGTTATTTGTTGGATACCATCTTTGTTTCACACCGAGGCCGTGAAGTTTATTTCACCTTCCTTGGGACTAATTTAATAGCCTCGTAGGCCTGGGTTACCCAATGGTACCCAATATAATTAAATGATTTAAGTTTGATTAGATTTAAGGGTTAATTAAATTTTAATTAAAGTTGATTGGTTGCTGATTTTAATGTTTTAATTGAGAGTTTGATAGGGATGTTAAGCCCTAGTGAACTAGTCCCGAGGCTAACCAAGAGGGGGGGTGAATTGGTTATTTAAAAATTTCACGATAACTATGAAAATCTTTTTATAACGTGCAGCGGAAATGAATTAAAACAACGATAAAAAGATCAACCATAGATATTCACCCAAGCAGTTAATATCAGGAAAAATTAAAGTGCATAATTGAATCAGAAAAGCAAACCAGATTTTATAGTGGTTCGGTCAACTTGACCTACGTCCACTCCCCGGAGCCTCCCCTCCGGGTATTGCACTAAACAGAAGTGTCTCTCCTTTTGCTCCCACAGCAAGGCGGAGAAGCCTGTACAAAAATCTCCTTTTCACCACACGGTGAGGCAGAGAACCCGACCTCCTTTCGCTTCCTCCTGAAGCAGGCAGAGAACCTTCGAACTCCTTTCGCTTCCTCCTGAAGCAGGCAGAGAACCTACGAACTCATTTTGCTTCCACCTGAAGCGGGCAGAGAACCCCGGATCTTCTTGCGAACGATCCTCCCACGACGAACACTGACTAGACGAAAGACGACGAGCGGAGAAGATGACTCTGATCCGTGCTCGGAGCAACCTTAGTGAATCCCTCACTAACTCCCCCTCACAAGATCTTCTCTCTCTCTCCCAACTCTCTCTCTCTCTAGGGTTTCTCAGGGAAGGAAGGCAGCAAAAGATTTTTCCAAAAATTGGAAAAAGTTCTTTTAAAGGAGGGCTTAAAATTTGCCCTAATTCTCAACTGGTCGGCCAAGATCGTCCAGGACGATCGGTATATCGTCCTGTACGATCAGTTCAAATTCAGCTGTTTTAGTCTGGACGATCTGGCTCTTCTGGATGATCAGTAGAAAAAGTTGTTCATATCGTCCCGTACGATCCTGCGATCGTCCGGGACGATTAGTTCAAATTGAGGGAAATCATCCAGAAGACAGTTCGGGTCGTCCAGAGAAATCTGTGCTGGACGACCAAAAAATGACTTGATCATCCCGGACGATAGGGTCATCGTCCGGTACGATTAGTTCAAAAAGGCCCCAAATCGTCCTGTACATAGTTCTGGACGTACAGCTTAAATGCACTAGACGATCAAGATCGTCCGGGATGATCCTGCGATCGTCCAGGACGATATGATCGTATCAACCAAAAATTAATTGCTTTCCTTAATTACCAGATTAAATTAGGCATGATTGTACTGGATCGTCCGGGACGATACACGTATCGTCTGGGACGATCAGACCAGGTATCTAAAAATAAGAACTTGCCTAACTTGATCTGGCGGCTGAGAATTTCTGATTTGGGCATATCGTCCCGTACGATCCGTAGATCGTCCAGGACGATCGGCTCAATCAGACCCTCTTAACTTAGTCGCCCTAATTAGGGTTTCTGTTTTAACTGGATCGTCCAGGACGATGTGGATATCGTCCAGGACGATCTGAACAAATTTTTAACAAAAACTCTAATTCACTCAATCTCTCTCTCTGAGTGTGTGTGTGCAAGGTTACTTAGCTAGGGAATCAGTTACATTACAATTGACTCAATAAAAAGAAAAATCATACATTTGACACACTTGGACCCGATCTTGAGTTGGCTTGAGTGGCTTGCGGTCTTTTGTGCCTGAAACAGATTAGCCAAGCAAAACACACTGGAAACATGTTTGTCATCATCAAAACCAGATTTGCAACAATCTCCCCCTTTTTGATGATGGCAAACATTTGTAAAGTAGTCTGAAAATAAAAGTAAACTAGGAGATCCAACAAACAAATATTTTTTAAATTTTCATTTAACAGCTAAAACAATACATGAAGCATGACTCAGAAAACAGAAACAGACACGACTACAACTGACTCCCCCTTTTGACATCACAAAAAGGAGGAGCGAAAAACATAACACAGAAATAAAACATAAAATAAAACATACACAGAACAACAACACAACATAAAACTAAAACTGAGGCGGATCCTGATCGGAAGAAGGAGGTGGCGGTGGAGGGTAAAAGTAATGGTGAATGGCCTGAAAGTGAGCTCCAAACCAGGCCATGTCCTGGTCGTGCTGCTGCTGCTACTGCGCAGCATAGTCCACAAAGCGTTTGAGGTCCTCGTTGTGCTGCTGCTCCTGGGCAACCACGTAGGAGTCAAAACGGGCCTCCCACTGGTCGAAGCGCTGCACCAGGTGGTCAAGGGGAGAGGCAATGCGAAGGGGTGCAGGTGCCTCTGGTGCAGCAGGAACTGGAGCAGCCTCTTCCTCTTCTTCCTCAACATCCGGGGCAGGCTCCGGATGTAGGCGGGTGCTGTGTAGGATGTGGAATGAGTTGTTTGTGAAGAAGGAAGGAGGGACATCAGGAGGGACAGGATACTGAAGGTCATATTTTGTCTCTAAGGCATAGTGAATAAGATGACCTAAAGCTAGATTTGGGCGACGCCTGTGGCCCGGATCTCTAATGGTGGTGAGATGTTCTATGTATCGGATGATCAGATCAGAGGCATTAAATTCTCGACGGGCCATGATGTAGTAGGTGGTCAAGGACAGGAGCGGGGTAATGTGAATCCGATCCCCCGCCTTTGGAATGATGGAGGAACGAAGGACGTGCTGAATGGTCCGGGCATCCTTGAGAAGGGAAGTGCAAGCATTGTCGTGATAGGGTGCGTTGGTATGGCGAAGGAAGTGATTGGCGACACTCCAATCATAGTCAGGATCGGTGATGATCGTGTGGATCTTGTCGCCAGTGACAGACAAGTTGAGGATATTGTGAAAATCGTCAGTCGTGAGTTCCAAGGGGCGTTGATTTACGTAGGAGCGAAGAGTGGAATAGTCCGTGGAAATGCGCAAGTTGGCAAAGAAGATGCGAAGGAGTTCCAGATTGAAGGGAAAGGCTAAGGTCAGAATGAAGGTGAGGGAGGTGTGTGCGAACAAGTCTAAGATGGGATACGTGAGAGTGCGGGGATTGACAATCTTGGAGTGCGTGATACCCACATTACGATAGCATTCGAAAGCCGCCTGATCGGCGACATTCGGGAAGCGAGGATCGACATGTCCCCGGGACGAACTGGCCCCCTTTTGACGAGATCTTTTGCCACCAGCCATTAGGAAACCAAAGAGGAGGAAAGGAGAAGGAAAGGGGAGGAAAAATGATGTGAAAAACATGAAGAAAACTGCTGTTTAAATAGAAAATGGACTGATCGTCCCGTACGATCGCGGGATCGTCCGGGACGATGTGGTCATTTATGACGTTCTGGATGATTGGTCAAAAAGGCGGTCCGATCGTCCAGGACGATCAGAGATTGTCCAGGACGATTAGACACAGGCGATCATCCCGAGGAGTCAGGCTGGACGACCGTTGACAAAAAGTATCGTCCAGGACGATTAGGTGGATCGTCCAGGACGATATGCAATAAATATGTCGGACGAGCCGAATTCCAATCGTCCAGTGACTGACACGTGGATCATCCAGGACGATGAGGTGGATCGTCCAGGATGATGGGCAATAATTGGTGCAATGTCAGCCATTTGATCGTATCAGGAAGATATGGATCATATTGTCCAGGACGATCACCAATAATTGGGGTAGTTTCAGCAGCAGGAGCAGTGGGTATGATTTTGAATGAATCGTCCAGGATGATTTTTGGATCGTCCAAGACGAAGAGGATCATCCAGGACGATAGGTGTATCGTCCAGGATGATGTGAAGAAAAGCAGAAAAGAATGGAGGATGGAGATGATCGATCAGGATCCAAAAAAAAACACAACCATGAAATCATAATAACAAAAAGACGAATAAAACTTACCGCAAAAACACATAGAAGTATATTTTTTTTTTATTTATTTAAATTTTTGATTAAGCTGCTCTTAGAAAATCAGAATTTTTTCTTGACTTTAGATTCGAAAACCAATGACAGGACGATTGACAGCGCTGAAATCCAGAAAAGGTTGGAAATAATCAACGTTCGTAGCATTGACCCCGGGCACCTTATCGATGCAAACCTCTTTCAAAACAAAAATCCGATTCAGAATAAAAGACATTAGATTTGAAAAGAAATCCTTTCAAGCCTCATTCCAGAAAAATATCTGATATAATAGTGTTACAAAGTAAAAAATCAGAAATCATAATTTTCAAAACTCAAGCTTTTGAAAATATTAAGTGGCGCACAGATTCCTCTAAGACATTTAACAATCTAAAAGGAAAGAAAGCTTATTTTGGGCTCATTTTGTGCCTCTTTTTCAAGTTGGTTGGCGCTTTGCGCATCTTTTGATTTTTGATACACTTTGTGTATCCAATTTGGCAATTTCGCATCTTTTCAGTTTTGGGCTCATTTTATGCCTCTTTTTCAAATTATCTAGCGCACTGCGCATCTTTTATATGCTTTCTCCTTTTCATAATCATTAAAGAGTCTCAGCTGTGAGATTATCTTCCAGACATAGGAGATGACTCTCCGCAGTAAGGAAGAACGATTCACAAAACAAAATCCATACAACATATGATAAATGCAATCACTTGGTTTAGAAAATCAAACTAATGACTCAAGACTTTGAAAAACACTATTGATATGAGGCAGATTACTGTAGGAAGATAAAATAATCTCTATTTCAAAAACTAACATTTTAATTTTGAAAAGGATTTTTATTCAAAAGAAACTACACACCAGTAAAGGAGTTAGAGGAAGAGAAACAATTATCAATGTTTCTTCCCTTTAACAGATTCAGCGAAGTCAATCACTGCTTATCAGCTTCCAAACCAAAACAAGGTAAAAACTCCCAGTCAAAAATTCAGATCACCAGAAGTAGTGAGCGGTGATCAGATTTTGAAAAGCATAAAACAGTAAGTGCAAGATATGAACCAGTAAATAAATAAACATGTAGAAAATCATAGCAAAGTAAATACTCAAATCAAACTAACAAAAAGGGTAACACAAAAATCAGCAGAAGAAATAAAATCAACATAAAGCAAATAATCAAACCAAAACTAACTAACAGAAATCAGAAATCAGAATACAAAAACTAACTAACATAAATCAGAAAATAGAATACAAAAAACTAACTAACAGAAATCAAAATACCAATCATAACAATCATAAAACAGCAGCCATCAGAATCAAGCATTTATATCAATCACTCCTAATCTGGTTCTCAAAATACTGAATGAGTCAAAGGCCAGTGGTTTAGTGAATATGTCAGCCAGCTGATTTTCAGTTGCTACGTGGTGTAGCTCAATGTCCCCTTTTGTAACATGGTCCCTAATGAAGTGATGCCTAATGTCAATGTGTTTGGTCCTAGAATGTTGGATTGGATTCTTAGAGATACAGATGGCACTAGTATTATCACACAGAACAGAAATTGTGCCAACAGGTACTCCTAAATCCAAGACTTGCTGCTTCAACCAAAGAACTTGGGCCACACAACTCCCTAAGGCAATGTACTCAGCTTCAGCAGTGGAAAGTGCAACTGAGTTCTGTTTTCTACTGGACCAGGAGACTAACGACTGTCCTATAAACTGACAAGTCCCAGAAGTACTCTTCCTATCCACCCTACACCCCGCAAAATCAGAATCAGAATATCCAATGATCTCAAAAGAGGTGCTGTGCCTAGGGTACCAAATTCCTAGGTTTGGGGTTCCTAAAAGATATCTAAGAATTCTCTTAACAGCAGTCAGGTGGGACTCTTTAGGATCAGCCTGAAACCTAGCACAAAGACGGACACTAAACATGATATCAGGTCGGCTAGCAGTCAGGTAAAGCAGTGAACCTATTATCCCTCTATACTTCTTCTGATCAACAGATTTTCCATTTGAATCTTTATCTAACTGAACTGAGGAGGGCATGGGGGTATTGATTGGCTTGGCTTTGTCCATTTCATATTTCTTCAAAATGTCCTTAGTGTATTTTAATTGATTGAGAAAGGTTCCATCATCCGTTTGCCTTATGCTAAACCCCAAAAAGTAGGATAATTCTCCCATCATACTCATCTCAAACTCTTTACTCATTATTTTAGAAAACTCTTCACATAAATATTTATCAGAAGATCCAAAAATTATATCATCAACATAGATCTGGACAATGAGTAAGTCATCTCCTAATCTCCTCAGAAAAAGGGTGGTGTCTACGCTCCCCTTAACAAACTCTCTTTCTAACAAGAATGTGCTAAGCCTCTCATACCAAGCTCTGGGTGCCTGTTTCAATCCATATAAGGCCTTTTTTAATTTATAGACATGATTTAGATATTGGGAACTCTCAAAACCTGGGAGTTGTTCTACGAAAACATCTTCTTTAATTACCCCATTTAAAAAGGCACTCTTAACATCCATTTGAAACAGCTTAAATCCCTTATAACAGGCAAAGGCTAGTAGCACTCTAATGGCTTCCAATCTAGCTACAGGGGCAAAAGTCTCCTCAAAATCAATCCCTTCTATCTGATTATACCCCTTAGCCACCAATCTTGCCTTATTTCTCACCACCACACCAGAATCATTCATCTTATTTTTAAAGACCCACTTGGTTCCCACAATACTTTGATTTTTAGGTCTTTCTACTAACTCCCAAACATCATTCCTTACAAATTGATTCAATTCTTCCTGCATAGCTAAAATCCAAAATTCATCTGACAGGGCTTGATTGATGTTGGTGGGTTCAGTCATTGAGATAAAGGCAGAATGGTTTACTTCCTTCCTAAATCCATGCCTAGTCCTAACACCTTCAGAAGGGTCTCCTAAGATCAGTTCTTTAGGATGACTCGAAGAATATCTCCAATCTCTAGGCAACTCTGTTTGAGGTTCTACCCTTTCCTCCAAATTTGTATTTCCAACTCCTTGGATAACCTCAATACTCTCTTCATCTTCTACTTCAGATCTAGACTCCTTAGGTTTAGATTCATCAAACACTACATGGGTTATTTCTTCCACCACCAAAGTCCTCCTATTGAACACCCTAAAGGATTTCCCCACACTTGAATATCCTAAGAACACTCCTTCATCAGATTTGGGGTCAAATTTTCCTAAGGGTGACTTCCCGTTATTCAGAATGAAAACCTTACAGCCAAAGACATGGAGGTGGGATAGATTTGGAGTTCTACCCTTAATGATCTCATAAGGTGTCTTGCTCAGTTTGACTCTCACATTCACCCTATTCAGCACATAACAGGCAGTGTTCACCGCTTCAGCCCAAAAGTATTTTGGAAGTGAATACTCGGCAAGCATGGCTCTAGCGGCTTCCACTAAGGTCCTGTTCTTCCTTTCAGCTACCCCGTTCTGCTGAGGGGTCCTAGGAGCTGAAAAATTGTGACTAATCCCATGATCCTCACAAAAACTTCCAAATCTTTCATTTTCAAACTCCCCTCCGTGATCACTATGGATGGTAATAATCTCACATCCTAGCTTCTTTTGAATCCAAGTAGAGAAGGATCTAAACTCATCAAATGACTCAGATTTATGTGACAAAAACTTAATCCAAGTGAACCTCGAATAATCATCTACAATCACAAAACCATAAACTCTCCCCCCTATGCTGGCAGTGCTAATGGGTCCAAAGAGGTCCATGTGAAGAACTTCTAAAGGTCTAGAGGTGCTAATGTCCTTAACAGAGTGAAAAGAGGACTGGACTTGCTTCCCCAACTGACAGGCATCACACAGGTGATCCTTAGTGAACTTAAGCTTGGGCACACCTCTAACTAAGTCCTTTTGGGTGACTCTCCTAAGGGTTTTCATACTGGCATGACACAATCTCCTATGCCATAACCAAGACTCATCAGCAGCAGTTTTTAAGCAAATTGAATTATCAGATTTAATGCTACTTACATCCAGCTTGTAGACGTTGTTGATCCTTTGCCCCTGCAAAACAACTTCATCATTTAAGCTTAAAATGCAGCCAGTGGGCAGGAATTTGATGTTGTATCCCTTATCACAGAGTTGACTGATGCTCAGCAGGTTGTGTTTCAGTTCATCTACAAGCAAAACATTATCAATCATAAAGTTCTTTGAATCACCAATTATACCTGTGCCTACCACCTTCCTGGTGGTGTTATCTCCAAGTGTAACCTTGCCTCCAGCTCTGGCCTCCAGCGAAATGAACTGATTTGCATCTCCAGTCATATGTCTAGAACATCCGCTGTCCAGGTACCACATGCTCTCACGAGGTCTTGTGTGAGAGCACACCTACAAAATCATCAAATATCAGTCTTAGGAACCCAAACAGGTTTGGGTTCCTTCTTATGAAAAGAAGAATGCGATGCATGCGTGCTGTGCTGTGAAGCAGGCAGTTTGGGTCTCCACACCCAATGTGTACTACGATGAACAGTACAAGTGTGTGATATGTGTCCTAACATGCCACATGAAAAACATCTAACACCAGAAAAAGGATTAACTAAACGTCTTGAGTGATAGTGCCTCTTCCTAGTAGTGTATGAAACATGCTTTGATGAACTTGCAACAGAATTTTTAAAAGGTGGCGGTGCATAAAACTGTTCAAAGGTAGGCGGTGTTTTGTTTTTTTCAAAAGCACTGATTTTTACTTCCAAAAACTCATTCTCTTTCTTTAAACTTGCAATTTCAAATTTTAAAGCGCCATTGTTACTTTCTACTTCACATGCCATTGTATCTAACTCTTTAAAAGCTTTTTCTAAATCAACATGCATGGTTTTCAAAGAATCATGCTCAGAAACTAAATCAGAATATTTTTTGTTCAATTCATCAAACTCATCAAGCAGAGACATGTGATTGGAATCAAGCGTGGAATAATCTTTAACTACAGAATCATGCTCTTTTTGTAAAGTCAAATAATCTAATTTCAAACTAGCATGGGTTTTCTTAAGCTTCCTATACGATGTATGAATCTTTTCAGAAACTTCAAATAACTGATCGTAAGTAAGCTCACATACCTCTTCCTGGTCCGACTGACCAGGGTGATCATCCGCCATCAGACACAAGTTTGTTTCCTCCTCTTCAGCTTCAGTCTCAGAAGAGTCGGATGCAGAGTCTGCCCAAAACGTCTTCTGAATCCGCTTCTTGTCCTTTCTGAACTTTGGTTTCTCCTCACCCTTCCCCTTGCTTGGGTGAGCTTTAAGTGTTGGACAATCAGCCTTTATGTGTCCAGGCTTCCTGCATTCAAAACAAACATATTCAGATGAACTCTTAAAATTTTTATTGGACTTACCCTTGTTCCACTTCTGATAGTTCTTATGTTTCTTCCTTAGAAAGCTTTTGAATTGCCTTGTGATTAAGGCAACATCATCGCTATCAGACCCGGAAGAGCTAGCATCTGAATCCTTGGCCTTTAGTGCCACTGTCTTCTCTTTCTTGCGATCACCTGCATCAAGTTGCCTTTGGTTCACCCCTTGCTCGTAAGCAATAAGTGATCCAAGTAAGCTGTCAATAGAGTAAGTGTTTAAATCTTTAGATTCAGTAATAGCAGTAATCTTAGCATCATAAGAAGCAGGCAAACATCTTAGAATTTTGTTCACTCTTTCGTAGTTAGTAAGTTCTCTACCTAGAACATGCAAAGAGGTAACAATCTGAGTGAACCTTGTGTACATTTCTGAAATAGTCTCACTAGGTTTCATGCGAAAAAGTTCATAATCATGTAGCAAGATGTTTAACCTAGACTGTTTGACTTCAGTTGTACCTTCGTATGTTATGCATAATCTATCCCAGATTTCCTTTCCCGTTGTACAAGTAGAAACACGCATATAGTCTTCGGATTTTAAAGCACAAAAGAAACAGTTCAAGCATTTTGCATTTAACTGTGCTAAATCACGATCATCAAACGTCCAATCAGTAAAAGGCAGTTCAGTTTTCACATTGTTAATCAGTCTAAAAGGTGGTTCGTATCCGTCCTTAACTAACATCCACATGCGATAATCAATAGACTGTAGAAAAGTAGACATGCGTGTTTTCCAAAAATCAAAAGGAATATTGTCAAACAACGGTGGTCTTGTAATAGAATATCCTTCAGCAGTATTACGATTACTACAATTAGCCATAGATCAAATTCAGAAGTTTTTAAACTTAAATTTTGAATCCCGCTCTGATACCACTTGAGAGTTCGATAGGGATGTTAAGCCCTAGTGAACTAGTCCCGAGGCTAACCAAGAGGGGGGGGTGAATTGGTTATTTAAAAATTTCATGATAACTATGAAAATCTTTTTATAACGTGCAGCGGAAATGAATTAAAACAACGATAAAAAGATCAACCACAGATATTCACCCAAGTAGTTAATATCAGGAAAAATTAAAGTGCAGAATTGAATCAGAAAAGCAAACCAGATTTTATAGTGGTTCGGTCAACTTGACCTACGTCCACTCCCCGGAGCCTCCCCTCCGGGTATTGCACTAAACAGAAGTGTCTCTCCTTTTGCTCCCACAGCAAGGCGGAGAAGCCTGTACAAAAATCTCCTTTTCACCACACGGTGAGGCAGAGAACCCGACCTCCTTTCGCTTCCTCCTGAAGCAGGCAGAGAACCTTCGAACTCCTTTCGCTTCCTCCTGAAGCAGGCAGAGAACCTACGAACTCCTTTTGCTTCCACCTGAAGCGGGCAGAGAACCCCGGATCTTCTTGCGAATGATCCTCCCATGACGAACACTGACTAGACGAAAGACGACGAGTGGAGAAGACGACTCGGATCCGTGCTCGGAGTAACCTTAGTGAATCCCTCACTAACTCCCCCTCACAAGATCTTCTCTCTCTCTCCCAACTCTCTCTCTCTCTAGGGTTTCTCAGGGAAGGAAGGCAGTAAAAGATTTTTCCAATAATTGGAAAAAGTTCTTTTAAAGGAGGGTTTAAAATTTGCCCTAATTCTCAACTGGTCGGCCAAGATCGTCCAGGACGATCGGTATATCGTCCTGTACGATCAGTTCAAATTCAGCTGTTTTAGCCTGGACGATCTGGCTCTTCTGGACGATCAGTAGAAAAAGTTGTTCATATCGTCCCGTACGATCCTGCGATCGTCCGGGACGATTAGTTCAAATTGAGGGAAATCGTCCAGAAGACAGTTCGGGTCGTCCAGAGAAATCTGTGCTGGACGACCAAAAATTGACTTGATCGTCCCGGACGATAGGGTCATCGTCCGGTACGATTAGTTCAAAAAGGCCCCAAATCGTCCTGTACATAGTTCTGGACGTACAGCTTAAATGCACTAGACGATCAAGATCGTCCGGGACGATCCTGCGATCGTCCAGGATGATATGATCGTATCAACCAAAAATTAATTGCTTTCCTTAATTACCAGATTAAATTAGGCATGATTGTACTGGATCGTCCGGGATGATACACGTATCGTCCGGGACGATCAGACCAAGTATCTACAAATAAGAACTTGCCTAACTTGATCTGGCGGCTGAGAATTTCTGATTTGGGCATATCGTCCCGTACGATCCGTAGATCGTCCAGGACGATCGGCTCAATCAGACCCTCTTAACTTAGTCACCCTAATTAGGGTTTCTGTTTTAACTGGATCGTCCAGGACGATGTGGATATCGTCCAAGACGATCTGAACAAATTTTTAACAGAAACTCTAATTCACTCAATCTCTCTCTCTGAGTGTGTGTGTGCAAGGTTACTTAGCTAGGGAATCAGTTACATTACAATTGACTCAATAAAAAGAAAAATCATACATTTGACACACTTGGACCCGATCTTGAGTTGGCTTGAGTGGCTCGCGGTCTTTTGTGCATGAAACAGATTAGCCAAGCAAAACACACTGGAAACATGTTTGTCATCATCAAAACCATATTTGCAACATTAATTTATTTAAATTTTCCATTAACCAGTTCGTGGCATTGTGCCACCAGACTTGAGGAACAAAGCCTCCTTAGGACTCGTAGCCCCGCAGCCTGGAGTAGTCCATCCGATAAACCAAGTTAATGTATTTGAATTAAAGATTTTAAATTTAGTTAAATTATTAAGAATTAATTCATTTTAGTTTAACACTCCTTAGAATTCATTCGTGGCGTTGTGCCACCAGGCTCGAGGAACAAAGCCTCCTCAGGACACGTAACCCCGCAGCCCGGAGTAGTCCAGCCTGAAAACTTTATTTCAGGAGTTGTTATTATATATTAAGGAGTTAGTTGAGTGTTTTAAATATTAATTTAATATTTTCTCGAATTTGAAATTAATTATTAAATTTTGGAATTTTCTGGATTATTTTAATCATTTAATTAAAGGGTCAAAATTTGACTTTTTGATTTAAAGTGTTTTCTACAATGTTAGTATTTTATTAAAATACTATACCTTAATACAATCAGTTAGATAGTAAGTACGTAGAAATTGAATTTTTCTAGATTTTGTTATGAAAGTTTGAAGTTTTGACTTGATTTTGAACTAGGTTTGACCAAAAGTTAACTTTTTCAAATTTGATTGATTTCTGGAAACTTAACATTTTTGATAAATATTAGACCTTAATATGAGTTGTATGCCTTTGAGTTCGCTCAATTTGGAGTTTATTTGAATTAGTTATGAATTTTCAAAGTTTTGAGTATTTATTGAATTTTCAAAATTGTTTAATTAAAGGCCTTTTTATGATTTGAATCCAAATGACCTCCAAACTCCTTGAAATCAACTCCAAAGGTCAGGAATGACCTAAGGAGTGATCTCCAAGTGTTTAGAAATTTTTTAGAATTTTTAATTATTTTTAATTAATTAAATTAATTAAATATCAGATTTTAATGTTTGTTAAATTAATATTAAATCTGAATTCCAATCTGGTTGATTTTATTTTTCATGTGTGGGGCATTGAATTCTGGTCAGTTAGAGGGGTTACTTGTATTTTTTGGATTTATATTTGATTTATTACATTTTTCTTGAAATTTTAAAGGCTTGATTAAGGGTTAAATTTGATTAAGTTGATTAAGGGGCTTAATAACTTCAAAATTCAGTGGGAATTTTCTTATAAGCTGAGGGTGTCACTAAGTTCAAATAGTTTGAGTTTTAAGTCATTAGGATGTGTATCCTAATTATTAGAAATATTCTAAATTCCCTAATCAACTCCTTAATTAGTGTCCTTAATGATGACACTAAGTTTAATAGGCTTGAATTAATGTTTTGACTAACCCTTAACAATCATATAAATACACACATCAAACAATCAATCATAGATCTAAGAGAGCCTTGGAGTAAGTGGTGTGTGTACATCCTTAAACATGTATGGATTAACATAACACATGTAATTAAAAACAAGATTAGAGAACAACTGAAATATGATTGTTTACTAATCATCCACATTAATTCTATTCATATGTTCAAACTATGTTTAAAATTCTAAGGGATCTCTAAAATCTTAAAGATTTAAAATATATATAATTTTAAAATAGTTTTAAAACATATCTATGGATATATAAAACTATATGTAAAAGAAAAGGTTTTAAAATAAAATAAATTAAAAAATAATAATAAAAATAAAAAAAATTAAAATGATTTGAGAAATCCTCATGTTTTTTTCAAACTTTATTTGAAAATAGACTTTTAATTTTCAAAATATTTAATATAATATTTAAAATAATATTAATTAAATGTTAAAAAAATTAAAGTTTTAAATATCAAAGTTAATTTAAAATTAAAATATTTAAAAATTCTGGAAGATTTTGAAAGATTATTTATATTTTTATGAATTAATTTAATTTTATTTAAATTTTTGAAATTTAAGATTAATTAATATATTTAAATAGTTTAAAAATAATTAGTTCTCAAAATTGTTAACAAATCAAGTTAAATTAATCTTTAGATGATTTCTGAAAATTAAAAAAAATTATTAAATATTTTAAAGATTATTTAATATTTGATTTTAATTAACACTTATTTCAATGTTTATCCATTTAAATATTTTGAATTATTTAAAATATAAAACTCAAATCAATTTGAATTTCAAATTGAAATATTTTAAAGTAACTATTTATTTATTTAAAATATTTTATATTAAACTTTTAATTTTGAAAGTATTTAATATTTGATTTACTAAATATTAATTAATTACTTAAATATTTATAATATAAATTAATTAAAACATATTAAATAATTTGGATTAAAATTTAATTTTAAAATAGGTAAATAACTTAAATATTTATATGAAGAATTAAAATTAATTCTAAAACAAGATTTTAAGTTTTATTAAATATTTAATTTGTTTTTACTTTAACTCAAAATAATTAAAATTTTGATATTTAAAATTATTCAAAATATATATTAATATTTCAGATCACTAATTATTTTAAATTAAAACATTAATTTTTTCTAAAAATATTAATATAAAATATTAAATTTTCTGATTTATATTTAATTTTATATAAAATTTTTTAAGAAAAAAGATTTTTAAATGATTTTAAAAAATGAATTTTAAATCATTTAATGGCTCTAGCGGCGCCGTCGGTGGTGGAGGGCTACGTGGCAACACCAGATTGACGGGTGAAACCACGGGCAATCATTGGAATTGATTGCACCGCCCGATTTCGATCCGCGCGGCACTTTACCACGTCAGCGCGGGTGATGGACGATCGGATAAAAACGTGGAGAAAATCAACGGCTGATATTAAATCCCATAAATCAATCTTGCGGAAAGAAAATAGACAGTGGGATTTTGATCCTGCAGTTTTGGATCAAAGGCCCAGATGCCGTCAGACGAAAATCTCACCGTCAAATCAGATCTACAGTTTGAAAATGTCTTGGAATGGCTGGATCTTAGCCATTGATCTGATGATCAGCGGTTAAGACCCCGCCCACAAATGCAGAACTGTGAAAAGAGCCCTAAAACCAAAATCTGGCCCGTTCTCTAAAAACTTTCGATCAAATTTAATAAAAATTTAAACCTAGATTGTAGGAATGAATAGAAAGCATGTGGGCCAATTATTTTAGCCTAAAATGAATTTAATAAAATGCTAATTAACCCTAATTACTGTGACCTAGGGCTAGAGTTTGAGAGAAATCTAACCGTTGGATTGAAATGATTTTTGTTTCTCTAAATTTGTGGACTGTCTGCGTATGTTTTCCTTGTTGAAAGTGCGGTTTGAAAACCAACGGATCGAGTTGGAGACGCCTTGGATGAATTTGGCTTAACCTCGCCGGAATCTGGCCACCGATGAGGTTTTAGCGGTGGGATTTGATGGGGGAATGTAGGACAGGGTCTGGGGAGCTTGAAAGAACTGAGGTAGAGGTCTGGGAGCTGGAGGTTAGTGAGAGAGTGGTTAGCTTAGAATGGGGGTTCCTTTCTTCCTTTTGCCCTATTCAATCCATTCCAGATCGAGTGAAGGGCTAGGATTAATTGAGCAAGCTTCCTGATGGCTGCCAGGTGTCTAGGGAGTAGGTAGAATGGCAGGGAATCAAAGGACATGGGTACAATCAACATGGAAAGGGTTCTTTGGACTCTAGTGCACATGGGGCTATTGTAGGCTGTTTGATTTGGATCCAAGGGCTAGGATAGGTTTTAGGAAGCTTCTAGAGTCTATTAAAACTATTGGAGGGATTTGAAATAGAGAGGATTAGCTCTAGGATTAATTTTCCCCTCTTTAAGCCATGAAATGACTTATGTTGACTGTTTGACTAATCAAACAGTCAAATAACTGCTGAGGTGGCAGTCAAGGAGGCTTTAAGTTAATTTGAAAAGAGCTTAAGGCCAAAGTCTTGAGGTTTGAATGCATACATATGCATGAGAGGGAGTTTGACCAAATATTAAAGTTGACCTTGGTCAAAGCCACTTAGATTTGATTGGCCAAGGTTTGAGGCATGCTTGAGCCATGGTTTGGAGTTGATTTGAAGTTTGAATGAGGTTTGAAATATCAAATGGGTTTGAATAACCCATTAAAGCATTATGGGGTATTTGGGTCAAACTTGGTTGATTTAGTCAACTAAGTTAATCCAAGACCTAAGTTTAGGTTCAAATAGATTTAATTTGATGTTTGAAGTCTTGTAGAAGCATTTCAGGAGTTTAAATAGGTTATTTGGATCAATTAACCTGTTTAAGTCTTAAATGGGCTTAATGGGTCAACCCTATTGACTTGGTCAACCAAGTTGACCCAAGGTCAGGGATTGGGTCCAAATAGTTTAGAATAATATTCTGAGTCTATTGGTGGTGGTCTTAATGTCTGGGGAGGTCATTTGGTCACAATAACCTATTTGGGCTCTTAATGGGCCTTTTAGGTCAACCCTGATTGACTTGGTCAACCAGCTGGGTCAAGTGTCTAGGAATGGGATCAATAGATTTCAAATGATATTCGGAGATCAATGGAAGTGGTCCCAAGGTCAGAGGAGGTCATTTGGTCAAAATGACCTATTTTGACCCTTAAGGGCCTGCTTGGTCAACTTGGTTGACTTGGTCAACCAGATTGATCAAGGGTCTGGATTTGGGTTTAACAGGATTAGTTTGAAATTTGAAACTTGCTGGAAATGGTTGCATTTGATTTGGAGCTCATTTGGTTTAAAGTGACTATTCATACCCCATAGGGGTATTTTCGTCATTTTGACCCCTGGTCAAATAGGGGTCAAATTGAGTCCAGCAAAATATAGTTTATTGCTCAATGAATCATAATCAAGGGTCTGGAAGTGGTTTGAGGGTTTGGAGAATGCTCCAAGGTTAGGATTCACTGGGCGGCAGGTCCAGTGGCATAGACTGTAAATATTTGAAGGTTTTACAGCCTTTGGATTTCAATTCAGTTTCTGGGGTTAGAGACCTCAGAATGAGCTCAAATTTGGAGGGTTGCCTCTGGAGACATGTCACATCAGTGTGGAACTGATAGATCTTGAATTAGAGGTTATTTGATAGGGTTTTGAAATGTTCAAAAATTTATTGGAAAAGGCTTTCAGGACTTAAACCTTTGGCCTTGGAATTTGATCTGGATTTCTAGTTTTGAGCTGGATTTTAAGTTTGAATGATGGGGTTTGAACTATATAAATCATTTACAATCATTTGGGTGATTATATATAACTAGATAGGATTAAAGTCAGGTCAGAAACTATAACAACTTGATTTGAATTGTTTAAAGGTCAGGATTGGTCAGGGGTTTGAATTGAATTAAGCTCTGGATTGATTTGAGTCTTGAATAGATTGATTTAAAGCCTGGGTTGGTCTGGAGTTTGAATAAAGTTAAGGTTTGGATAGATCTAAGGTCTAGGAGAATTCTAAGACCTAGATTGATCCAGGGAAATCCTAGGGTCTAGAGTAAATCCAAGGATTTAAAATCTAGGAAGATCCTAAAGTCTAGGAGTCTTAGGGTCTGGGGTCTGGGATAACCCTAGGGTCTAGAGTATATCCTAAGGTCCAAGAAGATTATATGATCTAAAGCCTGGGAGAACCCTAAGGTCTAGAATAGATCTTAGAGTCTGGAGTCTAAGATGATCCTGGGATCTAGATTAGTCTGGAGTTTGATTGAATTAAGTTTAAAGTTAATATGGGATTAAGATTGATTTGAATCTGGATTGAGCTAAGATCAAATTGATCCTAGGGTCAAGATTAATTTGAAGAGATCCTAAGGTCTGGATTGGTCCCACTAACCTCATACGAAAATGACGTCAACAAACCTCAAATCACACTGCCTAGAGATTGGAGATATTCTTCGAGTCATTCTAAAAAACTGATCTTAGGAGACCCTTCTTAAGGTATTAGGACTAGGCATAGACTTAGGAAGGAAGTAAACCACTCTGCCTTTATCTCAATGACTGAACCCACCAACATCAATCAAGCCCTTTGATGAATTCTGAATCTTAGCTATGCAAGAAGAATTAAATCAATTTGTAAGGAATGATGTTTGGGACTTAGTAGAAAGACCTAGAAATCAAAGTATAGTGGGAACCAAGTGGGTCTTTAAGAATAAGATGAATGATTCTGGTGTGGTGGTTAAGAATAAGGCAAGATTGATGGCTAAGGGGTATAATCAGATTGAAGGAATTGATTTTGAGGAGAACTTTGCCCCTATAGCTAGATTGGAAGCCATTAGAGTGCTACTAGCCTTTGCCTGTTATAAGGGATTTAAGTTGTTTCAAATGGATGTCAAGAGTGCCTTTTTAAATGGGATAATAAAAGAGGATGTTTTTGTAGAACAACCCCCAGGTTTTGAGAGTTCCCAATATCCAAATCATATTTACAAATTAAAAAAGGCCTTATATGGATTGAAACAGGCACCCAGAGCTTGGTATGAGAGGCTTAGCACATTCCTGTTAGAAAGAGAGTTTGCTAAGGGGAGCGTAGACACCACCCTTTTTCTGAAAAGAATAAGGGATGACTTACTCATTGTTCAGATCTATATTGATGATATAATTTTTGGATCTTCTGATAAATATTTATGTGATGAGTTTTCTAAAATAATGAGTAAGGAGTTTGAGATGAGTATGATGGGAGAATTATCCTACTTTTTGGGGTTTAGCATAAGGCAAATGGATGATGGAACCTTTCTAAATCAATCTAAATACACTAAGGAGATTTTGAAGAAATATGAAATAGACAAAGCTAAGCCTATCAACACTCCCATGAGCTCCTCTGTTCAATTAGATAAGGATTCAAGTGGAAAATCTATTGATTAGAAGAAGTATAGAGGAATAATTAGATCACTGCTTTACCTGACTGCTAGCCGACCTGATATCATGTTTAGTGTTTGTCTTTGTGCTAGGTTTCAGGCTGATCCTAAAGAGTCCCACCTGACTATTGTTAAGAGAATTCTTAGATATCTTTTAGGGACCCCAAACTTAGGAATCTGGTACCCTATGCACAGCACCTCTTTTGAGATTATTGGATATTTTGATTCTGACTTTGTAGGGTGTAGGGTGGATAGAAAGAGCACTTCTGGAACCTGTCAATTCATAGGATAGTCCTTAGTCTCCTGGTCCAATAGAAAATAGAACTCAGTTGCACTTTCCACTGATGAAGCTGAGTACATTGCCCTAGGAAGTTATGTGGCCCAAGTTCTTTGATTGAAGCAATAAGTCTTGGATTTAGGATTACTTGTGGGCACAATTTCTGTTCTGTGTGATAATACTAGTGTCATATACATCTCTAAGAATCCAATCCAATATTCTAGAACCAAACACATTGATATAAGGCATCACTTTATTAGGGACCATGTTACAAAAGGGGACATTGAGCTACATCATGTAGCAACTGAAAATCAGCTGGCTGACATATTTACTAAACCACTGGCCTTTGACTCATTCAGCATTTTGAGGACCAGATTAGGAGTGATTGATATAAATACTTAATTCTGATGAATACTGATTTCTGATTTATCCTTTTTATTCTGTTTCTATTAGTTAGCTGTTTGATTTGATTATTTACTTTCTGTTGTTTTTATTTTTTCTGTTGATTTATATTTTAGCCTTGGTGTTAGTTTGATTTGAGTATTTATTTTGATGTGATTTTCTACCTATTTTTATTTACTGGTTCATCTCTTTTATTTACTGTGTTATGCTTTTCAAAATTCGGTCACTGCTCACTACTTCTGATAAATTGGATTTCTAACTGAGAGTTTTACCTTATTTTTAATTGGAAGCTGGTAAGCAGTGATTGATTTCACTGGATCTGTTAAAGAGAAGAAACATTGATGATTGTTTCTCTTCCTCTAACTCCTTTACTGGTGTATTATTTCTTTTGGATAAAAATCTTCTTCAAAATTAAAATATTAGTTTTTGAAATAGAGATTTATTTTATCTTCCTACAGTAATCTACCTCATATGAATAGTATTTTCAAAGTCTTGAGTCATTATTATGATTTTCTAAACCAAGTGATTGCACTTATCATATGACGTATGGTTTTTGTTTTATGAATTACTCTTTTTTACTGTGGAGAGCGTCTCCTATGTCTAGAAGGTAATTTTACAGTTGAGATCCTTTAACGATTTTGAGAGAAAGAAACTTACAAAAGATGCATAGTGCGCCAAACAAATTAAAAAAGAGGCACAAAATGAGCTCAAAGCTGAAAAGATGCGAAATGTCGCCAAACTAATAGATACACAAAGTGTATCAAAAATCAAAAGATGTGCAAAGCGCCAAACAAATTGAAAAAGAGGCACAAAATAAGCCCAAATTAAGCTTTCTTCCCTTTCAGATCGTTAAATGTCTTAGAAAAATCGGTGCGCCACTTAATATTTTAAAAAGCTTGAGTTTGAAAATCCTAATTTTTAATTTATTACTTTGGAACACTATTATATCAGATATTTTTTTGAAACGAGGCTTGAAAGGATCTCTTTTCAAATCTAATTTCTTTTCTTCTGAATTGGAGTTTTTGTTTTGAAAAGGATTTGCATCTATAAGTTGTCCGTGGTAGGACTTAAGAAAGCCGATTTTCCAACTTTGCCTGGATTTCAGCGCTATCAATCGTCTTCGTATTGTTTTTTGGATTTAAAATCAAGGAAAAATTCTGATTTACTATAGCAGATTGATCCAAAAAAAATCATTATTTTTTGTGTTCTCATTTCGAGTTTTATTTACTTTGGTTTTATTTTTCATTTTACTGTTTGTATTTTTGGGATCCCTGATCTTTCATCTCCATCCTCCATCTTTTTCCTGTTTTCTTCACATCGTCCTGGACGATACCCACATTGTCCTGGACGATCTTCTTCATCCTGGATGATCCATCAATCGTCCTAGACGATCAATTCAAATCATCCCCACTCTGATCATGCTGCTGACCACATATTACATCTTGGCCCACCGGGACTTCAATGCCACTGACCTTCTTATCAGATATATCGAGTACCTCACCATTATTAGGGATCCGGGCCATAGACGTCGTCCCAATCTAGCTTTAGGACATACCATTGCATATGCCTTGGAAACCAAATATGACCTGCAGTATCCAGTCCCTCCCAATATCCCTCCTTCCTTCTTCACCAATAATTCATTCCATGTACTCCACAGCACCCGACTACATCCGGAGCCCGCCCCAGATGTTGAGGAGGAAGAGCAAGAAGTTGTTCCAGTTCCTGCTTCATCTGATGCACCTGTTCTCCTTCGCATTGCTTCCCCGTTCGATCATCTGGTGCAGCGGTTCGACCAGTGGGAGACCCGCTTCGATTGTTATGTTGCTGCCCAGGAGCAGTAGCATGCTGAGGATCTGCAGCATTTTACTAACTATGCTGCTCAGCAGCAACAGCAGCACGACCAAGACATTGTCTGGATTGGAGCACACTTCGCCGCCATCCACAGTTACTTTACACCACCACAGCCACCTCCTCCTTCTGATCAGGATCCACATCCATTTTAGTTTTGTGTTTTGTGCTATTTTTTCTATTTGTACTGTTGTTTCTATTTTTCTGTTTGTCCTCCTCCTTTTTGTGATGTCAAAAGGGGGAGTCAATTGTAGTAGCTTTTATTTTATGTAGTGATCTTGTCTTGTAATATTTATTTCATTTGTAGTTATTTTCCTGTACTGCTCTAATTGTTCAATAAAATTTATTTTTCGATGTGCGTTGGTTAACTCCTAGTTCTTTTATTTTAAACTACTGCACTAATATTTGCCATCATAAAAAAGGGGGAGATTGTTGCAAATTTGGTTTTGATGATGACAAACATATATGTATTCTGTTTTGCTTGGCTAATCCATTTCAGGTACAAAAGATCAAAAGCAACTCAAGCCAACTCAAGATCGAGTCCAAGTGTGTCTAAATATACTATTTTCTTTTTCTTGAGTCAATTATAATGTAACTGATCTCCTAGCTAAGTAACCTTACACACACACACTCAAGGGGAGAGCTTGAGTGAATTAGAGTTTCTATTCAATTTTTGTTCAGATCATCCTGGATAATATTCACATCATCCTAGATGATCAAGTAAAAATAGAAACCCTAATTAGGGCGACCAAGTTAAGTCTGTCTGATTAAGCCGATCATCCTGGATGAACAATACATTGTACGGGATGATAGGCTCAAATTAAAAATTCTCAGCTGCTAGATCAAGTTAAGCAAGTTTTTATTTTAATATACTTGGTCTGATCTTCCCGGATGATACGTGTATTATCCTGAATGATCCAGTACAATCATGCCTAAATTAGTCTGGTGATTAAGGAAAGCAATTAATATTTAATTTATACGATCATATCATACTGAACGATCGTAGGATCGTCCGGGACGATCATGATCGTCTAGTGAGTTTCAACTGTACGTCTAGAGCGGTGATTAGGACCATTTTGGCACTTTTTGAACTAATCGTACAGGACGATATCCGTATTATCATGGACGATCAAGTCATTTTTGGGTCATCCAGCACAAGTTTCTCTGGATGACCAGAGCGGTCTCCTGGCGAAATTCCTGAATTTACACTAATCGTTCAGGATGATCGCAGAATCGTACGGGACGATCTGAACAACTTTTTCCATTGATCATCCAGAAGAGCTAGATTGTCCAGGCTGAAACAGCTGATTTTGAACTGATCGTACAGGATGATCTATCAATCATCCTGGACGATCTAGACCGACCAGTTGAGATTTAGGGTAAATTTTGAGCCCTCCTATAAAAGATCTTTTTCTTTCAACAAGAAAAATCTTTTGCCACTTTTCTTTGCAGAGAAACCCTAAAGAGATAGAGAGTTCAGAAGAGAGAGAGAGGATCTTGTGAGGGGGAGTTGTGAGGGATTCATGAAGGTTGCTCTAAGCAAGGATCAGAGTCATCTTCTCTGTTCGTCGTCTCTCATCTTGTTGGTGTTCTTTGTGAGAGGATTATTCGCAAGAACATTCGGGGTTCTCTGCCCACTTCAGGAGGAAGCGAAAGGAGTCTGAGGTTCTCTGCTTGCTTTAGGAGGAAGCGAAAGGAGGTTAGGTTCTCTGCCTCACCGTATCGGTGGAAAAGAGTTTTTGTACAGGCTTCTCCACCTTGCTATGGGAGCAGAAGGAGAGTCACTTTGGTTTAGTGCAATACCCAGAGGGGAGGCTCCGGGGAGTGGATGTAGGTCAAGTTGACCGAACCACTATAAAAATCTGGTGTGTTCTTTCTGATTACTTTCTGCACTTTAGTTTTATGTGATTATCTGCTTGGGTGAAATCTGTGTTTAATCTTTTCATTTATGTGTTTTACTTATTTTCGCTGCAAATCATCGAAAAGATTTTTTCTATCGCTCTCGAATTTTTTAAATAACCAATTCACCCCCCCCCCCCCCCTCTTGGTTAGCCTCGGGACTAATTCATCAGGGCTTAATATCCCTATCAAACTTTCAGGCATTGAATCGATTCACATCCTTAACGTGCCGCTGCTCCTGGGCAACCATGTAGCAGTCAAAGTGGGCCTTCTACTGGTCAAATTTATGCACCAGGTGATCCAATGGTGATTCCATACGGAGAGGAGCAGGTGCAACAGGTTCAGGAGCAGCTTCTTCCTCTTCTCCCTCAACATCTGTACTGGGCTTCGGATAAAGATGAGTGATGTGAAGAACATGGAAAGAATTGTTGGAGTAGAAGGAAGGAGGGACATTTGCTGGAACTGGATATTAAAGATTGTATTTTATTTCAAGAGCGTAGGCAATGATATATCCTAAGGCTAAGTTGGGACGTCTCCTATGGCCTGGATCCCTAATGCTAGTGAGGTGTTCAATGTAGCAAAATAAGAGATCAATAGCATTAAAATCACGATGGGCCATGATGTAGTGGGTAATCATGAATAGCAAGGGGGTAATGTGGATGTGGTCTCCAGCCTTTGGAATGATAAAAGAGCGAAGGACATACTGGATTGTCTTAGCATCCTTAACTAAGGAAGTGTAAGCATTATCGTGGTATGGGGAATTGGTGTTTCTAAGGATATGGTTGGCAACACTCTAGTTAAAGTTAGGGTCAGAGGATAAAAGAAGAAGTTTATTGCAGTGATAGAAAGTTGGAGATTGTCATAAAAGTCTTGTGTGGTTAACTCTACGGGGCATCTGTTAATATATGAGCGAAGGGAGGAATAGGCAGAATCAATGCGAAGGTTTGTAAAAAAAAACACGAAGAAGTTCAGTGCTAAATGGAAACGTAAGTGTTAGAATGAAGGTTAGGATGCGTGGATTCATGATTTTGGACTGAGTAATCCCCACATCGAGATATCATTGGAATGCAACCTGATCGACTGCATCAGTGAAGCAGGGGTTTATATTCCCCCATGAGGAACTTACACCCTGATGCCTAGATCTTTTGCCACCAGCCATAAGAAGAAGATTGTATGAGTGTAGAAAGAGAGTGTGGTGAAATAATAGCTGAAATTAGCTGTTTAAATAGAAATCGGCCATATCATCCAGGATGACCGCAGGATCATCCAGGACGATAGGTAGCAATAATTACTTCTAGGATGATTGCCCAAAAAGGTGGTCGGATCATCCAGGATGATTAGATATCATCCAGGATGATTAGACACAGGCGATCATCCCAATGAGTCAAGCTGGATGACTTTTGACTAAAGGGATCATCTAAGACGATTAGGTGGATCGTCCAAGATGATATGCAATAAATGAATTAGACAGGCCGAATTCAAATCGTCCAACTGCTACCACGTGGATCATCCAACATGATGAGGTGTATCATCCAGGACGATCACTAATAATTGGTTCAGATCAGCCGTTGGTTCATGATGGGGATAATTTGATTATATCATCCAGGATAATGTGACCAAAAATAAAAAAATTGAACGATGGAAAAGAATGATCAGGGGACCCAAAAATTTAAAAAAATAAATCAAAATCAAACCAAAGAAAAAATAAAAATGAGAAAACAACTCCAAAAATATTTTTTTTAATCGATCTGCTCCAGTAAATTAGAATTTTTTCTTAATTTTCAATTCAAAAGCTAATAAGAAGAAAATTGACAACGCTAAAATCCAGAAAAGTTGGAAAATTGATTTTCGTAACTCCTACCTCAGACTTCTTACAGAATTATTTTCCCTTCAAAGAAAAATCTAATTAGAAGAAAAAAAATTAGATAAGAAAAGTGATCCTTTCAAACTTTGTTCCAGAAAATATCTGATAAAATAGTATTGCAAATTAATGAACCAGCAATTATAATTTTTAATCTCAAGTGTTTGAATATATTAAGGATACATGAGTTCTTCTAAAATTTTTTAAAGATTTGAAAGAGGAGGAAGCTTATTTCTTTGTGGGCTCATTTTATGCCTCTTTTTCAATTATTTAGCGTACTTTATGCATCTTTTGATTTTGATATACTTTGTGTATCTTTTTAATTTTATTGGCGAATATTATGCATCTTTTTAGTTGGGCTCATTTTGTGCCTCTTTTAATTTCAGTTGATTGACGTACTTTGCACATCTTTTGCAAGTTTCATTTCTTTCAAGACCTCTAAAAGACTCAGTTATGAGATTATCTTTCAGATATAAGAGAAAAAAAACTCACTCTCTTAGTAAAGAAAAGTAAACCACAAAACATAACCATTCTCATATGATAAATGCAATCACTTGATTAAGAAAATATAAAAGTGATTCAACAATTTGGAACACTACATATATTAGATAGATTACTATAGGAAGATAAAATAGATTACTATTTCAAAGTCCAACTTTTAAATTTTGAAAAAGATTTTTATCCAAAAGGAATAATGCACCAGTAAAGGAGTTAGAAGAAGAGAAACAATCATTAATATTTCTTCCCTTTAACTGTTTCAGAGGAGTCAATCATTGCTTATAAGCTTCCAAACAAAAATAAGGCAAAACTCTCAGTCAGGAATCCAATTTATCAGTAGTAGTGAGCAGTGATCTGATTCTAAAGAAAATAAGCAGTAAATTAAAAACCAAGAGGAAAGCCCATGAAAAAGAAATAACCAAATCTGATATGCAAATCAAATAAATAAAAATCAACAGGAAAATAAAAGATCTAAAAAAACAGACAATCAAATCAAACAAAAGCTAAAGGAAAACTAAAAATAGAAAATTTAGATATCATTAATTATTAAATTCATGCATTAATATCAATCACACCCAATCTGGTCCGTAAAATGCTGAATGTATCAAAGGCCAGTGATTTAGTAAAGATGTCAGACAGTTGATTTTCAGTTGCTACATGGTGTAACTCAATGTCCCCTTTTGTAACAAGGTCCCTAATAAAGTGATGTCTTATGTCAATGTGTTTAGTTCTTGAATGCTGGATAGGATTCTTAGAGATGTAGATGGCACTAGTGTTATCACATAGAATTAAAATTGTGCCAACAGGTAATCCTAAATTCAAGATTTGTTGCTTCAACCAAAGAACTTGGGCCACACAACTTCCTAAGGCAATGTACTCAGCTTCAGCAGTGGAAAGTGCAATAGAGTTTTATTTTCTACTAAACCAGAAGACTAAGGACTATCATATGAATTGGCAAGTTCCAGAAGTGCTCTTTCTATCCACCCTACACCTTGTAAAATCAGAATCAGAATATTCAATAATTTCAAAAGAAGTGTTGTGCCTAGGATACCAGATTCCTAAGTTTGGGGTCCCTAAGAGATATCTAAAGATTCTCTTAAGTACAGTCAGGTGTGATTCTTTAGGGTCAGCTTGAAATCTAGTATAAAGATAAATACTAAATATGATATCAGGTCTGCTAGCAATCAAGTAAAGGAGTGATACAATTATTCCTCTATACTTCTTATAATCAATAAATTTTCTATTTGAATCCTTGTCTAACTAAACACTGGAACTCATGGGAGTGTTGATTGGCTTAGCTTTATCCATTTCATATTTCTTTAAGATGTCTTTAGTGTATTTCAAATAATTAAGAAAAGATTCATCATCCATTTGCCTTATGCTAAATACTAAAAAGTAGAATAATTCTCCCATCATATTCATCTCAAACTCTTTACTCATTATCTTAGAAAAATCATCACATAAATTTTTATTAAAAGATCCAAAAAGTATATCATCAACATAGATCTAGATAATGAGTAAATCATCTCCTACTTTCCTCAGAAAAAGGGTGGTGCCTACACTCCCCTTAACAAACTCTCTTTATAGTAGGAATGTGCTAAGCCTCTCATACCAAGCTCTAGGTGTCTGTTTCAATCCATATATGGCCTTTTTTAATTTGTAAACATGACTTAGATATTGGGAACTCTCAAAACCTGGGAGTTGCTCTACAAAGACATCTTCTTTTATTATCCCATTTAAAAAGGCACCCTTGACATCCATTTGAAAAAGTTTAAATCCCTCATAACAGGCAAACGCTAGTAGCGCTTTAATGGCTTCCAATCTAGCTACAGGGGTAAAGGTCTCCTCAAAATCAATCTCTTCAATTTAGTTGTACCCTTTAGCCACTAATCTTGCCTTATTCCTAACCACCACGCCAGAATCGCTCATTTTATTCTTAAAGACCCATTTGGTTTCCATTACAATTTGATTCTTAGGTCTTTCTATTAACTCCCAAACATCATTCCTCACAAATTGGTTAAGTTCTTCTTGCATAGCTAAGATCTAAAATTCATCAAAAAGGGCTTGATTGATGTTAGTGGGTTTAGTCATTGAGAAAAAGGCAGAATGGTTTACTTCCTTCCTAAGTCCATGCCTAGTTCTAACACCTTTAGAAGGGTCTCCTAAGATCAGTTCTTTAGGATGACTCGAGGAATATCTCCAATCTCTAGGTAAAGTGATATGAGGTTCTACCCTTTCCTCCATATTTATATTTTCTACTCCTTGGGAAATCTCTCCAATTTTCTCTTCTTCCTTGGCTCTAAACTCCTTAGGATCAGATTCATCAAACACTATATGAGTAGTCTCCTCCACCACCAATGTCCTCTTGTTAAACACTCTAAAGGATTTCCCCACACTTGAATATCCTAAGAACACTCTTTCATCAGATTTTGGGTCAAATTTTCCTAAGGATGATTTATCACTATTAAGAATGAAGACCTTACAACCAAAGACATAGAGGTGGGACATGTTTAGAGTTATACCCTTAATAATCTTATAGGGTGTCTTGTTCAGTTTGGATATAACATTCACCCTATTCAACACATAACAGACCGTGTATATTGCCTTTGCCCAAAAATATTTTGGAAGTGAATACTCAGTAAGCATGACTCTAACAGCTTCCATTAAGGTCCTGTTCTTCCTTTCAGCTACCCCATTCTGCTGAGGGGTCTTAGGAGCTAAAATGTTGTGGCTAATCCCTTGCTCCTCACAGAAAGTTCCAAATCTCATATTTTTAAACTCTTCACCATGATCACTATGGATGGTCAAGATCTCATAACCTAACTTCTTTTAAATTCAAGTGGAGAAAGATTTAAATTTATCAAATGACTCAGCTTTGTGTGATAGAAATGTAATCCAAGTGAACATCGAGTAGTCATCGACAATCACAAAATCATAGACTTTTCCTCCTAAGCTGGCTATGCTAGTGGGTCTAAATAAATCCATATAAAGGACTTCTAAAGGTCTAGAGGTGCTGATTTTCTTAATGGAGTGGAAAGAGGATTGGACTTACTTCCCTAATTGACAAGTATCACACAGGTGGTCCTTATTGAACTTAAGCTTGGGGACACCTCTAACTAAGTCCTTTTAGGTTACTCTTCTAAGGGTTTTCATGCTGGCATGACATAACCTCCTGTGTCACAGCCAAGACTCATCAGTAATAATTTTCAAGTAAAATGATGCAGCACACTCAATGTTATTTAAATCAAGCATATAAATATTATTAATCCTCTTGCCTTGCAAAATAGTGTTATTATTTAAGTTTATAATGCAAGTGTTTGCCAAAAACTTTATGCTGAACCCTTTGTCATAAAGTTGACTGATGCTGAGCAAGTTATGTTTCAGTCTATCTACAAGTAAAATATTTTCAATTAAAAGGTTCTTGGAGTTTTTGATTATATCTGGGCCCACCACTTTCCTGGTGGTGTTGTCTCCAAGAGTGACCTTACCTCCAGCTCTGGCCTCCAGTAAAATGAATTGATTTACATCTCCAGTCATATGCCTTGAGCATCCACTATCTAGATACCACATGCTCTCACGAGATCATGTGTGAGAGCATCCCTACAAAATTATTAAATGTTAGATTTAGGAACCCAAACAAGTTTGGATTCCTTCTTATGGAAATAAGAATACAATGCATGTGTGTTATGCTGTGAATCATGCAATTTGGGCCTCCACACCTAATGTGTACTACGATGAATAGCGCAAGTGTGGGAGATATATCCTAACATGCCACAAGAGAAACATCTAACTCTAAGAAAAGAGTTAACTAATCTACTGGGGTGATAGTGCCTCTTCCTATATTTTGATGATTTTGAATGAAATTCTTCAAGTGATGGAGGTTTATACAATTGTGCAAATATAGGAGGTGTTTCGTTATTCTCAAATGCACTAATTTTTACACTTAGAAATTCATTTTCTTTTTTCAGACTTGTAATTTCTAGTTTCAATACATGCTCACTATTATCTAAATTACATGCCATGGTGTCTAGTTCTTTAAATATTTTTTCTAAATCAGCATGCAATGTTTTCAACTAATCATGCTCAACAATTAATTCAGAATGTTTTTTATTTAACTCATTAAATTTATCAAGAAATGACATGTGATTACTATCAAGTATAGAATGATCCTTAAGCAAAACTTCATGTTCTTTTTGCAAGTTTAAGAATTCTAATTTTAGACTAGTATGCATTTTCTTAAGTTTCCTATATGATGAATGGGTTTTCTCAGAAATATCAAGTAATTGATCATAGGTTAATTCACATACCTCTTCTTGATCAGACTAACCAAGATGTTCATTCTCCATCAGACATAAGTTTGTAGTCTCCTCTTCAGCTTCAGTCTCAGAGTAGTTGATGCAAAATCCTCCCAGAAAGCCTTTTGGATCCGTTTCTTATCCTTCCTGAACTTGGGTTTCTCCTCACCCTTCTCCTTACTTGGGTGAGCCTTAAGTGTAGGACAATCAATTTTTATATGTCCTGGCATCCTGAATTCAAAGCAAATTATATCAAAAGAAATTTTAGAATTTTTTCTTGACTTAACCTTTGTTCCATTTTTGATAGTTCTTATATTTCTTCCTTAGAAAGCTTTTGAATTGCCTAGTGATTAAGGAAACATCATCGCTTTTAGACCAAAAAGTATCACTATTTGTATCATTCACCTTCAGCGCCATAGTTTTCTTCTTCTTCTTCTCACCTGCATCAAGTTATCTTTTGTTCACTCCTTACTCGTAAGCAATGAGTGATCCAAGTAAGTTATCAATAGAATAAGTGTTCAAATTCTTGGATTCAATAATTGTAGTTATCTTGGCATCATAGGAAGAAGGCAAACATCTCAAGATTTTGTTAACTTTCTCATAATTGGTGAGTTCTCTTCCTAAGGCATATAGGAAGGTGACAATTTGAGTGTGAAAGAGTTCATAGTCGTGAAGTAGGATATTCAACCTAGATTATTTAACTTCAGTTGTGCCCTCATAAGTGATACACAGTTTATCCCAGATTTTTTTTCCCATGGTACAAGTTGACACACGCATGTAATCTTAAGATTTCAAAGAATAGAAAAAATAATTCAAATATTTTGCATAAGTTGTGCTAAGTCTCTGTCATCATGTGTCCATTCAGTAAAAGGAAGTTTAGTTTTAACACCATTAATAAGTCTAAAAGGTACATCATAACCTTCTTTAACAAGCATCCATATGTGATAATCGATCAATTATAAAAAGGTGGACATCTGAGTTTTCGAGAAATCAAAAGGTATGTTATCAAAAAAGGGTGGTTGAGTAATGGAATACCCTTCTGCGGTGTTTCTATTACCAAAGTTAGCCATGGATCAAATTCAGAAGTTTTTCAAAACTTAATTTTATGAATCCCGCTCTGATACCACTTAAAAGTTCGTTAGGGATGTTAAGCCCTTATGAACTAGCACGAGGCTAACCAAGAGGGGGGGTGAATTTGTTATTTTAAAAATTCTTGAGCAAAATAGATTTTGAAAACCTTTTTAGATGTTTTAAACTAATTGCAAAAGCACGTTGATGTGGAGATGTTTAATCAAATAGAATAACAACTTTACAACACGATCATCCACAGAAAAGTAATGTGCAGAAATTAAAAAATAGAACAATAAAAGAACGAACACATCAGATTTTATAGTGGTTCGATCAACATGACCTACATCCACTCCCCGGAGCCTCCCCTCCAGGTATTGCACTAAAACTCAGTGACTCTCCTTCTGCGCCCACAGCAAGGCGGAGAAGCCTTTACAAAACTTATTTTCACTAACCCGGTGAGGTAGAGAACCCAAACTCCTTTTGCTTCCTCTTGAAGCCGACAGAGAACCTTACCTTCTTTTGCTTCCTCCTGAAGTAGGCAAAGAATCTTACCTCCTTTTGCTTCCTCCTGAAGCAAGCAGAGAACCTTGATCTTCTTACTGACGATCCTTCCCACAGAGACACTAAGGGATAAGGGACGATGACTGGAGATTATGACTCAAATCATTTCTTGGAGTAACCTTTATGAACACTACATAAACTCTCCCTCACAAGATCCTCTCTCTCTCTCCCAAGCTCTCCCTCTCCCTCTCAAGAATCTCTCAGGAAAAGATAGCAGCAAAAGATCTCAACAGTAGAAAGAAAGCGATCTTAAATAGAAGGGCTCAAAAATTATCCTAAATTTCAACTTGCCTTCAAAGATTATCCAGGATAATCCTGTATGATTAGTGTAAATATGCCCTTTCTGTCCTAGATAATCTGGTTCCTCTGGATGATTAGAAGATATGGTTTGTTTAGATCATCTTGGATGATTCTATGATTGTCCTAGACAATTAGTGTAAATCAAGAATATCATCCAGCAAACAGTTTGGGACATCCAAGAGAAAAGCCTGGATGATCAAAAGAAAATGACTTGATCTTCCAGGATGATATGTATATCATTCTATATGATAAGTTCAAAAAAAGGCCAATATCCTCCAGCCCACAGTTCGGGTCGTCCAGGATAACTGTGCTGGACAATTTTAAAATGACCTGATCGTCTAGGATGATCTCTCTATCATCATGTACGATTAGTTTAAAAATGACAGTATCGTCCGGCAGACAGTTCGGGTCGTCTAGGTGAGATACACTAGATGATGAGGATTTTTAATTGATCATCCAGGATGATCTTGCGATCGTCCAAGATGATGTGATCGATCAATCAATCCTTAATTACTTTCCTTAATCACCTGACTAATTTAGGCATGATTGTAATGAATCATCCAGAATGATACACGTATCGTCCGGGATGATTAGACCAAAATACTAAAAATAAAAATATGTGTAACTTAGTCTGACGGTTGAGATTTTTTGATTTGAGCATATCATCCTGTATGATAGGAGTATCGTCCAGGACGATCTGCTTAATCAGACCGACTTAACACGGCTGCCCTATTTAGGGTTTTTATTTTCAATGGATCGTCCAGGATGATATAACTATCATCGAGGATGATATGAATAAAATTAAAACAAAAACTCTAACTCACTAAAATTCTCCTCCTAAGTGTGTGTGTATAAGGTTACTTAGCTTGGGGATCCATTACATTACATATGACTCAAGAAAGGTAAAAAATTACATTGAACTTGAAACAAAAACAGACTGACTCGATCTTGAGCTGGCTTGAATTACAATTGATCTTGTAAACCTGAAAGGTTAGGCACTCAAAAGGAAATATAAATATTTGTTATCATCAAAATCATAATCCTTGAATCCAGATTTGTAACATGAGGAAGGATAGGGCTTAGTTTTAGGAGTAATTTTTATCCCTTCATCTCTACTTCAAACCAACACCGCCAAATTAGGGACCATTAGAGTTCTAAATGGTTTTCACTCTCTATTTTTTTTACTAACTTTTTTTACTTCCTTCTAGTTGTTCCTCCTTTCACTACAGGAAAATCGCCTATTACAGGCGAATTTTCGGCGGACAGATTTCCGGCGGTTTTTCTAACAGAATTTCGGCGGATTATGACGAAATATTTCTGACATATTTTTTTGCAGATTTTTCGGCTGATTTTCGGCGAATTTATTTCCGGCGGACTTTCCGACAGATTTTAATAATATCTAAAAAATATATATTTTATAATTTAAATAATTAATAATTTTATAGTTATTTTAGGTTATTATTAATTTTACTAAATTTTAATTAATTATTAATTTAATACCTTAGTTTATTTAATTATTAATTTAATAACTTATCTTAATTATAATAACTTAATTAATTATTAATATTAACATTTTATTTTAATTTATTCTTAAATAATTAAAATAAGTTATTAAATTACTAATTAATTAATATTTTAATTTAATTTAAATATTTCTAATTTTACTATTTAGTTTTAATTTATTTTAAATTTTAATATTCCTAATGTTATTTAAATATAAAATATATAACACAAAAGCATATTTTGCAGTACAGCAGAGTGGTATAGTCTTAGGAATTCCTTCAACAGGTCATGAGTTCGAATCCTTAAGGCGTCAGGGCGTGCGGGCAGGGCTTGTGCACAGCGCAAGTCAGACGTGTGTGCGGGTGAAGGTAGCAAGAGCGCGGGCAGGCTAGGCACGGAGGCAACGCGCGCGAGCGGGCCATGGGCGCACCTGCGAGAGGGCAGGGTCAGCTGGCGCGGCCTTCTGCAGCTTGGGGGGGAATTAGTTTTTTAAATAGTTTTTTCTTATTCAGGTGGAGGGACAACCGCCAAAATTTTTTTCCGGCGGATTTATTCTGCCAGAAAAAAATTCCGGCGAATTGTTTTCGACGAAAAAATTTTTCGACGCTCGATTTACCGTCGAAATCATTTTCGCCGGAAATTCACCAGAAAATTTTGAAATCCACTGGAAAATACAAAATTTTTCGCCAAAAAATCCGCCAGAAATAAGCTATTTTCCTATAGTGTTTTGTGATGTCAAAATGGGGAGTAGTTGTAATGCTAGTTGTTATAGTCCTGTACTAATTTTTATTATTCTAATTTACAAATAAGTCTCCATTTTATATATGTGGTTATGTACTTTTTTCTTTCTTTTATTATTGACTAAAAATAAAAAAATAAATTAATAAAAAACATAAATAAAATAAAAATTAATTAAAAATTTAAATAGTTTTCTAGTTAAATCTAAGGTGGGCATATAGTGACGGGGTGAACTAAACAGGAAATTAAAAACCAACATGTAAATTTAAATTCCAATTAACAATGCTTGGCACATAAAAAAGGAGGAGATTGTTAAAATTTGTGAGCACAACTTATTGTTTGGATTATTACAAATATTATTAATTTGATCATTTACTATTCTCTATATTATATATATATATATATATATATATATATAGTTTTTTCTTTGGTGTGTTGCTAACATTTCAAGTATAGTATACATGGGGCCAAGCCAAAGAAAATAACTCAAGAAAGTTGTAGTGAGTCAAATCATAATTTGTAATAAAAGAGTGTAATTTTTCTTTTTCTTGAGTTAATTCATATTATGTGTATATTGGCAAGGTGATTAAGCACACACACAAGTAGGGATGAAAAAAATTAAACAATTAATTTTCTCTGTTAGATCATACATACGATACAAGTCATACTATACAATTAACTATTTTAGAAATTAATTTAAGTGCTTAATTAAATTAATTTAAATCATAACTAATCATACTTTACGACCTAAGATCATATAGGACAATTAGGTTTTTTATTCAAACCCCACTGTTGGATTTGAGTTATCAAATTTAGGAAAATTTGAATTTTGAAATTTGACCAAATCATACTGTACAAAACATTTCATACTGTATGATTATTAATAAAAGTTGTCTAATTTAAACCATTGGTAAAGGAATCAAAACAGTATTAGATTTGATTAGCAATTATACTATATGATATGCATCATCTTGTATAATTTAATAGAATCTTCACTAGATGAACCTTGGTTTATTTTAGATAATCCTTGATTCGATATAGCTGATTATATACCATATGACTAAAAATTATACAGTCTGATCAAACATAACTCAGAACAGGTGTCTAACTAATTAGACAATATGAACTAAGTATTATATTGTACAATCAGAGCATTAAAAAATTAAAAATTAGGGTTTCACTTAAATAGCCCAACTTAATTCTTTTTAGTAAGAGTTTTGAGAGAGTCTTAACATGGGTTTCTGTGAGTGAGCCCTTAGGGAGAGATAGTGTGCCTCTTCCATGGGAAGAGCTTGAGCGAATTCTTGAGAGTGATGACGAGCTTAAGAAAGTCCTTGAGGGTATTCAAGGATTGTATAAGGGGATTAACATGGAAGTCTTGTCAACTTGTACCTATTTTTTAGAGTTTTTGTCAAGTATTTTTGTAAGGGTCTTTACAAAAGTGAGTGAAGATTTGGTACTAGCTCAGGAAGGCTAGGGAAGCAATATCTCCACCATTGCGAGGAGCTGAAGGAGGGAGCAGCATCTCCTCCCTTATGAGTAGGAGGGATTTACATCACCGTGTTGGAAGGCAAAAGGAGGTAGACTTTTTAAGGATAGAAGAGTCATGTAAAGGTCATTGTCCACCTGATAAGGGAGAAGGGCTTCTCCACCTGACTGGGTGCTAAAGAAGTTTTTTACAAAGTGAAATTCCCAAGAAGGAGGACCTTAGGTAGTGGATATAGGTCTGGTGACTAAACCATTATAAAAATTACTGGTTTGCATTGTTTATTTATTTTTTTCTCTTTTACTTTCTTATTTTTAGTTTATGTTGCATATCTCTATGATAATTATGGTTGTTGAATGTTTTAGTTGAGCTATTGCATAAGCTATAAAAATAAAAAGAAAATTCTTCTATATGTTTTAAGTATTTTGTTTTAAAATATTTGTTTCGCTTTCTCACATTATTTTGTTTAAGAAAAAGGTTTAAATTCTTTTCAATTCACCTCACCTCTTGGTGTGCCATAGCACTTTTAATTCTTCCAATATATCAATACAACAACAATAGGCAAAATAAGTTCATTGCTAGTATAAATAAAATTAGTATTTCAATGCAATAATTAACCTAAAGACATTTAACAAGAATTAGCCTCATTAATAATGTGGACATGTCCATTGCTTTTCTTAAACTTCATTAGTTTTATTGGGAAGTACCTATTATAAGGATGGATGAAAACAAAAATCTAAATATATATATATTATTAAATGTAGAAAAAAAGTTTAAAGATACATAAAGGCAGACCTTCCTACCAAAACTAGGATTTTTCCCTAACTTCATTAGTAGCCCAAAACTTCGTAAGATAAATCTTCAAATGCTCATTACATGGGGTGAGAAGGGCATAACCAACCACTTGGTATCATGAAATTGCTAAAATAAAGAGCTAAAAAGATAAATTTTGTTTAAAAAAAATATTAAAAACCTTGTTGATGAATAGACAAATGATACTCTTTTTGGGCAGGAAAAAAACTTAAAATTTTTTTTTAATAGAATAAAAGCACAAGGAGATGCTGCAGAAGAGGGCATGCCAATGGTGAGCTCGCCTGTAAGTAGGTTCGCACACTAGAGAGAGAAGGAGTGTTAGGAGTGGGTACTACTAGGTTGGGCTGGGGTGTGAATGGAATATGAAGGCAATATATATAATAATAATGCTATAAGATAATGAATATGAAGGTTTGCAAATCATAAGGGTTGTCAAATCCTTTTGTGCCACCAGATGTATGGTTATGATTTAATTTAGGAAGAATTATAAATATTATTTGTACTAATAAGATTGACTTTGGGAAGAATCATAAGTGGTATTTATAATATTAGTATCGATATAGATTTGTGTCAAAAGCCCCGTAATAGTTTCTTATCTAGAAAAAGAAGTTGGCTTTGATTGGTGGACTCATGCTTTCTTCCATGAAAATCAACATAACTTGATGATAACTAGTGTTTCAAAAGGCTTCAAAAAGGTCATCAAAATTGCATGCTCCTATCCAGTGACAACCTTATTGAATTTTTTGAGACACACAATACATAAATGTTTCTTTGAAAGACACACTATTGCAATAAATATAAAAACTATTTTAGCAAATGAAACTTAAGAAGTATTAAGGAAGCTCTTGATTAAGGATCAAATACAGATTATATGCCCAAATAGTCAATTTGAACTATATATCATAAATGGTGACCATTGGTTTATGAGAGAGGACATGTACATATATAAAGTTTGATGTAAGGGGTCTTCCTATGTGAATACGCACTAGCTACAACTCTTAAAGGGTTGTTAGTTACTGTAACGTATGATTTTATTCAAGAAATATGACTAGTTGCTTATGTTGAAAATATACATCCAATTAAAAATGAGGATGCATGGAAGAATCTAGAAGAAATAACTTTTGCCCCCTTCTTTTCCCTAACAGCCCGCTCATGGCTCACACAGCTTACCTGATCGCTCTTCTTCATGAATAGCAATGAAATTGGTGAAAATTTCCAAACAACAACTACATATTCTGAGCGAGAATGGATAGACTACTTTACTAGAGGAAGTCTCACATTTTTTTAGTATTTTTGAAGTTAAAGTTTCAAATATGAATGATACATACATAACTCGTCGTCGATCAATACGAAGAGGTGAAGAAATATGAAACCTATATCATTTTCGTGTTGAGATATTCTACACTGTGGTTGACATGCAACTTCAAGAGCTAAATAATCATTTTTCTGAATCTAGTACTGAGTTACTTCTTTGTATGACATGTTTAAATCCAACTGATTCCTTTAATGCTTATAATGAGAGGAAATTAATACGTCTAGCAAAATTATATCCAAGTGATTTTTCTACCATTGACCTTGTAGCTCTTAAAAGTTAATTATCAACTTATATCCTTGATATACGCACCAATGATAAGTTCTCCTCTCTAAACAATATTGTTGATCTTGCAAAGAAAATTATTATGGTCAAGAAGGATCGTGTGTATCCTCTAGTTTACAGAATTATTACTTTAGCATTAACTTTACCAATAGTTGCTACTGTTACAGTGAAAGAGCATTTTCTATAATAAGGATTATCAAACATCAATTACTTAGTAGGATGAGTGATGATTGGCTCAATGATTATTTGATACCTTATATTGAAAAAGATGTGTTCAATTTAATTTCTAATGAGGTTGTAATGCAACATTATCAAAAGATGTAAAATAGATTAAGAAGCTTGTAATAATTTTCAATTTATTTATTATAATGTAATACAAGATTTTGATTTAAATTATATCTTTATTTTATTTTATTTTATTTTTTTTTGTCCATTTATATGAAAATTCCCCCCCCCCCCCCCCCACCCCTCCACCATGGGCGGATCCTCGCTCACTTTAGGGTGGCAAATGTCCACCCTCAAAAAAAAATTTAAGGTACAGAAGGAATGGTTTTGGAATTATGCCCCCCCCCCCCCCCCCCCCTGAAAAATGATTTTTTGCCCTCAAATGCCCATCTCGCCCGTGCCTGCCCATCTAAGCGTTGGCAAATTGCGTCTCACAGTAGTCATAACCTTCGACGTTGCAAGCAGAAGAGGCCAAAGCCTCTAATATTTTCTCCCTCTCCCGATCTGAGTTCCATCTCAGTGCTTCCGCCTCACTCCAGGTTCAGATCGTAATCCATAAATACCTTGTGATTTGCATGATAGGTTTGAAAATTTATTTGGTTCCATTCCTTCGCACTAGCTAAGACTTTTGCACGAGTCACTTCTTTGGCACCTTTTTTGTTACTGTTTGACTTCGCTCCTTTGACGATGTTCCCTTCCTGTTGGATCAATAGTTACACCATTTTGATCGGAAGAAATGATGGGTGCTCGCTCACTGTGAAGCATGAAAGGGAAAACTGACAATGGAGTTGAAGGATCATGTCCTCGAGCTAACAACTGCCTCCAGAGAGGAAGCTGTAGCTAATAAAGAAATTTTGATGTTTGATCCAAGCCGAATGATTGGTATTATCAAAAGGAAGGCCTTGATAAAAGAGTTAGCTGCTGCGTACCATGTTGTTTGGTTAGTGGTTTCTTCCACATTTTTTGATACTTAAGCATTAAATTTGTTTGATCGTCTTTCTATTAAGAACCAATTTGCAAAATCTCATTTTTTTTCTTTTGGGTTTCGGTAAGGTTTTAGTGGAGATCTGATTTTATTTGTTAAACTAATGTGATACTCACACTGGACTAGTGTGATGCTCACTACTTTACAATCGAAAACTGGTTTGGATCTGTGAATAAAGTTACTGGTTTCATACGGTTCTATTGAAATGGATTTGAAGGAAAATTGTTCTTGTTCTGCTTTGATGTTACAGCTGTTTTAAGGTTTTGATTGGTTAAGAGCTCATTTAGCACAATGCTGAAACACCGACAAAGCTAGACCAAGTCTGGAGGTGTGAGATTAATCGAAGCCGGGAGACCTCCAGTCAGACCTCGTCCTCTCCACCTATACGAAATTATTTTTGGAATTATTACTTTTAATGAAATGATGAAATAGTTTGCATTTTCTAATCTATAATCCAACCAATTCATATGATGACAGCATTATAATGGTTAATTTTTTTAAAAAAATTTATTATTATTATTATTATTATTTAATGTTTTTATTATTATTATCATCATTATTATTATTATTATTATTATTATTTAATAAAATTTTGCCCACCCTAAAAAAGAAGCTGGATCCGCCCCTATTCCCCACCCCTTAAAACAAAAGACTAGTTCCGGCCCTGTGTATGATATAACTATTGTGCTAGCTCTCTATTGTGTTACAATCTTTTGTTTGACACTTACATAAAATAGGAGTATTCGCCGCCTATTGTTGTAGTAATAGGAGCTTTATTCGAGAAATATTCAAAGCTTATTCAAACAATGATCAAAAAAATTTTTAGTCTCATTTGATCCATATTCAAATCATATTTGATCAATGTTCGAACCATATTCAACATGCTTGTGAGTACAGCTCAAACATTATTAGAATACCCTTCAAATATTGTTTGAGTAAGATTTTATTAAATATTAAAACCATAAGATTCATAACTGATCATAACCCTTACTGCTTTATGGCATGAACAACATTGATCAAATCTTATTTGAAGCTTATTCAAATATAATTTTTGTTATAAACTATTGTGTTATAATTAGTGTGACAGCTCTCTATTGTATTGCTCACTATTGTAGCTGTGAGAACCTTATTCGAACAATATTTAAACATTTTTCAAGTATTATCTGGTCAAAATTCAAATCATAATCAATTTATGTCCAAACAATATTCAACATGATTTCAAATAAACTCTAAACATTATTCGAATAAGAATTAATTAGAGATTCAAATCATAAGATTCATAAATGGTCATAAACCTTGGTGTAAATTAGTTTATTGGAATCAATGAGGGCACTCTATAGTTCAAAAATAGATGTATTTTTGTCTAAAATAAAATTTTTGACTTATTTAAAAAAATAAATATATAACATTGAACAAATTTTAAGAAGGAGCTTTGTTAATAATTAAATTTTAAGAAGGAGCATAATCTCAAAAGTATTTAGAAAGGAGTAAACTTATTAAATAGTTTGGTGCATTTTGTAGAATGCACCAAAGGGTTTGGCATTTTAAGAATACACCAAACCATTTGGTGCGTCATTCTATAGAATGCCCCAAAACATTTGGTGCATTCTATATAATGCACCAATCATTTGGTGCATTCTGAAAATGCCAAATGCTTTAGTACATTCTATAGAATGCACCAAATGGTTTGGTGCATTCTATAGAATGCACCAAATATTTTGGTGTATTCTAAACAGAGCAAATTTTTAATTAAATTATCATTAGCATAGTAATTAGTTGATTAATCCTGTGCAATAAATGCATTCTAAGCACAAGCAAAATTGTCCAAATAGGAAATGAGCAAGTTGCTCATTAATCAAAGTTTGTTTAAAAAAATCATATACTTTATAAATCTTTAAGTGTGGCGAAAATTTTTTGACAATAAAAAAGTCGTAACTGTGTTCTTTTAATTTTGAGATATTTATAAATTGTACATAAATTAGTAATTTAAGTAGATGTAAGAGTTTTAAACTTATATTTTGACATAAAATGTAAAATTGCTTATTTATGTAATATTATTTATTTCTGAACTATTATAAAGTTAGGGTTCCAAAATTGTTAATAAAATGAGAACAAAACAATTTAAAATTGTATAAATTAAATTGAATGTAACTATTAATTAATTCAAAAAAATTTTATTACAAATGATTTATTATTTTAATATAATTAGTATCATATTATGAATAACTTAATTTGTGTACATTTGATTTTTTTTTCAAATAATACTATTATTTATCTAATTTAAACATATTTGGTAATATTATATTCTTGGATTTTAGAAAGTACTAAAATTTTAAATATAAAAAGAATTAGAAGATTTAAGAAGAACCAACATTTCAATAATAAGAAGAAGATTACATTAAAAACTACATTCAGACAAACATGAAAACATAGATCCATAAAACATAATAATATTAACGGTACCAGACACAAACAACATTCAGAATTGACTTAACTAATATACCTAACAAAGTTCTAAAAGCCCTTCAAGAATTCTTGATCACCATGCGCGTGCGAGCTTGGAGTTGGGACTGAGTTGGGTAGTAATTGATTTTTTGTTGAAACCAATGGTGGACACATTGCCAGTCCGATGCATAAAGAAACTCCTTCCTCTTTTTACTTGGCCAATATATCATATTCTTATAAGTTTTAACGAGGAAAGAATCTGCCCTCAGATACCATTTACAATAAAGAATACAATGATTTATATCAGTCGTTGGGTTGTCCATAATCAACTCAAAAGTCTCATCTTCACATCGTCTAATTTCAGCAATTCTACCCTTCATAATGTTAATCGGCGCTATATGTCCCACTTGTTGCATAAACATCCTTGGCAAAAACCTCCAGCCCTCCTTATTCAAATCGGCTTCATCCCTACAAGATGGAATCGTTATAACTTCGTCGTACGTGTCCCATAATATACAGTCTTTCATGTCTGACCAGGAGTGCATACAACACCGATAAATTTCATTCGATCTGGCCATCTCCTCTAACCTATCATCAGTGGAATGTGCTAAACATTCCCTCAATTGATTACTGCCCTGCATAATCAACTGCTTCAAAGGAATTTTTGGTGTCCTATACATTGCACCAGAAAATAGAAGAAGCAGAAGAAGATTTACGGAGGAAGTGGAGAATGCAGGATACCTATGACATGCATACAAAGAAGAAGAACATGCTCAATTTATAGGAGAGGTTCTTTACATTATGTGAGCATTAATTAGATTGTCAGAATTAAATGAAAAGTTTGATTTGACATACTATCACATTTAACAATATAATTTGATTTGTCAATACAAGCTGATTTGATAATACATCCTGATTTGATAACACAAAATGATGTGACAATACATAGTGATGTTAGAGCTACGATTTCTTCAATACTGATCTGACAACACAATCTGTTTGAATGTTTTCATAATTTGAAATTATAATTTTTTTCTAAAAATTGGTTATGAGTTAAGATATTTTGTATTGTCAATTCAATTTATTATATAAAGATATGGCACCATGAAATCAGTTTGTATTGTCAATTCATTTTAACAGGACTATATTATCATATTATTATCAGCCTACTAAGTTTGTCTTATTCATCATTGGTGGGACTTCACATTGCAGTAAGCTGTCAAATTAGTTGAACTGTAATGTTGATATATCCCATCAAATAATATTAAAATTATAAGTAGCATATAAAGCTAATATTTGCACATCCCCAACTATTTAAAGGGGATGCATTCTCATAACAAGCATAGTTATGATTGTTTGAGTTTAGATGTTGAAAATGTATTGGCCATGTATGGAGAAGATTTACGAAATCCCTACTAAAGAAAGGTTCAACGCTGTAAGCAGAAGAATACATGCTTCTATATCATGAGCTGGTAACAGCCCATTGGAGAAAAAGGTGAATGCAAATGAGATATTCAGGTGTTGCGTACATGAATGGTCTAAAGATGAGGACCACGCCCTTTGGGTCGTACATGCTGAGGTGATGAGGGTAAAATTATATAGGACTAGAGATTTTCTAAATGTCACTAGATGGAAATAAGTTCAGATGAGGTTCTTAGAAGAAAATAGTCATCTTGTGAGTCCTCATTTTTTGCAAATGCGATATCACGAAAAGAGACGTCAAAAAGATGGTGGTAATTCGCCAGATGTGGACTGTAGCAACCTTAACCTCAAACATGTAATTTTATACCGTAAATGGTATTCTGACTTTGACGAGTTCATTTTAGATTTTTATAACGACCGAATGAAGGAGCCATTACTTGAAGGTAAGCCTAGACATTTTTTGAATGTAAAGGATTGACAAGACCTTCAGTACGAGTTCGAGTTTCATCTCAAGTGCTGCCCGACTCAAACGCAACTCCAAGCATGTTTACATATGCTGCTTAACAAATGAACAATATATGTATTATCTTATATGCTCATCATGATTACTATAATATCTATGTGTTCTATTTATGAGTTTTATTATAGTATGTTCTTGTATCGTGTAAGGACTTTCTTTATATATATATATATATATATATAGATAATATATTTCATAATCCAAAGTTTTAGTAGAAGAAATATGCAAGCACATTGTTACATATAAACCCACACTAAATTAACTACCATACATTTTGTTACATATAAGTCAGTGAAATAAATTACAAAGTCATCTCCTCCGTCTGTAATGGGGAATAACATCACTACCCAGGGTAAATCTAGCAGTAGGTCATCGTACTTGCCTTTGAATCGGTGGTTGAACATCTAAAGCCTCATCACCCTCGACTTCCTGCAATAATAAATCTTGCTCTATCAGTGATGATGGTAACCCCACAGGTGCCATCCAATGAGGTTTATCCACGTTAAATGATGAATATGAAGGGGTCTGTTGAGACTGGCTGCCATAATGGAGATCTGTGGGATGCCTGATTGCTGCATCATATGTGGTAAACTGTTGCGTAGGCATCGACAATTGGCTTACATCATATGTAGATGTTATGTCAAAATCTCTTGTGCCCACATACATTAAATGTCTTGGTGGATCCATACTTTGGGTATGTCCCTTTGATTGCCTCCTATAAGCCCCTATTGATGGAGATGGTGCATCTGAGGTAGAACGTCTAAAACCCTGAGCTGCCTGAGCCCTATGATGGGCCTGCTCAAATGTACTAGTGTCAAAAGTAGTATAATCAATGTAAACTGATCTCTGTACTCTATCAGCTAACTCTACGACCTGATTAATAGCCAATTGTAGGGAGCTTGCATTTTCCCCGTGTCTGCCACTCAGCAATTCTAGCAAGTCATAACTCCGTATGAAGTAGTCATCTTGTATTTTTTGTTTATAAAAGAAAGTGTCATATTACCATGTAATTTGTTAACATTTAATAGTAATACGTATGAATGGGTACGTACCACCAAGCGCTCCCTAGGAGATCTAGGAAAAATAGTTTCTAGAGGCAAAGTCTGAGGTTATAAAAAGTAGATATATGCCCAGGATCGGTACCACCGCAGGTATGTCCCCAACTCCTGATTACCATTACCTTCCGGTGGAATCACTGGAACAAGATATGCATGTATATTATTCCACATCGCAATGTATGTCATGTACTTAACTGTCCAGTCAATGTCAGCCCGTTCTCGACCATCTATCCTTCTGAATCCTCTCTCCATAGGCTCCAAATCGGTGAATTAGACTCCTCCAAATTGCCTCATAACTCAATCTAGGAGGTGCCACTCTGCACGTTTCCAACTGATCATCGGGACCCTTGTTGTACATAACTCCCCTAGACACACGACATCGCTCTGGTAATGATGCAAGAATTGATTCTATTTATGGCACCATCTTAACCTGTAACAAATTCGATATGAGAGCTTCAAAATGGTTGTATTAATTTAAATGTTTATGGTGCTTACCTGGCTTAGTCGTAAACCATCAAGTTCATCTCTGTACGTCATTGTATTACTCGAAGGAGTCTTCCTAATTCGATCTTCACCCCACCTTTAAGTATACATAATTAAACATATTTATTTAGATGTTATTTAGTAAGAATAATTAATATTTTTTTAAGTGCATACATACCTGGAACCAAATGGTCGTCCATCCAAGTCAGCTGCATGAGGCACTCGAAGTGTTGGCCTGCCTACATATAATCGCTCCCAGAATTAAATTTGTAGCAAATCAACACAACCATTCTTTAGAATGTGCCGAATGATTCGGCGCATTTTAAATGTGCCATTTTGGTTGGCGCGTTATGCTGAACGCGCCATTTTGTTCGATATATTTGCTCCATTTTAAAATTTTTTGCTACCTTGTTCCTATTGTAAAAAAAATTATACACCCGGTTCATTTTTAAAATTTCTTCAATAATATTTATTGGGGTCCTGTCCTTTAAGAGAAAGCGAGTGCCCACGGTTAGCCCATCAAGGCGTCTATGGTCTATAAATGATATTCATTGAATTAGGGCTTCCATCCACTTAGCGCATTCCTCTTCGTCCGTTTCTCCTTCCTATCCGCGCCGCCCCATCTCTTGTTGCGATGAAGTTCAACCCTAGAGTTTCGAGCTCCCGTCGGAAGTGCCGGAAGGCGCACTTTACTGCTCCCTCTAGCGTCCGTCGGAAGCTGATGAGCGCTCCACTGTCATCCGATCTTCGTGGGAAGTACAGCGTGAGGTCAATGCCCGTGAGGAAGGACGACGAGGTGCAGGTGGTGCGCGGGACCTACAAGGGCCGAGAGGGAAAGATCATTCAGGTCTACCGCAAGAAATGGGTTATTCATATCGAGCGCATCACACGTGAGAAGGTTAATGGATCTACAGTCAACGTTGGCATCGACCCCTCTAAGGTCGTCATCACCAAGCTTAAGCTCGGCAAGGATCGAAAGTCTCTCCTCGACCGCAAGGCTGGCGGGCGCGCTGCTGACAAGGCCAAAGGAAAGTTTTCGGCTGAAGAAGTGGCGGCTGGCGCTGCTCCATCGCTCCAGGAAATCGATTGATTAGCTTGATTAGAACGAATTGCTATCTCGCAGTGATCTTCCATTTTCGTTTCTGTGTCGTTGATAAGGTTTTGGGATAATTAAAATATTGTGCCTTTGTTTGCATTCGGTTGTTGAGTAAGTTTCTGTAGTTTAAGTGTTTTTTTTCTAATGGATTTCGATGATATATTAGCGGATCTGAACTCGTCTATTTATGTTGTTTTCATTAAATTGCCAGCCTTGTGTTATTTTTGTTACTAGTATATTCTTCATATCATAATCTTAGGATATTGAAATATGCTTGTTTAGAGTATTAGGGTTCTATTGTTCATTTTGGATTTAGATCTATGCAGTGTGCTGTAATTGGATTTTTTGTTTGAAACTGTGTCTTTTATAGTTACATGTTTGCATCATAAAGTATGTCACTTTGTGATTGTAATGTTTTTAGTTACTCTTTGAATAAATTAAGATTAGCTGGAGCTTCATCTCAATGATTCAATTATACTTCATTATGAAGTCTTGTAGTGGAGGTGAAGAATGCAGCGCTTGCTCCATAGGGTTACTTTCAGGTATAATCTCTTCTTAACTGTAGGTAACTGCGTATTTACTAACTTGTTATTGGTGACCACCAACAATTAACTTGTAATGTGACATACTTTCTGAAGCCTTATCATGCTTATTGCAACACTTGGGCTTTTGCTAACATGTGAAATTAGTCTAGATAATTTTGAATATTTGTTATGTGGTAGTTTTTGTAACTTATATTTGGAATTCGTTAAAATTTCATTCTCATTCTTATTAAATCAGTTAGTTATCTTACCTCACATTAAATTTCATTCAACCATAGAATTTTAATTTGTGCCTCTTAAAATATCTTGTATGACTAGCAACTTCTCACATTTGAAATTTCACTATCTTATCTACAGTCAATTATTTCTTTTTAATAGTTATAAGAACTACTAGTTTATCAGCTATGATTAACCTTATTTTTTGGAATCACCTAATTTAATTATTACAAAAAGACTTTTTTTCCTTTTATGGTTAGTTTGGTTGAAATTATTTCTAGTACGTTGCATTTCGAATGCATGTGTTTTGAAATCCTATTACCTGGTTGGAAGAAAAGGACATGCAATGTAAAATTTCAATGTATGTTGAATACATCATTTAGTTCATTTTCAATGTATTTGGAATTTTTGCTTGATTTGGGTGAATTCCAAATGCACAACTTGTGTGAAGTTATATCAGTCACACTCGCTACCCACTGCTGTTGTTCTTCGGCCACCTACACTATCGCCCTTTGCCAGCCATCATTGGTCGCCACCAACATTTGCTGGCTGCTGCTGCTTCCTACAACTACAGACCACCTCCGCCACTATTGGCCACCTTTGATCAACTATTTTTTCAAATACACTGCAATTTTACTTTGCATTTCTGCAATTTTACTTTGCATTTCTTCACCTTTCAAATAAAAAAATGTACTTTTACACTTCTATATTCAATCAAGCAATTCAAAAGTATTTTCAATAAATTAAATTTACTTAACACTGCATTTTTTTTTATTCTAGCTGAACAAACCAAACCCTTGTGAAATGGTCTTTGGGTTTTCTATTAAAGTTTTTTTTTTCATTTCTAGAAATGTGTTTGCTATGCTACAATGTAATCAAGTAGCTTTTCCCCTTATATTTCTAGCACATATTCGATACCTAGCATGGATTCACTCATAGCCTATCCTTCTAGAATTTCTATGTTTATTTAAGCCATCAATAATAATTCTTTATTCCTCAAATTCAGTCGTGGAACATTGTATATAACATAGATATTTTAGTTAATAGAAATCACTATCATTAATTTTATACTTCTCAATTTTTTTAAACTCCTTATCCATTACTTTTTAATCCTATTTCTACTGTTAAACCTTTCATATTGTAGACTAGCTTTTAAATAGGGGTGTCAATATTTGACGCGACCCAAAAGCTCGACCCGAATCCGAACAAAAAATTTTAGGTTTAGGTCAAGACGTTTGAAAAATAGGTCAGGTTCGGGTTTCAAATCTTGACATGATTACAAATTTTGGTCGGGTTCGAGTCAACTCGTAAACCCAAAATCAACTTGTTAACCCGTGCACGACTTTCGTCGCGGCTACTACCGCTCATCGCGCTCACCGTCACCCACACGCGCTCGCCAAAACGCTGCACGCTCTCACCCGCACTCTACAGGCTCGCCTGCGCCCACTTGCCAAGCCCACTCGCGACTCGCTTGGTTGCCCTACTCGTTGCCCTTGCAGTCACCCTCACCCAGTTCAACGAGTTGACCCGGATTCGAATCGGGTCGGGTTCAGGTCTAGTTTTATGACCCGTTTCCCTAATCGAGTTGGTTTGGGTCAAGACAATTGATGACGAGTCATTTTAGGGTTGGATCCAAAGCCGACCCGAAAATTTATTTGGACACCCCTGCTTTTAAACATATGATATTATTATTTGTTTCATGGTTTAAAATTGCGCGCCTCAGCGCAATTCGGTTTTTTTACATGTCAAGGAGGACGCGTTGAACGTGATACGCGAGACGTACGCCTCAAATAAGCAGAGGCGCGCCTCGCCTCACTTCAACGAGGCGTTTGTCTCTTAAAAAGCTAATATAAAAAATAGAAACCTAAACCTAATATATGTATTTCTAATTTCTTTCGTGCTATTTGACTTCGCCTGCCCTGGACTTCGAACTTCGGCTGCTATTGTGCTCTTCGACCTCGCCTGCGTGCGTTCATGCTCATCGACTTTGCTTGCGTTGGTGTTCTACGACTTCGCCTGGAATTCGACGGCCTTCCTCTTCTTCGTGTTCCTCCTCTTCGACTTCGCCTAAGCACTGCAGGTTTGGTTTAGGATTTGTTATTAAAGCTTCATTGCCTTCTTTGATGATGTTCTAAAACCTTCATTGTCTTCTTCTTCAAACATTCGTAGGTGGAGTTGCATGTAGAGAGTCCGTGCCCTATTGGATTGGATCAGAACTCCGGAAGGTTTAGGGCTCTCTGCGGTAGTTTCTCCTATTTTTTGTTGTTCGGGTATGTCGATATTCACCTGCTTGGTCGAGAGATATTTCATTTCATTCTCTTCTCCGTCCTTTAATTCTTGAAGTCTTAGGAATATACATTTTTGTTGTTTTTTATGAAAGATGTAGCTTTTTTATATTTTATATATATGACAATTTATTCCTTATGTCAACTTTTAATATATTATTAGATTAGTATACAAAAAAATTATCATTTTGACTTTACGTAATTTTATCATTTTAAGGCTTACGCCTCAAAACACCTTGAGGCATACGGCTCGCCTCACAAATTAAAAAGGCCTCAATACCCAATTGTGCAATTTTAAACATTGATTTGTTTAATTATAATGTGCACTATTCTTTTTTTATTTCCTTAAAATTCTCTAAATTAGAATTTACAGGGGAGTTGCATGTTTATTCTAACAACTTTTTCTGCTAGTGTTATTTCTAATGTTAAACCTTTCATAATGTAGACCAGCTGTTAAACATATGATATTATTATTCCTTTAATTATAGTGTATACTATTCTTTGTTTTTTATCTAAATTCGTTTAATTTAAATTTATAGGTGAATTGCATGTTTCTTCTAACTACTTTATGTTCTACAATGTAATCTTAAATTTGGGTGACTGCACTTTCATCCATTGAAACTTAATCCCTCCTTCTTTGGTGTATTGATTTTTTAAATTGGAAGTATTTTTCTCTTATCCACTTAGTACAGTTTTTTGTCTTGTTAACTATATGATTAGGTTCTTGTTTGACTAAATGATTAAATGCATAAATTGTGTTGCTGTGTTGATATGTTTTATCTTTAGTAGGACTTTTTAGATTACGACAGGCAAACGAGTCATCATACAGAACTGGGCTGAAGTGCAAAGGTCTGATTCCACATGATCAGGTATGTGGTAGTAAGATACTTCCGTGGCATTCCATAATGACTGTTTGGAATGTCTGTTTATGGAAGTTAAAAAATGTGCTTATGGATTTTGTTTGATCAGCTTGATTTTTATTGGTGTGTTCAGGCAGGCAGTCCTCTGTTGGAAAAATTATTCTGTGCGGATATGGACGCCGTACGGAGGCGAATCTGAACGCATAAAGTCATTTTTTTATGTGTATGACGGCTGTGTATTGTTGTGTACTCGGTGTCATGACGCGTTCTGATTTGCCTTCGGACGGTCCGATGTCCGCTCAGAATAAATTTTCCCTCTGCTGATGCCATGCTTTAAGCAGTTAGTATAATATTTAGATCAAATTAATAAAAGTGCTGTTGCATCTCTGATTGTGGACTTAGTTCTTGTTGAATCTTCCTTTATAACGCATCTGGATTGCAACCCATTATTTTTCCTAGACATCATATTTAAATTCTGGTTTCTTCATTTTAGCCTATGTTTGTTTTGCGATATTGGATTGGAGACTATTTTGATTGGATTAATGGTGCTTATAATCAATATTTTTTATTTCTAACGATCGAAGTAAATGATGGATTTACAAGTTTTTTTGTTATTTTCCAAATAGACTAAGTTACTGGATGTTCTTATAGTTATATATCTTACATGCCAACTTGGTGAACTGTTTTTGCGTATTTAAGGAGTACAATAACGCTTTTTAGCCATTGAAATGGCACAAAGATGACAGAATTTGATTCAGCTCCTGCTGCTTGATGGCTTTTGGCTGAGGCTCTTATTTTTTTATTTTTAATATATATTTTGTTTCATGGATCATTGTTTTTTTTTTTGGGAAAATTAGGGGCAAGCATGCCCAATTTTTATTAAAGAAAATAAAATTACAAAGATATAATAGATAGATAGAAAAATTTACTACCTAAAGTGAAAGAAAGACAAACAAAAGCTACTAAACAAAGTAGCAAAAGCAACACAACTTCTAAGAAAAATACAATAAACTACAAGCCACTCTTTAAAAAGAAGAGCCAAAGAAAAGACCAAGATCAGCAATCAAGCCTAAAAACCGAACCCTCCAGCAACAGGGACAAACACAACAGACTCCACCCATGAGCAAGAAACCCACAAGCAGCAAACACCAGCAGCTACCAGTGAACAACATCAGCTACCAGCAAACACCAGCAAAACCCCGGATTCTAAATAGTAGTAGTCACCAGCAGCTACCGACGATCATCAGCAAAATAAACAGCAGCAACAGTCACCAGCAGCTACCAGCGAACATCAGCAAAACCTCGTAAACTATACAGCAGCAGTCACCAGCAACAACCAGCAAACACCTGCAGATCTGAACGGCTCAAGATCAAGGGAAAACAGTCACAAAATCCACGGGTACGAACTTCCAACAGCAACCAAACTACAGCAAATCAGAAGACAACATCAAAAAGACATCGTAACACCAGCAACTAGCAATCGATCACAAACAGCAACCAAAACCACAGACAGAGCACTCAAGCTCTAGGAATCTAGAAAGAAGAACCTGCAGACCAGCAGAAACCAACAGACACAAAATCAGAATAAGGAAAGGCCAGACCATTAGGTAATGTAATAAGAAATCACAGAAAAAGATTTCCAAACCGAAATCTTAGCAAGAACAGCCTTACGAATGAGACCAATAACAGAATCTAAATCCTTATAGATCCAAAAAAAGATGATTATGAGATTCTAAATCAGAATTACAAAAAAACACAAACAGGATGTATAAAAATATTTCTAATAGCAAGAATATCAGCAGTTTTAAGTCTATTTAATAAAGTCATCCAAGTGTAACAGGAATACCTCAAGGCATAACGTTTATGCCAAATATAATTAAACCAAGACTTTAACAAACCCCTGAAATTGAGCCATATAAATCATTTTAAATTTCGGAAACAGCTCACCCTCCCATTTAAGACAAGACATTGAAGTGCTTTGAATATCAATAGAAATATTTAAAAACTGCATATTATCTGGAAGAGACCAAATACCATTCGAGATGACATCCTTCACAAAAAGCTTATGCCAATAAGTATTAAGGTTTGGCACAATTTCTTGAATTGAAACACTATCAGGTGTAATAATAAAAGAGAGTTTATTCTTAATAGCGTGAGCAATCTTATAGAGTTCTTTCCAGAACTTAGATGTTTTAGAAGGAGGCAACTTCCACAATGAAATATAATTAGCTTTAACCCAACTAGATAAAAGACCCTGAGAATTTAAAATTCTCCAAATAAGAGAGCAATTATAGGCATAATGAAGTGCAGTAAGATCCGGAATACCTAGACCTTCATAGCATTTTGGTTTACACACATCTTTCCAAGTAATGGGATGCAGTTTCTTAGAATGAATATCTCCATGAAAAAGAAAATTAGAACATCTTTTTCTAATAAACTTGATTTCTTCTCCACGATTGAATTTGTTCTTTAGTTTTCATTCTTTTCATGGTCGATGTTTGTCTTATAAGTTATAAGTGCTTCAAGTGATCTGAGCAACAGCAATCTGGCCATGACTTGAAGAGATTAACTGAAAGTTATTTGGTGTTATATAGTTTAGTTTGATTCATTCTAGATTTGGCTTGGCAAATTGAATGAATTTGGCTGAATTCATCTATTTATGTAGATATTTGAGTATGTATATATCTAAATATATGTTGGAGGGATTTACATATACAATAAAATTTTTATATAATATCTAATTTTTTATATTTGTTTTTATAATAATAGTTTCAAAAATATTATTAATATTAACTTATTCAAAATGAAATATATCTTTTGATGTATAATTTGTGTCATTTAAATACATAAAATGTTATATAAATATGTATGAAGATTTAAATGTTAAATATGCAAAAATATAAATTTTTTTTGTAACAAGTATGTAAATTGTTGCTTGCCCTGATGCTTGTCTAGTTGGGTTTAGTGATCCGATTAGACAAATTTATTGAGTTTGTTTGGGCTAAAAATATATATTGAAATTTTAAAATTTACAAACAAGGATGATGAGTTTTTCTCAAATTTTGAGTTTTTTAATTATCTTAAGAGTATCTTTTCTTATAGGCACAAGACACAACAACATATCTATCTAATCATTAATTAAATTAATCAAATTCTTATATAAAGCATTTTTAATAATTTATCATTGATAAACATAAGAAATCAAATTATGTATTTTTAAACATTAAAAGTTTATATTAATTTTACATTTTTATTTTTGGTTGGCAAAGAATAGAGGAGGAATATAAGTATAGTCTTTAAAACCTAATAAACAAAGTAAGACTTTTATAATTATTTTATTATGAGACAAAATATTTGTAAATTTATTTACTTATTTAAAAATAATACTTTTACTTTTATTATAAAACATTTATTATAAAATATCTAATCTTTAGATTTGTTACAATCTATCATTTGCATTCTCTTTTCCTTATGGTGATGATGTCTATCCATTATTAAATGTAGATCTACTTCTCCTTTGCATTCCATCTTGCATGCATCCTCCTTCCATGAACTAGGTGGTGTTATTGGTCACTCATATCTCTAACGCTTTCATCTTCTACCTCACATTTCTTTTCTTCCTTAAAAGGAAACATTTTGTTTCACTTAAGTTGTTAAGGGTGCTAAAGATTGGAGACTTGCTTTAGTTGGATGCACAATTGGTCAGTGGCGGAGCCAAAAAAATTTTGTAGAGGGGGCCTAATTTTTTTTATATCCCCTCAATTTTTTTCATCCAGGCTTAGGACTGGCATTGGTATTTTTAAAATTTTTTATTTAAAACATAAACTACTAAATATAAGATAAAGTACACTTACAATTTATAACGTCTATTCTTCATATTTTGAAAAAGCTGAATAATAACATCACTGTCAATATAATCTAAAATTTCTTTTTCAATATAAGCGATTAAAGTATCGTTCATCCACTAATCTCCAATTTGATTGCGTAGTCGATTTTTTATTATAGCCATTGTAGAAAATGCTCTTTCAACTCCTACTGTTTCAATGGGTGGTACTAATGCCAGTTTCAATAGCATAGAAATAAGGGGATATAACATTTCCTTCCTACTTTGAACTATTTTTTCAGCAAGACTTCCTATATCTTTCAACAATGAAAATTAAACATCAAATTGCATATTCATAATATAAGTTTCTAGTTGATCATCAAGAATCATCAAATCTGAAGTAGTGCAATCGTTTGGATATAAGTTTGCCATTCTAATTAACTTCTCTTTGTTGAATGTACAGAACGAATTTGATGGATTCAAACAAGCAATACACAAAAGTAATTCAGTATTAGCCTATGAATCTATTATTCAACTCTTGAAGTTGCATATCAAGTACTGTATAAAATATATCAACTCGGTAATGATGTAGATTGGTTATTTCTTGAAGTCCACGTCGCGGTCGTTCACGAGCAACCCATTTGTCATTTAGAATTGGAATGATGATTTTGTGTTCAACACAAAATGAAGACATCTTTTTGATGAAGTCATCCCATTTGTTATCCCTCATGTCTTGTAATCTAATTTTTTATATTTAAACTAAAGATATGGCATTCACAATGTCCTGATCTTTTCTTTGCAAAGCTTCTGAGAGTGCAGCAGTGATTCTAAGTATGTCTTTCATTAAGTGCAGACAGAAAAAGAAGTCAAAAGATTGCATGGAATCTAATAATGTAAATGTCTCTCCTCTATGTTCTGAGCTGATGCCATCCTCCAAAACTATTTCAAGCACATGCATAACTGAGGAGAATATCGTAATCAATCTAATCAGTAACTCATAATGAGAACCTCATCTTATTTCACCAGCACGCCTTTAAGATATTTCTTGATTTAATCCTCTTCCAGTGAAAACCTCACAGTTCTGTAATGCAGTTAACGTCATCTCGCATTGTTTATCTCTAAGTTGATCACGACGTTTGCATGAAACACAAACAATATTTATCACGTTTGAAATTATAGTAAACAATAATGCAATCTGAACATGATTTTTTGTAACTGTTACTAAGACTAATTGAAGCTGGTGTGCAAAGCAGTGAATATAATGTGTAGATTTATTATCATTTAGAAAAAGTGCTTTTAGCCCATTAAATTCTCCTCTCATATTGCTTGCTCCATCATACCCTTGACCACGAATTTTTGAGTATGACAAACAATAATTAGAGAGGACATGCTCAACTCCTTTGAGATGTCTAGCTGATGTTTTCGGAACATGCACAATACCCAAAAATCGTTCAATAATTAGGCCTTTCTCATTCACATATCGTATAACGACAGCCATTTGTTCTTTCCCAGATATATCACAAGCTTCATCATGAGAATAGAGAAGAAATTATCATCAACTTCCTCTTTTATGTAGTCTGTAATTGAAATAGAAAAGACTCTACAAATATCTTTCTGAATATCAAGGGCAATTAATTTTAAATTCTCAGGAGCATTCTTTAGTATAACATTATTTATATCTTCATTATGCTTTGCTAAAAATTCCAATAATTTAATAAAATTGCCTTGATTTCTTGAGTAGGAACTCTCATTATGCTCCCGAAAAATTAATCCTTATTTTAGAAGGAATTTCACACAATCAACAGAAGAATTTAGGCGGACACGATATGCATTTGTAACTCGATCAGACTGCAGCTGCAAGGCAAACTTAATATATTGATCTTGTTCTATTAAAGCCTCACAATTTAACCTTGCATTATTATGAGCACTATTAGGTCCTCCTATATGAAGATCAAATCTATCAGGTTTTTTCTAATTTGAGAATCCATTTCTTTGAAATGCAGCATCGTCTTCTTTTTCTCTTCCTTCTACCCCAAAAAGATAGCAATACAAACAGTATGCTTTATCCTTCTGAATATTGTACTCTAACCAACTGGAGTATCTATCAAACCATCTTGGATTGAAACATCTATCTTTGATCATAAACTTACTTTCAGGAAAGTCATGATTGCGAGGCTGATAAGGACCTTTTTGCAAATACGATCTTCGAACTTGATCACGAATGTTAAAACTAAAATCAGAGATAGGTATATGCAATCTAGGATCTAATTGAAGATTCTCTACATTTGGTTCCCTGCTTTTTGATGATTCACCATTTGTTCGATTTCTTTTCTTATTTTATTCATCATCATTACTTCTTGAATTCTCTATTGGTGTTGATACAAGATTGTGGGGCCTTTTTAAAATATTTCTCCATAGTCTTTGTGCAAAGTCAAATTACCTAAAACATGTAGAACTCATTTGAAGCATAAAGTGATAAAGACAATTATGCAATTATGACATTTGAAGCCTTCTTAAAAAAATGTGTCCTAAATATTCTGATCAATAAAGTAAGAAAATAAAGCATTATAATGTTGATAAAAGTGTATTCATGTGTCCTTTTGAATCTATCTAATGAGGCAAGCAATTATATTAAGGCCCAATGTTCTGATCGAAATCATCAAAATGAGATTCTTTAAACTACTCATGTTAAATATGGTGTTGATAGCATATCACTCCAGAAAACAAAAAATACAAGGAAACACAAGTCTCTTAAAGATGGGAAACAGCCAAACAGGGAAAGATCCCAACCCAAATATGGCCAACATTTTTTTTAACCCTAACCGCAAAAAAATGGAAAAAAAAATTGATACATAAAAATTGAAAACAACAAAGAGAATCCAATTTAATGCAATAACAGATCTTACCTTCTAGGATTCAAGGACGGTGGACGGACTGGCGGACTGCTCACCGCGACACTATCGGATGGCCCGAATCGAAGAAGGAAGAAAGAATGATTGCATGGGTGCGAGCTGCTGGCAAGACTCACCGCTTCGAGACCCTCGTGCCGTCGTGCTCAAAATTCGAAGCTGAAGGAAGAAGCAATGAAGACGAGAGCTGCGTCGCGCGAGAGCTTCTGAGGGTGACTATTAGGGCGAGCGAACGCTTGAACCGGCCAAAACACCGAACCGACGGGATATAGTGATATGCGAATTTTTTTTTTGTTTTCGTGGAGGGGGCACGTGCCCCCGCGGGACCCCGCCTCCCTCCGCCATTGCAATTGGTTAATGTTTGTTTTAAGTTAATATTATTCAAGGTGTTTGAAAACTCTACAATCTTAAAGGTACCTTTGATTTATTTTTTGTGGATGATGTGTTCTTCTTGTTCATATTTACGCATATGGATAATTTAAAATGATATATAATGATGTTTTCGATTTCAAAATGGCCACCAATTTTTCTTCAAAACATGATCTCCAAATTTTAGGCCTATTAATAAAAATTTTCAATGAGATTATTGATTGAACTAAGCTTTTGAACCTCACTCTCTATGCTGGAATAGAAATGGAATATTCAAAATTGTTAGCAAAATTAATACTTATTTAGCAACCAACCTCCTAACTACTTCAAAAGTTCATGCTAACCTATGCTAATGTGAATGTGCAAATACCCACCCAATCCCTCCTATTAGATTATATTCTCTTGAATTTTAATAGGAAATAAGTTGTGCTTCTAACCATCAATAAATGAAAACCCACTCCTTGTAATAGTTATGGTTCCTTTGCATATGAAGGTTCAACTTGCTCTCAGAATCTTGTTATTATTACCTAAAAAAAATTCTCCAAGTACTCTTTTAATAGAGGTCATAATAGAAGCCGAGGAATGTGAGTTGACTAAAAATAAAAGCATACAAAAATTCTCTCTCTAGTATTCCAAGCATAAACCGTGGCATTGGCATTCATAATCTCAACACAATATATTACTTATGATTCATCCGCCATGACCAGCGCTAGTAGACAAACCAAAACCTTTTATCATCCTATACCTAAAGATCATGATGTATCTCAACCTTGTCATCCTTTTCGCTGAGTGCAACTCAGATTATCATGCAAAATGATACTTCTTAATATGCCATCAAAATTTGATTTGATCGGGCATGAATCTCAATGCATAATTGAATTAGAAACCTCTGAATTCAAATTTATAACTATCCAAACTTTGATTTTAGCAAATTTATAGTCAAACTAAAGGTACCAATGAGAAGAATCCAATAACATCAAAAGTGGTTTCATTCGAGTTCGAATAAGCCTAGATCAAGTACTTGAAGAGTAAGAAGAAACTTTAGGACAATAATTTGAGAACAAATGATCTTCAAATCTCGCATTGGGTCTCAATGAGACAAATCCGATAAGCTTGATGTTATTTAATTTTGAAATTATTAAGATACTTAATTGCTGAAGAATGCGAGCTGTCCAATGGAGTATTTCGATTTTGGCTACCTATATTAGCCATGCCACCCAAAAATCTATATCCAAGAGAGCTTAGATGTTTGAAGAATTTTGGAGCTTCACCTGAGCACCACTACTAGACAGACACTTAACCGATACAATCGAATTTTCGCTCGACTACTATCATTAAACCATCACCTAACTACTGCCCGATTGCCTCCATTGGACAATCATCATTCAACCATTATCATTGACCACCACCCAACCGCTATCACTAAACCACTGCCTGATTACTGCCATTGTACAACCACCATATCCTTCGCTTTTATTTGACCATCACCCGACTGCCACTATTGGACCACCATCCAAATTGCCACCATCACCATGGCTTTTTTTCTTTTATGGTCTTTCAACATAAAAGTTATTATGTATGTTATAATATTTTATATATATGCGTGCTAAATTTTTGTGCAATACTAAAATATTGAAATCATCGTACAATATATATAAAAACTCTTGGCTAAGGACAACCCTTAATACAATCTCGAAATATCGTTCACATCAATGACATAGGCATGATTATAGCAAAGAAATCCCTTTGTTACTACCATTTTATTAGTTTTGAAAGAGATAAGTCAACATGGGGTGGGGGTTACTTCAGTTATAGTATTGAATGGACAACATCCTATGCATGGTTGGGAAAAAAAAAAACTTCCTTCTGTCATCCATCATTGCATCAATTTTATGAGAAGCTAATTAGGATTAGGAAGCAACCTTGTCTATAGCTTCAAAGGGAACATCTCAAGCATGTTTTTAGTCAAGTCCTTCCACCCAATGTTTTCATATGCATCCAAGGCAACATTATCTTCCCTAATTATAGAGAAGGACATCATTTATAACCAATAATATACACTAGTGAAATCATTTCAATTGTGCTAGGCCTTACGATTTTTATCTCTGTGTGTGTTGACCCATGCATTAAAATATGTGCGAGAGAAAGACTAAATTGGTGATTTTAGTGATGTGCATCAGCACACCGTGTCAGTTGAAGGCTCAAACGATCTCCAATTGCCAACATCTGTATCGTTGCAATTAGAACGTCAAATTTGCCTAAGAGGAGCCTCTCACTGACAATTCAAGCGAAAGCGATCAAAGCTGGTGACTAACGCTCGAAATTGACACGTGACGCTGTGAAACGGACTTTGCCATTGCATTCAGAACGTCTAAGTCACCCAAAATTGACTATAATTTTGCTTAACGAAAATCATGTGAGAAAATTGGCACGCATCCCGAGATGAAATGCATGAATTTTGAGAAAACACACGCAGGCAAAAGATTTTAGGTTATTGTCTATGTAATAATAATAATAATAATAATAATAATAATAATAATATCGTTATTATTATTATTATTATTATTATTATTATTAAAGTTTTAAAAATCATTAGAAAGAATACTTCGTATCTATCGAAATCCTGCCCATATCTCTGAGAATCCTGCCAAAATTTGGCTAAAATTCGTCTGCGTTGATGACGCCGTCGCTTCCCATAAGTCCTACGTCTTGAACGAGGCTCTGCCTCGTCATTAAAATGAAACCAAACGAGCACACAAACTTTCGCTCTCTGTCTGAACTCGAGCTCCGACCTCACCTCTTCCTCCTGCTAATTCGATCACAAGCCGCAGCCACACCTCCCTTCCGCCTCCGACTATGACATCCAGATTCGATCTTGCCTGTTTAAAATCCCTGCAGCCGATCCCTGCTCTGCTTGCTTCGGTTCTCTCCACCCGATCGGATGAGATACCTATGACCCATAAGAGATCCGCATTGAATCCCTTTTGTTTCCCAATCTCGTCAAGCCATGACCATTCAACCTTCTGTTCGAATCGTCTACACTTACACTTGCTGATCTCCTGTCTCTGTGCTGTATCCTTAACCGTACATCCCGAATCCAACATCTGATTCTCCACTCCACGTCCTCTTCCACTCTAAAACTTCAGAAGCCGAATCCACTCCATAGCAACGATCATCTCACGTCTCCAAACCCGTCGGCCACAAGACTAATACAACCTTCACCAAGCATCCCGGCCTTGCCAAGCTGTATAGCTACAGGAAGAAAACAAGTAGACCTATTCGACTTGCCTGCACCCAATATGCACCAAGCAGAGCAGCGGAAGCAGACCCGTCTTCTACCCTCCAACTCCAGTGCTAAACACAGTTTGATCCGACACCCAATCTCTTTTCAGGCCGCACATACGACTTTCCTCACAATGTTGACCTGTACTTGACGATGCTTGCTACCAGATCATGCCACACTACCGATCCCTTCACTGTATCTAACAACCAAGCTTCCACGCCACTCGATTTTGCTACAACCGAACCTCCTAGCTCTACCCCTTGTCGAATCCCCTCACCTAGTCGAGCTCTGCCCGATCTCCCAACACCTTAGCTGACCTCTATTCGCTCCATCACTCTGTCTATTAAGCTTAATACCACCTCACAAACAGTCAATTTTCCCCTCTTCCTCTCAGTGAAATTGATCCCCAATAATAGCAAACTCACTCCTCCAGCATATTTACTTAACCAAAACAAGCCTTCCCAAACTTACAGCTCTCTCTCTCTCTCCCCATCTATCTTTTTGAGATTTATATTAATATTAATAATATTTATTATTATTATTATTATTATTATTATTATTATTATAAAAAGAAGAGAGAAAGAAAGAAAAGAAAATTTTGTTGTGCTCGTCATTGTCGCCGTTACCCTCGACATCACCGTCATCACCTCTCGCCAAAGTTATAATTTCCCCATATATAAAAATCTCCAAATCCGACTTTCAGCGCTCGCGGTATCCTGGAGGACTACCTATACATGCTCTCATAGCGTGGTGGGAGGGACTTGAAGGATATGCAGTTGTAATCGATAAATTGCCAAAATGCCACTTGCTTGCAAGCAAACATCAACACGTGATAATCAATTGAATTCAGGGGAATACATAATCTAAGTACAAGAAATTCATCTCTATCATAGATGGCATACTCATGAGTAGGACATGAAGGATATGCAATAATGCAACAATGTCTGACAATCAACATAAACATACAAGCAAATATATTCAACCCTGCAAGCAATAAAAGCTAACATATCAAGTCAGCATGCAAGCTGACGTAATGAACATAAAGTCAGTGTGGAACGAATATGGTAGCTTGCTAGGAAATGTACATGGTGAAATTAGTGATGAATGCTACAACACCCTTGTAGTCAACAACAAATTAGTGTTAAGCAAATGCACTACTATATTATAAGCAAGAGAGGTGGACATGCAATGATTGTAAAGATACCCTTATGATCAACGCCAATCAAGCACCTAACAGATGCTTGAGTCCCATACAAGCAGAAGATCTTGATATGCAACGAACAATGAATGAAAAGATACACAGCGCAACATATGACGAATGCAAACATCTACTGATAGTTCATTTATGGGCAAGAATAAAGAACTCGTCAAGCACATAATAGCTCATGTAAAGGCAATAACTGTCACAACCTGACCCGATATGACCCGATAACACACAGCTCATACCCTATCCGATTGTGATAAGACTAACCCTAAGATCTCGTTGGAGAAGTACTGAAATAATACTTCCAATTTATATACTACACAGAGCCATTATTTAAAGCAATATAAGAAGGAAGACTACTGAATCTCAACATGATTTTTCTATATCATCCAAAACATATATAATCTGAAATTTATTTATAACAGTGCTTGGCAACAGAGAACACAAAAAAAAAAAAATAAAAGCTAAGCTTGCAAAAATCAAAACTTACCAAAACATACGTGCAACCCAGATCAGAGCTTATTATCCCAATTAATCAGCTCGCTGCTTACCCTTTTCTGGGCCTAAAAATAAAAGCAAAAGTATGAATGAGCTAACATGGCTCAGTAGGCTATCATATCCTAAAATAGAAATCATTAATTAAAATCAAAAGAACTGAGATCACTGTGCTGAATTATATATTGTAATTAAATACAATTAAATATACTGAAATGAACTGAATTATAAGCAAACACTTCATAATACAAACCCACCTTGGTAGCCCATTGGCTCCAACATAACAACACTTAGATAACAGAATCTCACCAGCATAACATAATCCCACCTCGGCCGCTCACTAGTGCCGTCATAATCGAATCTCATCTTGGTCGCCCACTGGTGCCAGCATAACAGAATCCCACCTCGGCTGCCCACTAGCGCCGCCATAATAGAATCTCACATCAGCGGCCCACTAGCACCGGCATACCTGAATCCCACCTCGGTCGCCCACTGGCGTCGTCATCACATCACAACACTTTACAACATATTTTTTAATGTATTTTATTAATTAAAGCATAATTTGATTGAATTAAAAATTGCCAAAATGTCCAAATGGTAGACAACAGAAATACTACTGAGTAAAAATTCACAGTTTTCAAACATAACCAAATTATCACAAATTGTATAAAACATCTTTCTGAAGTTTTAATTGAACTGAAGCACTATTTTTAGATGTCAAAATAAATTTTTGAGCAGGCAAAAATTATTGTTTTTTTTTAAATCACTCGGTAAAAAATGTTCAGAATATACTCAAAATATTCATAATCAGTGTCTATAACATAAAAAGTTATGCAGTGAAAGTCTTACCAAAATAAAGTTATCTTCATTTTTTGGTAACGGAAATGCAAATTTAAGCAAACAAATATCAAAAATATAAAATTATTGAAATCTAAAATAGGCAAAATGTAACCTACCTCGAGACGAGCAAATTTTCCAATTGGGCTAGTGGACAAAAATCGCTCTATGATTGCCAAAATCAAGTTTCCCTTTTCTCTCTCCTCCCATTTCTTCTCATTTCCCTAAAATCTTTCTATTAACGCCCAAAATGGCTAAACGCCCAAATTTATTATTGGCTTAAGGCTTAAGATATAGTGCTTTTAGATATTTATAAAATAATAATATAATAATAATATTTTAATACATTTTCAGTATAAAATTTGTAGAAATTCTTTTATGTCTTTAAAAATTATAGAAAAATATTCATAAAATAACTTATTTTATTTAAATAATTCAGATAAAATCAATTTGTGAAAGGGGCACTTGATGATCAAAAACCCCACTTGTACTGTTAGGTGCTAATTTCATAAGGAATTTTGTGAGTGCTTAAAAATTATGAAAAAAATAAAAAAACTAAAACACAATAATAAAAATATTATGAAGAAGATAGTTAATGATTTGGACTTATAACGACTCCTGAATAAATTCTTGAATATTGCAAGTCAAAATGCAGTTTTTAAATTTTTGAGTTATAATAATCCACCCACTTTAAAGAATGTTATCCTCGATATTCCCAAATCAAAATACGTCAGAATAAATCTGGGTAGAGCTGTCTCATCTCATATTTCTTCTCCCAAGTAGCCTCTATGGCTGTCCTATGCTTCCACTACACCTTGACCATCGGAATATGATTGCTCCTTAATTTTCTTACATCGTACGCCAAAATCCTATATGGCTCTTCTCTGTAGTGCAGACTTGGATGAACATCCACATCATCAGTAGATAATCTCTTTCTAGAATCAGATATCCACTTTCTTAGAGAAGATACATGGTATACACTATGTATGTCAGACTTATGATTAGGTAACAATAACTTGTAAGCAGAACTACCAATCCTCTCAACAATCTCAAAAGGTCCAATGTACCTTGGACTCAGCTTACTGATTCTTCCAAATCTATTAACACCTTTCATCGAATTGACTTTGACATAAATAAAATCACCAACCTGAAATTCCACCAATATGTGTTTCTGATCATAATACTTCTTCTATCTATCTTGTGCAGCTCTTAATCTCTCCCTGATCAGTTGAATTTTTGTTGTAATGTCATTCACAAATGTTGATCCTATCACATGTCTATCACCCATCTTTGTCAAAAATAAAGGTATCATATACTTCCTACTGTATAGGGCTTTATAAGGAGTCATTCCAATGCTGGACTGATAACTGTTATTATATGTAAACTCTATCAATAGGAAATGATCCTTCCAACTACCTCCAAAGTCCAGAACATAGAGTCTCAAAAGATCCTCCAATACCTGAATAGTCCTTTCAGACTGTCCGTATGTCTTTGGATGAAAAGCTGTACTGAAATGCAATTTTGTACCCAGACCCTGTTGAATGCCTCTCCATAATTTTGAGGTAAACCGTCCATCACGATCAGATACAATTACCTTTAGCACACCATGCAATCTAATAATATCTCTGACATATATCTGTGCCAATCTATCTACTGGATCAGTTTGTTAAATCAGAATAAAATGCACTGACTTCATCAAACGATCAATAACAACCTAAATGGCATTATGTCCTTGCCTCAATCTGGGAAAACTCATAGCAAAGTCCATCGTCTCCTCCTCTCATTTCCACTCAGAGACAGGTAACAACTGTAGAAGACCACCTAATCGTTGATGCTCTATCTTCACTAACTGACAAGCCTCACACTTTGAAATAAATTCAGCTATATCCTTCTTCAATCCAGGCCACCAAAACATACCTTTTAAATCTTCGTACATCTTACTGCTTCCTGGATGAATAGTGTAGCCTGAGTAATGTGCCTCATATAGGATCTCAGCTCTTAGATCACTAATAGAAGGAACCAATAATCTATCATTGTAGAAAATGACTCTAGAATCAGATAAAGAGGGTTCATATCTCTTATCAGCCTTAATATGATCACTCAACTTCAAATACTCTATATCTGATTTTTTAGCTTCTTGAATTCTTTCTTGTAGAGTAGGCTAAATAATCATCTGAGCTAACAATTTTGGAGCTATATCAGCAAATGCCACCTCTATCTCTAATTTCTCCAAATCTCAAGTCCACATAAGTAAGCAACGAAAGACAAGTACTTAAAGACTTCCTACTCAAAGCATCTACTACCACATTCGCCTTACCAGGCTGATACTGAATAGATAGATCATAATCCTTGATCATCTCTAACCATCTTCTTTACCTCAAATTTAGATCCTTCTGAGTAAAAATATACTTCAAGCTTTGATGGTCAGTAAAGATCTCGCATCTGACTCCGTACAAGTAATGCCTCTAAATCTTCAATACAAATACAACAGCAGCTAACTCAAGATCATGTGTCGGGTAGTTCCTCTCATGCAGTTTCAACTGCTGAGATGCATAAGCAATCACATTACCTTGTTACATTAGCACACATCTCAAACCTCTCAATGATGCATCACTAAAACTTGAAATCCCTAAGTACTTGAAGGAATAGTCAAAATCAAAGCAGAAGTCAAACGATCCTTTAATAGCTGAAAACTCTCCTCACACTCTGGAGTCCATATGAATGCTGCTGACTTCTGAGTTAATCTCATCAAAGGCAAAGAAATATAAGAAAACCCCTAAATAAACTTCTGATAATAGCCAGCCAAGCCTAAGAAACTACGAACCTCTGAAACTGTAGTAGGCATTGGTCAATCAAAAATAGCCTGAATCTTCTAGGGATCTACTGAAATGCCTGCACTGCTCATTATATGCCCCAGAAATAAAATGCTCCTCAGCAAGAACTCACACTCTAAGAACTTATAATATAATTGATGTTGCCTTAGAATCTCTAGAGCAGTCCTCAAGTGTGTTGCATGCTCCTCCTCAGATCTAGAATAAATTAGAATATCGTCTATAAAGATGATCACAAATTGGTCCAAATACCTCCTAAAGATACTCTTCATCAAATTTATGAAGACTGTTAGGGCATTGGTCACTCCAAATTGCATGACTAAAAACTCATAATGTCCGTACCTCGTACTAAATGCAGTCTTCACCACATCATCGGCCTTACCTTTAACTGATGATAACCAGATCATAGATCGATCTTAGAAAATACTGAACATCCAGCCAGCTGATCAAATAAATCATCAATCCTATGCAAAGAATACTTATTTTTTATAGTGACTTTGTTCAAATCCCTATAATTAATATATATATGCATCGTACCATCCTTTTTCTTCATAAATAGAACACGTGCTCCCCACGAAGACACACTAGGATGGATGAATCCCCTATCAATTAACTCTTGAAGTTGAACCTTCAACTCCTGAAGCTCCTTAGGTGCCATTCTATATGGAACTTTAGAGATCGGAGCAATACCCGAAAAAGATCAATACAGAACTCTATCTCCCTGTCTGGTGGTAAAGTCACTAATTCTTTTGGGAAGACATATGGAAACTCCTGAACTACAGGGACACTACTCACATAATTAGAAGAGAGTCTCACATCTCTGACAAATGTTAAAAATACTATGCTACCTTTCCTCCAAAGTCTATCCACTTCTAGAGAAGAAATCAAATAAGAGAGAACACCTCTGATTCCCTAAAATATAAAGCTCTCTCCATTCTGATACAAAGTCACTTTTTTCTTCAAGCATTCAATATGAGCCTCAAATTGAATCATCGAGTTCATACCCAAAATAACATCAAATATAAAAATAGGTAGCAAAATCAAACTAGATCTCCAAACTCTATCAAAAAAATAAACCCTACTAGCTACCATTTCATCTCCCGTAGGCAAAAATACAAATAAAGAAACATGTAATAATATGGAAGACAAATCGAGAGAATCAAAATATTGCTCAGACATGAAATAATGGCTAGCACTAGAATCAAATAAAATATGGCAAGGATATGTAGAAATATAAGCTGTACCTATCACAACATCTAGGGACTCACTGGCCTCTTGTTGCATCAGACTGTAAACTCATGGATGCACTGAGGTCAAAACAACAGAACTACCTACACCTTGTGAGCCTTCAAAAAGCTGACCTCGTGATACCAAACCAACATTCCGGCTAAGTGGTACTGCCCTCAGCCTACCTACTGTCAATTGTGTAGAGCCTTTGAAATCAGAACGTCTATCAAAACCACCTTATGGACACTCAGCAATCCTATGTCCAAATTGACCACAATAAAAATATATGCCTGATTCTCTATAATACTAACCACTGTGCCTTCTACCACACTACTGACATAATGGGGCCTCACTCATTGAACCCCCAGAACTAACAACACTGCCTCAATCTAATCCAAAAGAAATTGCTACTGGCTGTCCCCTCCTTCTGAACTCAATAAGTCCAAACCTGCTCTTCTTCCCAGCATGACTACTGCTAGCTGTTTCACCACTAAATCCCTTCTTACTTGCAGCCCATCACTACTGTACTACTACCATATCAGTCTCTATCCTCTTGGCCCTCTTGACCAACTAAGCAGTCTATAATATAATGTGCCAATAGTGGCTGCCTTAAAGTATCTAAGAGTCCCTCCAAAAATTGGTAACACTTCTCCTCAGAAATGTCAACTAACTATGGAGCAAACCTGGAGAGAGCAGTAAACTCTACCTCGTACTACATCATTAACATGCTCATCTGAATTAACTTCAGAAAAGAGCTCTACAACTGTCTCCTAGCAGACGGAGATACAAATCATGTCTTGAATGTCTCAGCAAACTCATCCAACGTAATCAGGGTATTTGTATGACCTTGAAACTTCTCTCTTTTTTGGCCCAACCACCAGTGCTCTGCCTCGCAATCAAATAAAAATACAACAAATGCAACTCTTCTCTCAGAAGGATAATGCATCCCATCTAAAGTCTTCTGTATCCTCATCAGCCAATCCTCAGCTGCTCTAGGCTCAATAGCACATGAAAGTTTAAGAGGCTGTAATCTCATGAAATTTTATAAATATCTATCCATGTCATTAGATCAGGTACCAATAACCCATGTGTGAGCCTCACCAATTAGCTGTGCTGCTATACCTGGAATCTGAGAAATTGCTTTAGAACTGATCACATAAGCTATACCGTAAACTTGAGCTGCCTGACTAGAACTTTGATTATTGGTCATATCTGGATATGGCTGAGGTGGATCAGTCATCTCAAAATACAGCTGAATGTAACACATGTATATGAAAATAAATAAAATGAGCACCCAAAACTATCCAGAAGCATCTCACTCTTCTACAAATTAAATCCTATGGCTATGTTACAATTCACTTCTCTAACCTTGCTTTGATACTAAAAATCTTGTCATAACCTGACCCGATATGACCTGATAACACACAGGTCATACCGTATTTGATTGTGACAAGACTGAACCAAAGATCTGGTTGGACAAGTACTGAAACAAAACTTCTAATTTATATACTACACATAGCTACTATTGAATGCAATATAAGGTAAAAGACTACTAAATCTCAAAATAATTTTTCTATATCATCAAAAATATATATAAACTGAAATCTATTTACAACAATGCTTGGCAATAGAGAACAAAAAAATAAAAGCCAAGTCTGCAAAAATCAAAACTAACTAAAACATGCCTACAACTTAGATCACAGCCTGTTATCCCAACTACTCAACTTGCTCCTTACCCTTCTCTAAGCCTAAAAACAAAAGCAAAAGCAGAAATGAGCTAACACGGCTCAGTAGACTATCATAGCCTAAAGCAGAAATTAATAATCAAAACCAAAAGAACTGAGATCAATATGCTGAATTATAAACTGTAATTAAATACAATTAAATATACTAAAATGAACTGAATTATAAACAAATACTTCATAACAAAATCCCACCTCGGTAGCCCATTGGCTTTGGCATAACAACACTTAGGTAATAGAATCTCACCAGTATCACAGAATCCCACCTCGGCTGCCCAATTGTGCCGGCATAATAGATTCCCACCTTGGCCGCCCACTGGCACCGGCATAAAAGAATCCCACCTCGACCGTGTGGGTCTCCAAAAGGACTCTACTTATGGGGAACAGAATATAAAGGGTATGACCGCACTATCCTGTAGGACAAAATGATCGTAGACCTTTGCACTCTACATAAGCAGACTAATAAAAGGGCATGTGGGATTATACATATGATTAACCATGGTAGATAGAGGCTTTGACCTACACACCATGATGAGTCATAATATGCATAACCCAAAAGTCATGAGATTTCCCCCATTCGATACATCAGCTTGAATGGGATTTATTTGATGTGGGGATCGGCTTCCCATGGGTGCAAGCCCCTGTGGTTAATTACATGTTAGACATCAACCTAAGAAAACTCTTGATTAAGGATGCTATATTATTCTCTTAGATGGGTTTGGCGTATTGGGAAGAATCTAGGCTCTCCTAATCAAGGGGATGAAAGGATCAATTGGGCTAACCAATAAGCACGGATCATATAATAAATTAGAGGGTTAGAAGTGATTAAACTGGTGGAAAAGAAAGAGACATTACACTCCAATCATGTGTGAGGGAAGGATGGAGGTGGCACCATCTATGTAACGCATATGGGTGGGATTTATAGTCTCTGATGGATAGAGAACTTACACACCAATAAGGTGTACGATAGTACACTAGTACCCCACACCTTTGAACCTAAATCTATAAAGGACATAGTATGAAACACCAGTACTAATATCCATGGCCTAACTAATGCAATCTGGACTTATATCTGCCTGAAAAGAAAGCTAGCTAAAACCAGCTAATCGTATAAAATACATGCTGTCCAGTCTTTATAAAAGATGGGTGGGTGGCTAAGTTTTTGAAATTTGAGGCCGACATCTAGAGAAATTCCTAAGTGATCTCGTATTTTTGAATAGTATTATGCTCCTAAAATTAATGCAAATAAATTTTAATTTTGATTAGTTTCTAATGCAATGCATGCTGGTTAAAGTATCCATATCAAGAATACATAATTTTTTCTTAAAAAGGCTTATAAAATAATTTTTTTAGAAAGACTAGGCTTTCCCAGGTTCAAAACCTCATCCTCATATATTAGATTATCTGAACTCTACCCGCAGGCGGGGAAGTGTCTTAATAAGGAGGAGAGAATACATTGATATGTATGCGACCCCGGACGATTCCGGCTATTCCCTATATCGTTATTTTTTTCTATATTATTTAATTTTTAAAATTTTAATTTTAATTACGAGTAGAAAAATTTTATCCCTAGAGAGTCTAACGTAGTTCAAATACATACACATGCAAGAAAGAAACCTATAAAAATCATGTCATTTCTACTACGCAAACAGTAAGTAAATCATCACATCAAAACCCCAGAAAAGAGTGTCCAAAGTCCATGGCAAGTGCGATATAATATACAATCCATAATATAGAAAAGTAATGATGGCTAGGATCCACCGACAACAACCTCGATTCTAATCCTATAGAATGACGCAAATCTTAAAATTTGGCATTTTTAGTCTTCATCGTCATCTTCTGGTTCTTTTGGTTCTTCTGTGGATCGCCTTCCTTCGGTCCTCTTGTGGTACATCTTTAATAGGATATCCAAATGAAGAGAAATTCTTTGTAGGGGGGCTTTCTTTTCTCTTTGGATCCTTAATCTTTTGTTAAAATTCCTCATTTTAAAGATTTTTACAACTCTTTACTTTGAATACATTACATAAAAGAGAAAAAATATAGACTCTCCTTTAGGGTTATCCTAAGCAATTAAATTTAAATATCCCAAGAAGTTATATATGAAATTAAATTACTCAAACCAGCCACACTTGGCCATGATCTTATTTTTATTTGGGGGCTAAGCAGCTGAAGCACCTGTAGTTGTTATTTAAGATTTATTTATTTTTAGCCCCCTTTTAGTGCTGTATGAGCATGGCCACCTGCAAAAAATATCATCAGTATCAAAATCGCTCCTAGCCTATGGGTAATCTATCGTCCATCATATCATAGAGATAATGCAGTCAGTAAAATTATCATCATAGAAACCATCATAAAAATCTAACACAAGTAAACTAAAATAACCAGTACACGTGTCACATGCAAATCGCCACATCACAGAGACAGAAAAGAAAGAAAACATCGGCCTAACCTAAAGCTAGAAGTTGTGTCCTAACAAATAAATCTAAGTGTGTGTAGGCTGTGTGGTTTTAGGTATATCCTATATAGGATGGTTTAGTTAAAGTTATTTGTAACTTGATTTATTGAAGGTTAAAGGGAGACTTTAGTTTAAGTGTAAGTATTAATACTGTAAGATTGATTTTAAGAATTTTATTTTAGTGTTTGGTTGACTACTACCTTTGTTGCTCATCGAGGCCATGAGGTTTATTTCACCCTCCTTGGGGCTAACTTAATAGCCTCGTAGGCCTGGGTTACCCAATAGTAACCAATTTTGTTGAGTTACTTTAGTTTGTTGAAAATTAAAACAAAGATAGATTGAGTGATTTATTATCAGGTTAAAAGGTTGATTTTAAAAGACTAACTTATGATTTGATTAGATTTTAGGTGTGTTATTATCTTCTACAATTTTCATGTTATGATTAAACTCTTGATAAGTCTCTTATTTAGTTCAATTGGTTAGTTAAGTTCTAATTCATTTGCATTCAATATTAGAGGTGTTTTGGATTAAATGTGTAATTAATTAGAAGAGGGGGGTCTAATGAATCAAGGTTTAGGTTGTAGGAGTCTTTTACTTAACATGTTTTAGTTTAAGTTTGCTCTCTTGATTTTGTCACTTGTCTCTCATGTTTGGATTCATTAAAGGGTGATTAACTAATTAGTTAGATTTAATTTAAGTGTATGTTAAAACTTGTCTTTTAAAGATTATGTTTGTTATTAATGATTTAGTTAACAAAAATTAAGTGTTTTCACGCCTTCTTATTCAAATTATTATTGATTTGTTAAGGGGGGCTTTTAATTATTAATTGGTTGTTGCTTATGGTTAATCGATTTTAAGCCAATGACACACTAATTCTATGGTAGAATATCACTACACATTTTTTAATGTTTAGTCCTTCTATCCTAAGGGAACATGCATCCTAAGTCTATGTTTTCTAAGATTCAACCCTTAATTTTTGTCCTTAGGTGTCACTAATGGTGTATAGGATAAAATAATGCTCATTTCTAACCCTCTTAGACATACACCTCTGTAAATGGGTTTAGGGATTTAAAATGAAAGAAAGCAATCCTAGTTATAAATGAAGTTTCTATAAGGTCCTAAGGGTAAGGTAATGTACATACAGAACGGCTCCCTAAAGGCTATCTATGTTTTAAGAGAACTTACAACACCGAGGGCTATGACCCAGTGGTTCTGCTCGTAGCACCCCCACCAGAATGAATGGGGGCGACTGATTTGTTTATGTAAACTCCTTCGTCATAGCAACTCCAAAGGATCCCTTCTCCTTTGCTTTTCCAAATGCACCTCACAAAATACAGACAGGCAAAGGAAAGATGGTATTAGAGCACAAAAATAATTAATATAAAAATAATTAAAATAAAAACAATTAAAATACTAACATACCTTTTTTCAGGCTTAAACACCGGTTGAGCCATTTGCCATTTAAATCTTTCAATCTTTCAAACACTTTCCCATATTTCATCTCAAAACACATATAGGAAAGTAGTAGTAGGGGAAGAGAGAAATAATAGAGGGAGAAGAAGGAGTGGTAAGGAGAAAAATAGAGTCCAGGTTTACTTGCCAAATTTTCACCTACCAAACAAATACCCGACAAATTCTAGTGTCCAACATATCTCGCATTCTACTAAAGAAAAACTCATAAGGGCCATTCCAAATGACTACTCATTTCTAATCATGCAAAGAAATAACCCCACACATTCGTCTTTTCGAATCAACCACACAACACTTTGCCAAAAGTTTAAAGTCAATCTCATGTCGTTATAAAGAAAAGAAAGAAAGATAGTTTGATGCCAAATTATTTTTCAAAGTTCAAGAGGTGTCTCAATGTAATTGCCAACATAATTTTTGTATAAAACTCCAACACATGAAGAAGAACCCCAAATATGTTCATGGTCCAACCCAACATCATCCTCTAAATGAAACTAAAAGTAGAAAATTGATTCCACGTCATTTCATTCTTTCCAAAATTCAGGGAATTACTTTAACCAACATAAAGCAAAATAGCATTCGAATATACAAAGAAACCAACTCACATTTAAAACCCATGAAAGTTCTCCAACGCTTCTCTAAAGGTGCTTTATAAAAGACTCATGAATTATCACCATTTCTCTTTTTTTTTTTCAAATCACAACACATAACAACTCATGCCACAAATGCATAGAAAGGTTATTGAAATTTTCTCCCGTATGAATATAGAATGCAACGAAATATGGGAAATTCTTCAGTCATGATTCATAAAACCAATATCATTCTCAAAGCACCAACGATTTCCTTTTTTATATCACATGCACATGAATAGAAGTAAAATCTTAAAGTAATAAGGCACATATACTTGCATATCTAACCTACTTGCATGTCATTATACAAAAGAAAGCATTACTATTGCACAGGAGTCCCCATAAATTTCTCTAATAATAATCATGAGAAAGAAAACTTGATGCCAAACATGACTTTGGAGGAAGAATAAATAAGCTAAACTTGAGTATATTTGAAGACCTACATATCTACACTTCCAACTTAACATATTTTGAATGTACATACATGCATAGACATTGTTGAAGGATACAATTGGAATATATGATTGAGTAAAATCTTTCCAAAGATTCATGTAGCTTTCCAATAGTGCACCCTATGTATCAAGAATGCAATCTTTCATAATTAAGAGTTATTGGGAAGAGGAAGGATACCAGTGCTCTTTTGAAGTCTCCAAACAATACAAACATAATTTTTTTTATGCAAGAAATAAATTACCACTTCAAATAGAAAGCCATTTCTCTAAAGAAGAAGGGACCTAAACATGCGTGCTAAATGCAAGTAAAAATAACAGTTACACAAGTCACCTCATATTCACAATATATATGTCTTGCAGCCTTCTCTCATGAACAATTATTCTCAAGCTCTCTCTCTCTCTTTTTTTTTTTTTTACTTAAGCCTCATTTCACAAAAATATGCTATGGATTGAATGGTGAAAGCATATAAACAATCTTCAACTAATCACTATTTATAGGAAAAACGCAACTACAAGAGCATACGATGAAATTCTCATGCCTAAGCTTTTTTTTATATAAAGTTATAATTCAAACAAGATCACCATATCACTTTTTTTTTTAAGGCATTCCATCAAGTAACTTGCATGCGGCATGTAAGTTGAGGTATAGGAAGTTATGGATGATCAAGAGAAGTTGAAATCCTCTTATCTACACTTAAGAGAATATGAAATATCCCCTTTCTTCTTCTTCTTTTTTTTAATAAAATTAGAGAGTGAAACATGCCAAATTTATTTCAAATATCTTCAAAGTCATAGCCTTAAGGTGCGTGAGCAAATATGCATTGACGAAACTAGACGAGATATATAACAATCTTATGAGAAATATTCAACTCCCACAACAGGCATATATAGGAACGAGAGCATGAGTCTACTTCAAATGAGAACATCTTGAGACTTTTTTTTGTGATCATCCACAAAGTTCTGAAATGAATTTATCATATTTAAAAGCTTCTAAATGCCTTTACTAATAAACAAGTCTTTGGCGTTCAAATAAGGCTTCAGCAAAGCAACAAATGAAAGAATCTCATAGTGCCCTTTTCTTAGAAACATTTCATCGAACAATTGGTGTGCATTAACACAAAGCTAAATAAGTAAGCCAATGGTGAATGTCATGTTTCCACCATTTCACCCAACCATACAAAGAGAAGTTTCACTTATATTCTGAATTAAAATTACTGCAACACCATGAGAAATGAGATTCCACCAAGTCACTTGTATACAAAAGAACATAAGTGGAAAATAGCAAATATTAAAGACACTAGATGACAGTAGAATCCATCTGGTAAGACAATCAAAGCATGATGTCCTACAATATTGGATTTTTTTTATAACACTCAAGTTCTAGAGGAATCAAATCTAAGCAATAAGCAAAGAAAGAAAGAAAAAAAAAGATGGAAGGAAGAGAATAAGAAGAGGAAGAGAATGGGGGTATGAGGGAGGAAGGAAAAAAAAGAACAGGAAGAAGCAAGGAAGAATGAAGAAGAGAAGAAGAAGAAGAAGAGGAAGAAGAAGAATAAGAGGAGGAAGAAGAGGTTACCTGCCCTAGAGAAAAAGGAGAAGCTTCGGTTGAGGCGAGGAAGTCTGGAGACGGAGTCGGACGACTCTAGTGATGGTGTCGACTAGGGCGGCGTTGGGTCCGGTTCTCACGTGCAAATGGCGACGTGAGTAGGGAGTCGGAGCTTCCGTCAGGTCCTGCTCGCGCAAAGGAGAGAGGTCAGAAAGGGAGGGGGGTTCTGTCGTATGGCCATGTGAATCGAGAGGAAAAAAAGGAGAGGAGAGTGAGGGAGAGAGCTGGAGTGTGAATGATGGATCCCCTCTCGTGAATGGGGGAGCCAAAGGTTATCCCCGGGAGAGTTGCGAGAACCTCGGAGATAATTCTGCTGCCTCGCCTTCTCGATCCCGCCTCTATACACCGATCAAGCAAGTGTCCGCTACCTTCCTCTAATCAACGCCTGCATTCTTTCTCAAAATGAGTAGATCACGTGACTGAGGACTGTGACAATGGCAAAATCAGGTTTCTAACGTAGTCGGAGCTGTCAGATCCATTTTTTGATCTAGTGACAAGATTCAAACTATTAAGAAAGTCAAATATACTTGAATAGAAATCAAACCAAACTGATTTGGGATAAACTTAGCTCAAACTAAGTCAATTTGAGTTTAATTGGGCTTAGTCAATTTAATTAAATAAAATTAAAGTCAAATTACAATTGATTTGGGTCAGCTTGAACTCATCGTGGTCAAAACAAGCTACTCGGGATTAATTGGATGTGGTTGAGTATAATTCGACTCAATTCGAGTTGATTTGAGCTCGAATTAGGCTCGATGAGGTTCAATCAAAGCAATCAAAGTCCCTCAAAGGTGCTCACATGAAAATTGAGGTCAACAAACGGACCCCTAACAGGTGCGACGAACAACGAGTAAATCATATGTGTTAGCGTTAACCTCCTTATCCCTAGGAAGATTCAACCCTATAATCAACTAATGAAACTCACTAAGAAAATGCAACCTTATAACCCACTAACAGGACTCATTAAGAAGATGCAGTCCTAGAACCCACTAACGAGATTGGAGAAACATGCAATCACAACAATCACACAATAAGTGTCCCATCATGCTATGATCACACAATCACACGATGCTCATGTAACCATGTCTCAATCACATGATCATGCAATCAAGCTATCATATCACCTAATCACAATATCACATAATCAAATCGATATCACCTAACCATGTCACAATCAACTAATCGTATAATAATAACCCAATCACACTTCAATCACGCGACCGCGCAGTAATCACTCTATCATGTGGTGAATATATGATAATCTCCTAAGCATATCAAATCACATACTAATGGGCAGGCGTTCATGCAATAATCATTCAAATATATAATGATTGGCCAATTATATAATAATTACCCAATAATGCACACACAATAACACAATGATCACTCGATCATGCCATGATTATATGATCTTGTAATAATACATAATCACGTCATAACCACACAACCACATAATATTCATATGATCATCCCCTAATTATTTAGTAATCACGTAATCATACAATGATTCACATAATCACACAATAATCACTCGATGTTATGCTCACACAATCATGTAACAGTCATTGAATCATGCAATGATCATACAACCATATATCAATCATTCAGTATATAATGATCACCCAATCATGCAAATATGGTAGGATAGAAGGGAGAAAGAAATCCAACACTCGACTGACCAAATCAAAACAATGAATGAAGGAGACTCAGCACTCACTAGACTAGCAGCGAGAGAGAGTCAAAGGAAAGAGGTCAACTAACAACCTAACCAGGTTGAAATGATAGAACAGGAGAAGAGATCTCACGTTCACATGAACAGATCGAAGCAACATCACAAAGAGCCAAAGGAGACTCAACGACCACCTAGAACACATGTCTAAGATGACACAAGGAGAAAGGAACTCAAAAATCAATTGATTAGATCAAAGTAATAAGGATAACAGTCCAATGAAAGTAATCAAAGAAAATAATGGGATCATATCTCTTCTTGACCACATTGCAACAACATAATAGAGAAAGGAAAAGGGTGTCCCACATCCACCTGACCATATTTGCAACAGCGAATGGGGACAACTCAATGTTCGTTCGACCATATTCAAAATAACGAAACAAAGAGTTAGGAGGAAGGGAGTTTCATATTCGCATGACCACATCGCAACAGCAAATGAGAATGACTCAATATCTACCTGACCATATTCGCAACAATGAATAAAGAGCCCTCCCGAAGTCTAATGCCCACCTAACCATCTTCAAAACAATGAGACAAAAGAGAGAAAGAATCCAACATCCACCTGACCATATTCGCAATGGAGGATGAGGATGACCCAATGTTCACTTGACCATATTTGCAACGTCTACACAAAGGGTCAAAGAGAAGGGGAGTTCAACATTCTGCTGACCATATTCATAATGATAAATGAGAACAGCTCAATATCCACTTGATCATATTCGTAACAACAGAATAAAGAGCTTCCTTGAAGTTTAATGTCCGCCTGACCATATTCATAATAACAGGACAAAAGAGAGTCCAACATTCACCTGACCATATTCGAAATGATGAATGAGGATGACTCAATATTTTCCTAACCTTATTTGAAATAGAGAAATAAGGAGTCACTAGAAAACTCAACAACCCCCAAATAGGAAATAAAAATAGGGGGAATGAAGAGGTGGTGAAGTAAGTCTCCAGGGGACTCTGTCGGGCACCCAACCAAAAGAGGGGAGTTCAATATTCGCTTGAACATATTCACAACGATGAATGAGATTGGCTCAATATCCACCTGAACATATTCACAACAGTGAATAGAGAGCCCTCTCGTAGTCTAATATCCACCTGACCATATTCGCAATGGTGGGATAAAAGAGAAAAGTCCAACATTCACCTGACCATATTCGCAACTGCGAGACAAAAGGTTAAAGAAAGGGGGTGAATTCATCATTCACCTGACCATATTCACAACAGCGAATGAGAACAGCCCAATATCCACCTGACCATATTCACAATAGCGAATAAAGAGCTTCCTCGAAAGTCTAATATCTGCCTGATCATATTTGCAACAGCAGAGCAAAAGAAAAAAAAAGTCTAACATTCACCTGACCATATTCGCAGTAGTGAATGAAGATGACCAAATGTTTGCATGACCACATTCACAACAGCAAGACAAAGCATGAAAAGAGAGAGGGGTTCAACATCCACCTGACTGTATTCGTAATGGCAAATGAGAACAGCTCAATATCCACCTGACCATATTCACAACAGCGAATAAAGAGCTTCCCCAAAGTCTAATGCCTTCCTGACCACATTCACGACAGCAGAGCAAAAGAAAAAGAAGAGTCCAACATTCACCTAATCATATTCATAATAATGAATGAGGACTACTCAATATTCGCCTGACCACATTCATAACAACGAGACAAAGAGTGAAAGAGAAAGAAGAGTCCAACATTCACCTGACCATATTTGTAACAACGAATGAGGACTACTCAATGTTCGCCTGACCACATTCACAACAGTGAGACAAAGAATGAAAAGAGACACCTCCATAACCACCCGATGTACATGAGCATGGTGCTATGGGGGAGAGAGAAGTACAAGGGAGAAATTTCTAGTAGTTTGCTTTCTAAGAAATCCTAAACTCACACTTTAGGTACCATATGGTAAAGGATAAATCATCGTGGCCATGAGTAATCCAAAATAAAAGTAGAATCCCTTAGGCAAAATTGAAATCGTATACAACAAAGAGTAATCAACTGATGTATATCTCTCTAAACGAGGAGGAACATACAAGTAGCAGAGTAGAAAGTGATCTCACACTAAGGAAAGGGTAACTAAAATAGCGAGGGGACACACTCGCCACTAAGAATAACAATCATTTTGAGGATCAATAATTATTAAAGAATCACAATGGTGACACTCAAACTAACTAATGGAATCGTATGAGAGATGCAAGCAACATCTACACATCCCAAGAATCGCTCCTACAGTCAAGAGCAAGATTTCAGGGGAGACTATATTGCTAAAGGAAGTAAGGAATTGACTTTCTACTGGAAAATCTGAATCCATTAAGAAATGATGTTAACATCATAGGTAGGGAAAACACATCTGCGCTATAAGGGCAGAGTTATAGTACCAGAAATAAACACAAGGTCATCCCTAAGCAATTACAATGATGCTTCGAAGGAAGGAAAAAAAAGGAGAGAAATTTGGAGGAGCTTGGGCTCTTGGAGAGTAGAACAGGGTTCCACCTGTGACAAGGGCAACCGATTCTACTCAACTAAGAGCTCCCCTCTCTTTTAACATCATATTTTATATATCTTCATACTATGTTCATAATTATAGATTAAGTATACTTTACATTATCAAAGATAACACACGGTAGAGGGAACATTTATCATGTCCATGAGTTACTTCTAGTATGAAATATCCTCTAATAATTGGAACACGAAGAGAGGGAGATGTGGTTGGCTTTGGTAACCTAGGCCATATTCTCCACATGAATAAAACTGGGGAGAGAGAAATTATACACATGGTCTTAAAGGAGAAACGTATTGGCTTTAATAACCCAGGCCACATTCGACTCATGTGAATGATTTAGGGAGCAAAGCTATCACAATAAGATTTATATGAGAGGAAAATTTACATTATGATAGTGGGTCAACATCACCATACCTGACTAACAAAGGTTAGATATGGACCCAATATTGTATCTTATAAGAGATCTAAATTATTAGTTTTGATAGCCCAGACCACGCTTGGGGATGAAAAACAAAACTGGAGAAAATTAGCCTTTAAAGGGATCAAAATAAGGTCTCATGCAATCAACACCAAGGTGATTGTTGGGCATGGATGCAAGCACGAATACCCCTATGGCGTATTTATATACAACTTTTAAGGGTACCATCATACTTTGCATGATGAACATCACATGGTAGAGGACCAATCATCGTGGCCATGGACTACCAAAAAGTAGAGGGAATCCTTTCAAGCTATATCTATACATAGGGATATTTACAGGTGGCGGATGGGTGCCCCCTGTGACGTGCAAACTCAAGTGTAGTACTTTCTCAAGTACTGACCGTTGATGATAGGCATGGGGTGAACACCATTCAAATCAACTAACAGGTAAGAGCCACCTTCATATACTTGCTCTATGGTGAAGGGCTCTTCGCAAATAGGCTCAAACTTACCACCTTAACGATAATGCGAGATGATAGGCCTACACAAGATAAGAACTAAATCACCGACCTAGAAAGCATGGGGTCAAATAAGGCGATCATGTGCCTGGGCCATACGGGCCTAATATAATTTAAGGTTTTAATGAGCTTGTAGACGAAGCTCTTATAAACTATCAAGTTCTTCCAATCGTAGTCGGGCATTATCCTCATGGGACAGATTGTGGCTAACTGCCACACGTAGTGAGAGAAGCTCAACCTCAAGAGGGAGGACAGCTTCAACCCCGAAGGCTAAAGCATATGGGATAGACTAGGTAAAAGTACGGTATATAGTCCTGTAGGCCCATAATGCTTTAGGCAATTTATCGTGCCATTCTCTTTTATTTACTGCAAGTATTTTCCTTATCAATTAGACTAAGGTCTTATTAAATGCCACAGATAAACCATTAGCTCTAGGATAGTAAATGGAGGAATAACGCCAATTGATATTATGGCAGCGGGTAAATCTAGCAATTTTGGTGCTTCTAAACGACGGGCCGTTGTCAAAGATTATACGGCGTGGAACACTGAAATGGTAAATAACATGATCATGATAGAAGCGCATCACATCTTTTTAATTTAACTTCCTTAAGTGGGATGGCTTCTACCCACTTAGAGAAGTAATCAGTGGCAGCTAGGATAAACTTATGACCCCTAGAGGAAGGAGGGTCAATATGACCTACTACATCTATGCCCCAACTCTCAAAAGGCTAAGAAAACACTATGGGGTGCAACGAATTAGGATGTTGGTTGATGAAAGTGCTATGGATCTAGCATTAATGACATCTTTTAGCGTGCTCCATACAATCACGGATCATAGTCGGCCAATAATAACCAAGGTGCTTAATTCTGACCTTCATCTTAGGTCCAAACTGATGAGCACCACAAACTCTCTCATGTATCTCGCCCATGACCTTACGAGCCTCCTCGTTGTTGAGGCAACGTAACCACATTTGGTCAAAAGAGCATCGATACAAAGTTTTATTCATGTAGGAGAATGATAAAGCTCTTTTTCTAATTTGGGTGGCAAGAGAATGATCATTTAGGAGTCTACCATATTTTAAATACTCCATAAAAGGGACTCTCCAATCTGACTCTTCCCCAACAGTAAACACTGCAAGGGTCTGATCAGGAGAAGGGGGAAAATCTACAGGGCACAAGGCTTGATAATATTGGACAATAATAAACACCTGGTTTCCAATTAGGTCAGCCAACTCCTTAGCAAGTTTAACTAGTGCATCTGCTCTACCATTTTTAGATCGAGGGACTCTAACTAAAGTTACTTCAGGGATTAAATAAAGAAGCTCCATTGCCCTATTGTGATAAGGCAAGAGCTCGGGTTTGAGAACTTTGAAGATTCCAGCCACTTGATTAATGATTAGTTGAGAATCGCCAAAGATTTTCACCCGCACAACATTCATTTGAATGGCCAACTCCAACCCCAAAATTAGGGCTTCATACTCTGCTTCGTTATTAGTATGAGGCTCTGAAAGACTGTAGGAGTAACGGAGGGTGTGGCCTTCAGGAGACACGAAAACTAGCCCTAAACCTACCCTAATCATGGGAGTTTCATAAGGATGCAGTGATTTGACAGAAGATGCTCCATCAAAATAAAACTCCCAAGTAGGGGGCTCCTAATCTTCCACACTCATGATTAGTTCATCAGGTAAATCATCATTAAGTGGAGAATCATAGGGATCGGATGAGTAGTAAGAAAATCAGCTAGAGCCTATCCTTTGACGGCCCACTGGGGGACAAAGGTAATGTCAAATTGCAGTAGGATCATAGACCAACGTGCTAGACAACCTAAAAAAGTTGGACGGGTCATCAGGTACTTTAAAGGGTTGACTCTAGAAATCAAACTGATCTTGTGTGAGAGCATATAGTGTCTAAGCTTCTACACAGTAAAGATCAAAGCCAAACATTATTTTTCCATTGTTAGGTACTTTAGCTCTGCAGGAATTAAGCATCTACTCAAGTAATATAAGGCATTTTCCTTGCCTTCTTCATTCTCTTGGGCTAAAAGTGCACCAAGTGACTCATCCAAGGCCGTAGTATAAAGAATCAATGGTCTACCCAGGATGGGTGTAACTAATACAGGGGGACTCATCAGTTAGCACTTTATACTCTTAAAAGCCTAGCCTCCTGATAATTCCTATCCCAATGAAAGCGGGCATTCTTCTTTACTAAAGTAATAAAGGGATGACATCTACTGGTAAGGTTGGAGATAAATCTCCGCAAGAAAGTAAGCTTACCCTAAAAGGACCTCAATTGGGTAAGACTCTTAGGGTGTTTCAAGTCCACTATGGATTTAATCATGGAGGGATCAATCTCAATGCCTCGATAGCGAATAATGAAATCAAGAAACTTCCCCACAGTAATGCCAAATACGCATTTTAGGGGATTCATCTTCAAACTATGCTTGTGCAGGCACTTAAAAATGATTCGTAGATCTAGAAGGTGATCACTATGGACCTTGCTTTTGATTATGAGGTCATCCACATAACATTCGACTTGCTCGTGAATTAGCTCATCAGAAATGGCAATCATAGCACGCTGATAGGTGGCCTTGGCTTTCTTGAGGCCGAAGGGCATCACCATGTTACAGAACACACTGATAAGGGTGCGAAAAGCAGTGAATTTCTCATCTTCAGGGGCCATCTTTATCTGATTATAACCAGATAAATCATCCATGATGGAGAAAATGCTATGTGATGATGCAATATCAACCATCAACTCAGGGATGGGAAGGGGAAAATCATCTTTGGGACATGCCTTATTCAAATCACATAAGTTTATACAGACACAGATCTTACCACTATTCTTCTAGACTAGAACAACATTGGCAAGCCAAGTGGGATACTTCTCTTCGTGAATGAAATCAGCTTCTATAAGCCTCTTAGTCCTAGCGATCACCTGTTGCTCAATCTCCAACCTCATTCGATGAGGTGACTATTTAATAGGGACTGCATCAAACTTAATGGCCAACTTAAGGACTTCTACTTCTAGATCTAAACTAGGCATCTCAGTATAATTCCAGGCAAAGCAATCTCTAAACTCATATATGAGTTCAATATATTCTTGGGCCTCTGACTCGGATAACAAAGCACTATAAAAAAATGGGTCGAGGATCCGATTCGGTACCCAAATTGATCTCTTTTAATTCATCTATGGCCGAAGTGACGCCATCTTTGAACTCACATGGAGCATCAAGGATCCTGTCCTCCGCCTCATCCGGGTCTTCATCGTCAGGGATGGAAACAATCGGGTAAGAATGGGAGATAACACGGATGTTGGCAGAGGGAAATTTATCTTTCTCAAAATAACCTACACCCCATTGAGTTTGAGATAGATCAGTTCGCCAAACACGGGCTTACTGTAGAGCTTGCCCCTAAAACCAAGTTGAAGGGATAAAATCTCACTCAGCATAACTATCCACAAAAGGGGAAAAGTACTGAGGGACATGCGTGACCTCATCGTCTATAATGGATTCCACAGGACCTTGTACATCAGTACTCTGTGGGACACCTACACTATAGAATAATGATGCATGCTAGCCAGGCTGTGGTGGCACATAGAGAGTGTGCAACTCTTGTACAGGGCGGCCATCAGAGTGTAGTGCACCACGAACACTAGTGGAAGGTGTAAGGGAGGGCTGAAGACTGGATTTCTTAACTCTCATCCCGTATATCTGACAAGAAATGGATTACCGACTAGTAGTCTGACGTCCAACATCTACATCATCATCTGAGCCACTATCAATGACTAGGCCACCTTTAGGTATCAGATACCTATGGAATATAGGATATGAACTATAATCAGTAACACTAAAGTCAGGTGAGGGAGCTGAATGATGAGGAGCATGGATCATCTCGTCATCAGAATCAGACTCAACAGTCAAAGTGGAAGTGTAAAGGTACGAGGGAAGAGAAATTTGAGTATCAAAGTTCCTCGGAGGGCAAGCTAATTCTCTACCTTGACCCCTACCCTACCATCCTCTACCTCTACTAGGGGGAACATTGTGCCCAACTACAAACTGAAAGGAAGATCCAACAGGATCTACAGTGGAAATATATGCCTCAATACAAATTTGTGAAGGACCTTATACTAGTGGTTGTATAGGACCCTGTGTCAGTGACTGCGCAGGACCCTGTATAACACTAGTAGGTATCATTGGTGACTGGGCAGTGGGAGGTCTACGGGCCTTTTGAGGCATGTAATACTCGACGTCATTATAAATAGAGACCTCATACACGAAAAAAGATTGAGTATCTCCAAGAATGGAGAACTCTACATCATTCCTCATAGACTTCATGTACTGGTGCAATGTAGAGCGCACCATCCCATGCTCATGAATCCAAGGCCTTCCTAAGAGAGCCTTATGCGAGGTATCTGCTTCGATAACAGGAAACTTTGCCTCAGTTAGGAGATCTCCAAACTTCAGAGGTAGGGTAATGGCCCCTAGAGCACACTGTCCTTGACCATTAAAACTTTTCAACATAATCTTATCTAAGGTTAGTTTCAAATGACCAAGGGAGAGGCTCTTTAGAGTTTCATAATTAAGGATATTAACTGAAGCACCTTGGTCAATAAGGACTCTATTCAACTCATAACCATTGACTTCAGTGGTGATATATAAGGGACGATTATGCTTAGAAGTCCCTAAAAGAAGATCCTGATCTGAAAAGATAATGCATAGCATCTCTCTCAAGTAGCATGCATCCTTAACAGACTCAATGGCAAAGAAAGCTTGATAAGACTCTAGCTCCAGTAAGGCTTTCACCAAAGTCTCTCTCAAGTCAGGAGACATCATAAGTGCATCATAAACACTAAGAAGAGATGAAATTTTTCTCAAATGAACCAACACATTATAATCAACATCTAACTGAGGGCCTTTTCCCTTCTCCTTAGCCTGTGCTTGAGGAGGAGGAATAGGATCATCATGTTGGGTAATGATATTTTTATCTTTTTTTTTGGTTATTTTTAGCCATTTTTTATGGAAGGACTTTTCCTAAATGCAATTGGATCTCCTACACTGAGTCAAGCTCAGCAGAAGACTCATTTGGTTCAGAGATTATGGCTTGTGTTGGCTCTACAAAAAGAGATTAGAGTGTGTTCTCGGACTCATCCCCAGAATCCATGTAACAACCTCCTTCAGGAATAGTGAACATAGGTTCTTCCTCACACTCAAATCCTTCCTCACATCAAGGATCACCATCATTACCAAAAATAAAAAAAATATGAAAAGAACAAGTGTTAGGAAGAGTAAAACTAGAAGGAGAAAGAGACCAAAAGTAGCCATAATCATCTTCTTCAATTAATTCATCATCAATAGAAGGGAGAATGAAATCCTTCAGCGTAAGTGCTAGAAGAGATCCCGTCTTCCCCTTTAAAGTTACAATAAATTTTTCTCTTTCATACATCTTTCTAGTACAAGAAGTAAAAAAAATGTGCTTAGTAGGCACTATAACAGAAGGGGAAGAGAAAGAAACTAGTGAGGTAACTGGGCTGGCAACTGTCGACTTAGCCTGTGGAGGCCTCCTCTCAACTGTCTCTGAACTCTAAACTGCTCCTATGATCATACCCCTTGTCTTGCAAGAAAGTGCAAGCTGCCACTCCTCCCCAGAACTAAGGGGCGCTCTACTATCACTGCTCTAGCCACCATACTAACTATCATCCTGATTGGAGCCTGTAATCATTTAAACTACATGAGCAACCTTGCCTCGGGGCTATACTAGATCATTGTCCTGTAGGTGAATCTCCCCATTAGTCATAAGGCTCTCCACCATATCCTTGAACACATAACAATCTTCAATCACATGCCCAATATGCCTATGGAATAGAAAATATATTGGATGATCTGTCTGACCCTCTTCTTCCACTCTCATATTGGTTGGAAATGTCAGAATGCATCACTCCCTCCAATGTTGAAGATCTTCTTTGCACTCTCCCTTTTAAAGGGATATTCCTTGCTAAGCCTCTTCTGTAAGTACTGTTAACTCTCTAGAGTCCTGTGGGAGGGTCTAAACTACTAAGCCTGGGGTCGTTGTTGAAACTATACATGAGGCTATGTCGGTAGTGGCATCTATGGTCGGGGCTAAAACTGTAGTCATGGTAGAGGTGGTGGTGGTTACTGTGGTACTGAACTGACCATGGGCCTCTTGCCCCTATCCTGAGACTCATATATACTATGCACTTCCACCTTCCTAGGAGGTGGTGCCCTTGAAAACTCCTGCCGCGGGGGTTGACTCTCAACCTTAGGAGGGATTGCAGTGGCTATACTGTCCTACAAACTAGTGACCTTGGTTAATAACTTCTGAAAGATTCGAATGCTAAAGCCATTTAGGTGTGGAGTGATAGGACCATCTATATTCTTCAATAAAATCTCAACTACATACTGCTCCTGGAACTGAGGCTCACACTGAAGACTAAGGTTCCTCCACTTAATGATATAGTTAGGTAGAGTCTCATGGGGATGCTGTCTGGTCACTACTAACTCACCAACTGTAACTCTATGCTTAGTGCTAATGAATCTCTAAATAAACAACTGCTACAACTCAGTAAATGTATACACTGAATTATTAGGGAGATCAGCATACCACTCAAATGCCACTCCAACCAAACTACTAACAAATAGCCTCAACATCAATGCATCACTCCCTCCAATATTGTAATATATGGCCTGATACTGAGCCACATGCTGTCTTGGGTTTCCTAACCCATCAAACATCCAAAAATGAGGAGAGACAAAACCTGCGGGGTACGGCTCCCGCTCATACTCTATATGGTATGGATGACCCCTACAGACTGAATCTCCAAACTTTCTAGAAGAGATAGCCTGCTCAACTTTTTGTACAATCATATCCTGGATCTATCCTGATGATAACTAAACTAACTGACTTTGGACTGGCACATTAAACTATACTGCTGGGGGTGCTACTGGAATTATTGTCTAAACTCTATCCACCCTCATAGGCTCTAGTACTACCACCTACGGTACTGCTGCCTTATCTCTGGATGTAGTAGGAGTACCTACATCCATGACTTGGGGTGTAGCCCCCAATGCTGTCAATTGGGCGGTCATCGCCACCATAACTCTGGCCATCTCTGCCATCTGAGTCTGTAACTGCAAGACCGTCGCATTCATATCCACTAACCAGGGAGGCCCACCTTGTGCTGAGGTGGAAGGCACGTCAGCCTCTCCGTGCTCTTCCATACCATCATTTAAATCTCTATGATCATCTGAGGTACCTCATCTCATGATAACACAAATACTGTGGATAGGGATGTCCCATCTGACTCTTCTCTGAGCAAGTCCTCACCAGAGAAGGTCTGACAAAGGGCCTCAATGTATGAACCCATAGGAGAGGAAATCCTATGGGAACTAGGAACAGAACTGGCTCCACTCAAGCTGGGGTATTACCCTCAACCTCCGCTACATCATCATAACTCATCGGGATTATCACTGATCCTGAAGGAAATGTATCAACATGCTGAATAGTCCCAACTATCTGCTCTGTCTCGATAGGTGGGTCCATCTATCGATGCCTCCAAATCTATCTGCTATGATGGGACCCCGTAGTAACATCCAACTTCGGAGGTGGAACAATAACCACTGAACTAAGTTGGGGCCAAACCAGATCCTACTCCGGGAAACGTCCATGACGATATAGGCATCATTCAACCATAGGGGTGTCGGTTCAGGGTCTAACTGTAGTGACTGCTCTAGCATACTGCTGGCGTGGCGGCTATCCTCTTCGTCATTGATAACTCTGTCTAAATGACTATCGCTGGAGCTGAGCATGCACCTGAGTAATCTGGTGGAGTAACCTCTCTTCACTCATACGGCCTCTACCATGCACCGAATGGATAATACTTTGGATCCTCCGGGTGAGGGCCCTAGCAACACTGTCCTTAGAGACTCGGGTATATGGAAGAGTAGTGGGAATAGGAGGGGCTGCCACAATGCGAACAGCGTCCTCCTCATCACTACTATGCACTAACAGGGAGAAGCGTCCTCCCTGGACGGCATCAATCTCAAGCGCTACAATGACATCCGGAGTGTAGACAACTGTAGGTCGGCCTGGCTCCCACTGTAAGGGAACCACCCTCTACTGGACTCGCTCCTGCTGAGCCACTGAAACTATCATCTGCTGCACTGCTACCTCAGATGTCTCTAGGAGTAACCTTTTATTCTTGTTCCTCTTGGCCCTTCTCCCAAGGCCGGAGGTGGAAGAAGATGCTACATCCGTGCCAACTGATTAGATTGGAAGGACAGGAACTACTGAAGTAGGAAGCGTCAGGGTCTGTTCGGCAACCTCAGGGCGAGATAGTTAGTGAAAACTGAAACCCGACGAGTAGGAGGCAGAGGGAGCTTGGCCTAAGCACCCTTCTTCCTCGAAGAGGAAGTAGGAGGGGAGACCCGAGCACGACAAGCCTCTACCAGGGTAGCAGGAAGGGGAACTGCTGGCTACTAGCGCTGGGGGGCCGGAGCCATCCCAGTAACTGGGGTTGTAGGCGCTGGCCGCCTAACAACTGGATGAATGGGCTGAACAGGAAGTGGCCTAGGGACTGGGTGCCTAGCCACTGAGCGCACTGGATGCGCACGAACAGGGATGAGACCAGCAGGTGCCTGGGCTGGCTACCAAGTAACTGGGCATCCGAAAGGGTGCATGGCTGCACGCCCTCTCCTCTGTGGGGGAGAGAAGGCTGTAGCCTCAGAAGGGGTCAGCCCGCCAAGGGTGACGTAAGCTGAGTTGGTAAAGGATCCAAAGGTGATCCCTCCCACAGGTATGCTCGAGAGCATGGACTCAGGAAGTGTCACCTGCAAGTCAGAGATAAAATAAAAGGTAACGGAAGGACCAAGGAATGCCATCATACTGTCTACTAACACACGCTAAAATAATTAGCATCAAACGATACGACGAGAAAGAAAGAGAGAATAAAGGGTAGAATAGCCAAAAGGCTGGAAAGGAAGAACCTAATTAAGCAGCATCAAACCTGAAATACACATGAGAGAGAATAATATATAATCCAAAGATGGAGAGAGAAACTTGTCCCACCGTGGTCGCCAGAAATTTTTGGGTCTCCGAAAAGACTCTACTTGCGGGGAATAGAATGTAAAGGGTATGACCGCCCTATCCTGTAAGACAAAATGATCGTAGACCTTTGCACTTAACACAAGCAGACCAATGGGAGGGCAGATGAGATTATACATATGATTAACCATGGACGATAGAGGCTTTCACCTACACACCACGATGGATAATAATATGTATAACCCAAAAGTCATGAGATTTCCCCCATTCGTTACATCAGCTCTAATGGGATTTATTTGATGTGGGGATCAGCTTCCCACAGGTGCAAGCCCCCATAGTTAATTACATCTTAGACCTCAGCCTAAGAAAACTCTTGATTATGGATGCTATATTATTCTCTCAGATGGGTTTGGCACATTGGAAAGAATTTTGGCTCTCCTAATCAAGGGGATGAAACTTTTAATTGGGCTAACCAACAAGCACGGATCATATAATCAATCAGAGGGTTAGAAGAGATTAAACTGGTGGAAAAGAAAGAGACATTACACTCCAATCATGCGTGAGAGAAGGATGGAGGTAGCGCCATCTATGTGACGCAGATGGGTGGGATTTATAGTCTCTGGTGGATAGAGAACTTACCCACCAATAAGGTATACGACAGTACACTAGTACCACACACCTTTGAACCTTAATCTATAAAGGACATAGTACAAAACATCAGTACTAACATCCATGACCTAACTAATGCAATCTAGACTTATATCTGCCTGAAAAGAAAGCCAGCTAAAACCACCTAATTGTATAAAATCTATGTTGTCTAGTCTTTATGAAAGATGGGTGGGTGACTAAGTTTTTGGAATTTGAGATCGACATCTAGAGAAATTCTTAAGTGACCTCGTATTTATGAATGGTATTATGCTCCTAAAACTAATGCAATTAAATTTTAATTTTGATTAGTTTCTAATGCGATGCATGCTGGTTAAAGTATCCAAATAAAGAATGCATGAATTTTTTTTTAAAAGGCTTATAAAATAATTTTTTTAGAAAGACTAGGCTTACCCAGGTTCAAAATCTCATCCTCATAGGTCGGATTATCTGAACTCTACCCGCAGGTGGGGAAGTGTCGTAACAAGGAGGAGAGAATGCATTGATATGCATGTGACCCCGGATGATTCTAACTATTCCCTATATTGTTATTTTTTTCTATATTATTTAATTCTTAAAATTTTAATTTTAATTGTGAGTAGAAGAATTTTATCCTTAGAGAGCCTAACATAGTTTAGACACATACACATGCAATAAACGATACGATGAGAATATGAAATCTCCCCTTTCTTTTATTTTTATTTTTTTTTTTATATAAATTCAGTGAGTGAAACAAGCCAAATTTATTTCAAATATCTTTAAAGTCATAGCCTTAAGGTAAGACAATCAAAGACGCTAGATGATAATAGAATCCATCTGGTAAGACAATCAAAGCATGATGGCCTACAATATTGGATTTTTTTTATAACACTTCAGTTCTAGAGGAATCATATCTAAGCAACAAGCAAAGAAAGAAAGAAAAAAAGATGGAAGGAAGAGAATAAGAAGAGGAAGAGAATGGGGGCATGAGGGAGGAAGGAAAAAAAAAAGAAGAGAAAGAAGCAAGGAAGAATGAAGAAGAGAAGAAGAAGAAGAAGAGGAAGAAGAAGAAGAGGAAGAGAAGAGGTTACATGCCCTAGAGAAAAAGGAGAAGCTTCGATTGAGGTGAGGGAGACCAGAGGCGGAGTCCGACGAGTCTAGTGATGGTGTCGACTAGGGCAGTGTCGGGTCCGGTTCTCGTGTGCAAATAGTGATGTGAGTAGGGAGTCGGGGCTTCCATCGGGTCCTGCTCGCGCGAGGGAGAGAGGTCAGAAAGGGAGGGGGAGTTTCGTCACCTGGCCATACGAACCGAGAGGAAAAAAAGGAGAGGAGAGTGAGGGAGAGAGCTGGAGTGCGAATGATGGATCCCCTCTCACGAATGGTGGAGCCGAAGGTTACCCTGGGAGAGTTGTGAGAACCTCGAAGATAATCCCACTACCTCGCCTTCTCGATCCCGCCTCTATACACCAATCATGCAAGTGCCCACTGCCTTCCGCTAATCAATGCCTGCATTCTTTCTCAAAATGAGTAGATTACACGACTGAGGACTGTGGCAGGTTTCTAACACAATTGGAGCCATCAGATCCATTTCTTGATCTAGTGACAAGATTCAAACTATTAAGAAAGTCAAATATACTTGAATAGAAATCAAACCAAACTGATTTTGGGCTAAACTTGGCTCAAACTAAGTCAATTTGAGTTTAATTGGGCATAGTTAATTTAATTAAATAAAATTAAACTCAAATTGCAATTGATTTGGGTCAGATTGAACTCATCGCGGTCAAAACAAGCTACTCGGGCTTAATTGGACATGGTCGAATCTAATTCGACTCAATTCAAGTTGGTTTGAGCTCGAATTAGGCTTGCTGAGGTTCAATCAAAGCAATCAAAGTCCCTCGAAGGTGCTCGCATGAAAATTGAGGTCAACAGACCGCCCACTGATAGTTGCATAAAAGAATCCCATCCCGACCGCCCACTAGCGTCGGCATAACAGAATCCCACCTCGGTCCCCCACTGGCACTGGCATCATATCACAAGACTTTACAACATATTTTTTAAAGCATTTCATTAATTGAAGCATAATTGGACTGAACTAAAATTGCCAAAATATCCCAACAGTAGACAACAGGAATACTACTGAGTAAAAAATCATAATTTTCAAACATAACCAAATTATCACAAATTGTGTAAAACATCATTCTGAAGCTTTAATTGAACCGAAGCACTATTTTAAGATGTTAAAAAAAATTTCTGAGTAGGCAAAAATTGCTGCTTTTTTTAAAATCACCTAACGAAAAATTTCTAGAATATACTCAAAATGTTTGTATTCAGTGTCTACAACATATAAAAAGTTACGCGGTGAAAGTTTTACCAAAATAAAGTTATCATCATTTTTCGGTAATGGAAATATAAATTTGAGCAAAAAAATATCAAAAATACAAAATTATTGAAATCCAAAATAGGTAAAACGTAACCTACCTCGAAATGAGCAAATTTCCCAACTAAGCCGGCGAACGAAAATCGCTCTATGATTGCCAAAATTAAGTTTCCCTTTTCTCTCTCCTCCCTTTTCTTCTCATTTCCCTAAAATCTATATGTTAATGCCCAAAATGGCTAAACGCCCAAATTTATTAATGGCTTAAGGCTTAAGATATAGTGCTTTTAAATATTTATAAAATAATAATATTTTAATATATTTTCAGTATAAAATTTGTAGAAATTCTTTTATGGCTTTAAAAATTATAAAAATATATCCATAAAATAACTTATTTTTTTCAATCAATTTAGATGAAATCGGTTTGCAAAATGGGAACTTAATGGTCCCAAAACCCCCACTTGTACCGTTAGGTGCTAATTTCTTAAGGAATTTTGCCAATGCCCAAAAATTATAAAAAAAATAGAGAAACTAAAACACAATAATAGAAATATTCTGGAGAAGACGGTTTATGATTTGGGCTTATAACAACTCCTGAATAAATTCTTGACTGTTATAGGTTAAAATGTAGCTTTAAAAATTTTGAGCTATAATAATAACAGGCAACAGGCGTATGCATTATATACACAGATCATGCAAACCCTGACAAGCAATAATAATAGTGGTTAAGGGGTGGATGTGGTAGTCTCCCTACATTCAACATCAGTCAGCTTGCAAATGAATATGTTACTTCACTTGCAAGCAACGATAGTGAATAAACTATACATACGACATCCTCTTATAAATACAAAGTTAGCATGCAAGCAAATAGAGTAACTTGTCAGTCAATGAGCATAGAGAAATCAACAATGAATGCAGCTTATCCAGCAATCAAACTTATTTTGTAAATGGACACATTAATCTATCTGCAAGCAGTGATAGTAGATATATTGCAGGTGTAATGAATCCCTTGTGAATGTGGACGTGCAATGCATCATTTGCAATCAAGGATATGAGATCATGACAAATAAAGTGTATACGAGCTATTGTAGGAGACCTGTCATACACACAATGTACTACCTACAAGAAAATACATGAAGAATTATAATAAATACGAATGCCCTTAGGCAGTACTAGAAGATTTGTATTTAATGCAACTCATCCACAGGTAAAAGTAGGAAATATAAGCAATAAGATTACAGTAAGTGTGACGCATTACCCCCAGATAAAGGCATCAAGCTTGTAATAAATGGAATTATTTACAAGCAATAATAAAAGTTCATCAATGCATAATAGCTCACTTGCAAGAGACAACGGGCGACCCATAGTGCAATGCTACAATTCACTTGTAAGAAGAAGTAGGAAATTCATAGTAAAAACTGTGGGCCACTTATAAATTGAGATAGTAAATTTGTAATGTTAGGCTGTCACACCAAACAAATCAGCTCGCTTACAAATAATAAGTGGAAGACATTTGATGCGATGTGTAGATCATTTACAAGCTAAAGTATACTCTCATGGGTTGAGTATTGAAGAAAATGATAGTGATGTGCAGAGGATGAAATGAGCTAAACAGCACAATAGATGAACGATAAATGAAACTAGATCCACAATATTTGTATAAGAGGTCAAAAAGCATCTCCAAGCTTCTAAATAAAATATTGTGTACACCCAAATAAAAGCTATTTGCATTGCTGATTAGTGTTAAGCACTTTAAATTTCCCTCCCTCATATTTTTATAATAAGCAGAGGGCTTCATTCAAGCATGCCATTCGGCATTGCATTTACATATAAAAATATCACACGTTATAACTAAGCAAAAAGAAAATGCATATGCCAACATACATGCATACATACAATTAAATACCTACATGGGCCTTAACAAGCGTGATAAATGCACATACATGATGTCTAAGAATGCTGCGCGGGTTAAGAAAGAAACTTAAGTTCGAGTCTAATCCTTCTATGTGAATAAAAAGAAGTTGACACAGCTCAAATAATTAAAGAAATGTACAGTCACTGCATCGATAGAAATATTTATTTTATATATTCATATTAGGCCTTCAAGGCCTATAATAGGAAAAATTCACTAATAAAGGCATAAAGCCAACAATGAACCTGATCCTATATCGGCAAGTTGATAGAGTTAACAAATTTCAACCAACAAAATAAAATTACCCATAAAACCCCGATGATAGCCATGTTGACAAAAAATCTCAACCGGAGGGAGCCCCAAATACTTAAAAATGCTTCCCAAATTCTCATGAAAATTCAAAAGATATTAAAAACTAAATATTAAAAATTTAAATAAAAAACACCAAAATCCTTACAATAAAATATCCATCCACTCTCCGCAATAGTTTGTTGAAGTGGACAAGTTTGAAAAGCAATTCAATTTTTGAACTAATCGTTCTATACAATACTTATATCATACTAGATGACTGACTTGAAATCAACTAACTGTATCGTATGATGATAGTAGTACGAGATGATTGACATAAATGATTTCCAATTGTCCCAAGAATCGTCTTATACGAATAGAGAGAAAGCAAACAGATCATATTGGATGATCTTTGGATCATACTGTATAATATTTTCAAAACGTTGAACAGTTTGTTTGAACAACTGTTTACATCATACTGGATGGGTGTAATTTTTGAACTGATCGTATTATAAGAATTCCAATCATATTGTATGAATAGTGATGGCCAACTTGAATTTTTTGAGTTTCTTAAAGCCCAATACTAAAGCAAAATTTTTAGAATCTCTTTGAAATAAGAGAGGATTGTGTGACTGCTAAAAAAACTCTTAAAGAGAAGCTTTTGAGAGAGATACAGGGTTTGAGAGAAAGGAGAAGGTGAGGTTGAGCGTGAGGGAGAAGAAGTGTGAGGGGATCTCATGGTTGCTCTGGGCTAGCTATACCCTTGCTCCCCCTATGGCCTTGGTGAGTCCTTGAAGGCTCTCTTGGGAGAGAGGCTTCTAAGCCAAGTCTTCAAGGTACTCTGCCTTCTCCATGAGGGAGAAAAGGGATTCGAGGTTCTCTGCCTTTGAAAGGATTCGAGGCGCTCTACCTTCTCTAGGAGTGAACGTAAGTCAAGGTTGACTGAACCGCTATAAAATCTCTAGTGTATTTTTTCATTTTTCATATTTTACATTTTGTATGTAATTTTTGTGATAACTGCTTGGTGAAAATCTGAGATTAATATTCTATTGTGTTAATTAGAATTTCATCATCATTATTAAAATTGTTGTTAAATTGTTAGCTTCCATATCGAGTGATCAAATTAATTATTTTAAAGTTTTAAAAAACTATAAAAAGAATAGTATTCCTGCTTAGAATTTTTTAAATTATCAATTCACCCCGCTCTTGGTGCACCACGGGCTAGTTCTGTGAGGTTTAACAACCTTCTCAAACTTTTAAGTGGTATCAATGCGAGTTTCAAAAATAAGGTTTTAAAAAACTTTTGAAAAATGATCAATGACTTATTTTGGTACTCGTAACACAATCGAGAGTTATTCAATAACCCGTCCACCTTTATTTAATAATATACCATTTGACTTTTGAAAATTTTGTATATATACTTTCTTGCCGTCTATAGATTATCACATGTGGATGTTACTCCAAGAAGGATATTTTGCACCTTTTTATTTTATGAATGGTATTAAAATTAAACTTTCGCTTAACAAATGGAGTAATGAGGATAGGGATTTAGACCAATTGAATACAAAATGTTTAAATTATTTCTTTTGTGTATTGAAATTTGAAGACTATAACCGTGTATCAACTTATACTACTGGAAAAGATATTTGGGATAAACTATATATAACCTACAAAGGAACTAGTGAAGTAAAATAGTCTAGGTTAAATATCCTGCTTGATGACTACAAACTATTTTGCATGAAACCTAATGAATCAATTTCTAAAATATATACTAGGTTTACACAAATAATTACATCCCTGGATGCATTGGATAGAGAACTGACAAATTCTAAAGACGTTAATATGATTCTATGTTATTTACCTAGTTCTTATGATGCTAAGATAACTATAATTACTGAATCTAAAGATTTGAATATTTACTCCATTGACAATTTGCTTGGGTCACTTATTGCCTACGAGCAAGGAGTGAATCAAAGGAAAGGTGATGCAGGAGAGAAGAAGGAGAGAATTGTAGCACTAGAAGTAAATGATTCTGATAGTAACGATTCTGCAGTGGAGGAGGATAACGACATCGCCTTACTAACATGGCAGTTCAAGAGTTTTCTGAAAAGAAAATAGAGGCGTCATCAACAGCAATGGAGCAAAGGTAAAAGTAATAAAAATATTAAAGTTTCTTCTGACATAATTTGCTTTAAATGCGAGAAACCAGGTCACCTTTGAACTAACTATCCCAACCTGAAGACTCAACCGATCTAGGAGAATGGTAAAGAAAAGACAAAGTTCAAGAGGGTCAAGAAAAAGACTATTGACCTCATTTTTGTATGAAGTCACTCAGACCAATCCAGTCCCTAGGATCTATTTAGACCCTAGGATCTATCCAGACCTTAGATCTATCCAAACCCTAGAATCTATCTAGACCCTAGGATCTTTCCAAACCCTATATCTACTCAAACCCTAAGATCTACCTAGACCCTAGGATCAATCCAGATCTTAAATTAATCTAGATTCAAATCAAACCCAGACTTTGGACCTATCCAGACTTTAAATCTACCTAAATCTTAATTCTAGCTTAAATCTTGATCCATCCCCCCAATCTAGTTTCAATCCTATCTAATCACTTATGATCATAAATGATTTGGATAATTCAATTCTAATCATTCAAACCCAAAATCCAGATCAAATTCAGAAATCTAGATCAAAATCCAAGGTTTAAAGGCCCTATCTTGAAAGCATTTTCTAGTGATTTTTCAAATATTTCAAACCCTAGTCAAATGACCCCAAATTCATGATCTATTTATTGCATATTAATTATGCATGTCTCTAGGATCTACCCTTCAAATTTAAGCTCAATCTGAGACCTCTAACTCCAGAAACTAGAATGAAATTCAAAGGCTGTAAAACCTTCAAATATTTATGGCATATGTCACTGGATCTCCCACCTAGTGGATCTTGACCTTAGAGCCTTCTCCAAAGGCTCTAATCACATCCAGACCATTGATTATAACTTGTTAAGCATTAAACTGCATTTTGATGGACCCATTTTGACCCCCAATTGACTAGGATCAAAATGACCTAAATACCTCTTAGGGGTTTGTATACTCATTTCAAACCCAATGGCCTCCTCCTTACATGTGACCACTTCCAGCATATTTCAAATATCAAACCAAATATATTGGACTCAAACCCAGGACCTGGGTCAACCTAGTTTACCAAGTCAACCTAGGTTGACCCAAATGCCTCTTAAGGGTTAATTAAGTCAATTTGACTGAAATGATCTCCTCAGACCATGGAACCACCTCCACTAGTCTCCAATGGTCACTTCAAATCTAATGAACCCAATCCTAGACCTTGGGTCAACCAGGGTTGACCCAAATGCCCCTTAAAGTTCCAATATATCATTTTGATTAGAATGATCAATTCTGACTCTGGGACCACCTCCAACATACTCAAAATATCATTCCAAATCCATTGAACCCAAATTTAGGTCCTGGGTCAACCTGGTTGACCAAGTCAACCCAAGTTGACCTAATAACCCTTTAAGGGTTCAAATGGGTCAAGCCAAACCATTTGACCAAATCAAACCCCTCAAATTCTCAAACTTATTCCAAAGGATGACCCAAGTATGTTCAAGTCCACTTTGAGTCAAATCACATACGTTTGACTTGGTCAAACTTTTATATTTTGGTCCAACCATTATATACACCCCATCAAGCCCATCTTAAGCCTTCAATCTAATTCCATATTATGGCTTAAATATGTCCAAGCTCACTATGAGCTAAGTCATGGTTGGTTGGACCAAGTCAACCTTCTTTGACTTGGTCAAACCTCTCCCCTTTATATATATGCATTCAAATCCCAATCCTTTAACCTCAAACCATTCCTAAATCTCCTCAACTAATCCTGGTGCCACCTTGCATGCCACATAAGCAGTTGTTGACCCTTTGACTGGTCAAATAGTCAATAATGGGTCAAATAACCCTTAAATGATCATAATACTTAACCAAAGCCCTTAAAATTATATCCTAATTAATCCAAGCTGCTTAGGCATTTTTTTGGAACATTCCTAAGGTAATTCCTAGCCATTGATTTAGGATCAAATGGTCCTAATCAATCCCATGTTTTTAAAAGGACAAAACCACCATTCCACATAGAATGTACCTTTGTCCTTGATTCCATCTACTCCTAACCACCCTAGGACACTTGGCAATCATCTGAGAGTCAAGACAAATCAATCCTGACCATCCCTTTAACTAGGGGATGTTTGAATGGGCTAAGAAACCTAAAACTAGCTCATTCCTTCAAGCTATACTCTCTAACTATCCAGAGCCTCCCAGAGCCTAACCATTTTTTGTTTGAGCTTCTAACACACTCCTCAGCACCTTCCAAGTCCAACCCCGGTGATTGAAGGCTACCGGCAGTGAGTACTCCGATGAACTCAAGCTAGATCCGTCCAAAGCTCCATACATCTGATCCATAACTCTTCTCATCATTTAAACTAGGAGTTTATACAAGGACAAACTATAGCTTCAGAGAAATCACAATCCCTTGGATCTGAAGGTTAAATATCTCTAAAACTCTAGCCTAGGTCACTATACTTAGGTTTAATTAACTTTTTTAAGTGATTTTGAAGCCATTAAAAGCATACCCCATGACTTATGTTCATGTATAAGTCTAGGTTTAAAATTTCATGGGAAATGATCGATCTGATTGGATAAATGAGCCAAAAAATTAATTATAGGGCATCATTCATAGTCCGCTGTGAATGTACATTTTCTGGACCATTGATCTTTCAATCAACGGTCCAGATCACATCTTTCTGTGATCCTGTCCGACCGTGAATCCGCTCTTGCGGTCGATCCTCCCATCTGGCTGTATCCAGATCGTTCATCACAGACCGTGGATGATCCGATGGTTATGAAGGCGAGCTAACATGGATAAGTCGATACCGCATCCGCAGTAACATTTATATAATTATTGAAAATTAAATATGAGTCCAAAAATTTTTCATAAAATATCAAATTGCTCAGAAAATTAAACCATTTCATTTAATATTAATATTACTATTAAATATTTTAAATATCATAAATTATTTTAAATATTCAACATTTAATATTTTTGATTAATATTAAATTAAAAATAATTAAAATAATTTCAGAAAATAACTAATATGCTTTGAAAGATCTTTTGATTTTTTAAAATGTTTAAAGCTTATTTTAATTTAATTTTTAAATTATATTTAATATTAATTATAATTAAATATATAGTTAATTAAAAAATATTCAAAATATAATTTAAAAATTCAAATTTAATAAAAATTATTAATATTTTTATATTAAAACTTTCTAAATTTAAAATACTTAAATCTAAAATTAAATAATTATTTTAAAATATTAAATATATTTTAAGTAATTATTATAAATTAAATATTTAATATTTAATTAATATTTTATTAAATTAAAATAAAATATTTTAAACATTTATCATTTTAAATTTTAGAAAACTCTTTCAAAATATTTTAATATTATATTATTTTAACTTATTTTAAATATTAATTACTTTTAAATAATTTAAATCTATAAATTATTATAAAATTCAAATACTATAAATAAAGCTCAAGTTAAAGTAAGAAATTTTAATTAAAACTTAATATCAAATTATTTAAATTATTAAGTTAATGTGTCATACTTTAAAACTATGAGAACGAGTTATGGACAATAGGTTGCGGCGTGATACTAATGATTCTCAAAATCAATTTGGATTCATGCCGGGTAGGTCTACTTGTTTGATTTGAAAGCGGGTTTTCAAAAATTTAGTTTTCTTTGGGGAACTTAAAAATTGATGTTGAGTTCTAATTCTAAAATTGAATATCCCGTCGGAAGAAATATACCACCTCGGGAGGTGGAGATAAAATTTTACGATGGGGTTCATATTTAGAATTATCGTAACTGGATTTAAGAGAGAACTTTATATGGCCCCAAAGGGTCAAAATAAATTTCAGTCAAATATCAAGCTACGATAATCAAGAAAAGTGATCGTTAATTTTATGTTCAAATTCATCTTAACAAAAGATATATCTCCCTAGAAGAAAAAAATATATTCCATTAATTATCGTTTGAACATAATGATGACGATCGTCAATAATTTAATTTTCCCAAAGAGGACTAATTGAGTTTTAAAAATTAGTTTTAAAAAATCAGATGTGGGTTTTAAATCTCCTACGAGCACAAGCCCTCGTAGTTAATTACATCATAGGAGACCGGAGTCTCCTACGAAAACTCTCGATTAGAATAACGGTAGAAATTTTGTTTAGAGAGTTTCTAGGAGTGATACCAAGGAGGCGAGTTTGGAACTCAAATAAGAATTAGATCAAGTTTGAGCAGCTATTTTTGGAATCAAAAGAGGAAGGGTAGGAGACACTTTGGGATTCTAAAATAATTCAGAAGTGTCCCGACCTAAGCTAAGTGTTGGGCTTTAAATTTTAGATTGAAAGAGGATTTAGTTTGAGTTGAGTATTTTATTAGAAATTTTGGATTATATTCTCGAAAGTTGGGGTCTTATGACTCAAAAAAAAATTTACCCCGATTCCTAAATCTAAATTTGGATACTAGAACACAGTAGTCCGAACCTAACTAATGTAGTACAAAATTTGGACTTACCCCGGCCTGGATTAGGGAGCCAGCTAACCACCTAGGCGATTAAAATCCATGAGTCAAGTCATTTTGATGCAAGAGTGGTAGGAATGTTATAATTAAGGTTTTTAGGAATTGAGGCCGACATCTAGAGATTATCCTAATTGGCCCCTGGACTTATGTTGGGTGAAAATACTAAAACAAATACAATTAAAATTTTAGACATTCTTTTTTTATTGATTTCTAATACAATGCATGTTAATCGACTCGATTAAATTTTTAAAATGGAATGAACCAATTTTAAAAGGCTTAAAAATAGATTTTATCCTAAAGATACAAAGATCCCCTTGGACAAAACTGCACCCTCATAGCCCAGGTGGTCTGTCAGAACCCGTAGGTGGGGAGGTGCCTAACAAAGAAAAGGAATAATACAACAATTATGAAATGAGAACTCCCGGTGGTCCCAGGCTTACTTCTTTAAAGTGTTAGAGTTTCTATATTATCCTAAATGTTTTTATTAAAGTTTAAGTAGAAGAATTTTTTCGTGTCCTCACCAGCCTCTACGTATCCAGTCTAAAATAAAAGCGACATGCAAACGTTAAAAAAAACTAAAAAAAGTAGGTAATTCTATACGCAATCAAATTAAATCAAACATATTAAATAATCAAATTAATTAAGTAAATATCCATAGGTAAATTGCTTTGCTTCTTACAACCCAGATTTACATAAATTAAAGGTAGCCGGGCACCACTAACAACAACTTGGATTCTAATCCTAGTACAGGCGCAAGTGACTTTGAGTGGGATACTCTTTGTCTTCAACTTCTCGGTCTTCTCCTCCTTGAGCTCCTTGGATTCTTCGTGACTAAATACCCAAATGGAAAAGAGAACTCTTCCCTTGAGGGGAAGGTTACTCTTTCCACTTTGGATAGTAAATTGATCCAAATTTGGAGTTCTAAATGGATAAGGACTATCCCCTAGAGGGGTATCCTTTCCTCTTTAGAATCCAATCTTTGGATCTATGTATCCCAAACTCAAAGTGCTACTTTCACAACTCAATACTCAAATAAATTACATAAATATGAAAATAAAAATTCTAGACTCTCCTGTAGGGTTATCCTAAGCATTTGAATATTAAAATATATCCCAAGCAATTATATATGTGCATAGAAAAAGTAAACACACTTGGCCACACTCTTTTTATTTGGGGGCTAAGCAGTTTAAGCACCTGTAGCATTTATGTTTATTATTTATTTAGCCCCCTTTATTACCCTGCATGAGCGTGGCCACCTGTAGAAGATTCAGTGAGCATCTAGATCGTTCCTAACCTAAGGATAATCTAATCGCCCATCACGTCAATCCATAGAGTGCAGAAAAGTAAACAAACACATCAATCAAGTTCAATCACAATATGTAATGAAAACTCAAAAAATTCGGCACACAACAGAAAAGTAAACACCGGCCTAGCCTAGATCTAGAGTCAGTTGTCCTAGCAAATCATCTAAAGTGTGTGTAGAATGTCGTGTGGCTGGGGTAGATCCCAGGATAGTTAATTTGTTGAAGTTATTTGAAGTTTGAGTTTGTTGAAGGCTAAGAGAGGACTTTATGTTTGAGTTTTAAGTATTAATATATTAAAGCTTGATGTAAATACATTTTAGTTGTTACATGATTGCTACCTTTATTTCTCACCGAGGCCGTGAAGTTTATTTCACCTTCCTTGGGGCTAAGTTAATTGCCTCGTAGGCCTGGGTTACCCAGTAACAATCGGGGTTAATTAAGTTGATTTAATTTATTAAAAATTAAAGATTAATTAATATTAATTAATTTATTTAATTATTAATTTTTAAATTTAAATTAGTTTATGTTTTCCATCAACATGTTCGTGGTGTTGTGCCACCAGGCTCGAGGAACCAGGCCTCCTTAGGACATGTAGCCCCACAGTCCGGAGTAGGCCATCCTAAAAACCTTGCTGATGTAGTTGAATTAAGGATTTTAATTTGGTTAAGTAATTAAAAGTAACTTAATTTTTATGTTTAACACTCCATTGAATTCATTCGTGGCGTTGTGCCACCAGGCTCGAGGAACCAGGCCTCCTTAGGACACTTAACCCCGCAGCCCGGAGTAGTTCATCTAATAAACTTCATCCTTGGAGTGGTTGTTATACATTTGAGTGTTGGTTTAATGTTTTATTTATCAAATTAAAGTTTTCTAGAATTTTGATGAATTATTGGATTTTTATGATTTATTAGAATTATTTAATTATTTTAATTAAGGGTCCAAAAGTTGACTTTTTAATTTAGAGTTAATTTTGCAAGTTTTAGATTTTTAATAAATATTAGACCTTATGATGAATTGTTAGACTATTAGCACACTTAATTTAGATTTTCTATGAAAAGTTATGATTTTTTAAAATTCGGGCCTAGATTTGAACTACGGTTGACCAAAAGGTTAACTTTTGACTTTGACCAGATTTTAAAAGTTTGCATTTTTAGAAAATACTAGACCTTAATTGGAGTTTATTGACACTAAGTTTGTTTAATTTGGATTTTTCTATAATTAGTTATGCATTTTCAAAGTTTCACTAATTATTGAATTTTTAAAATTACTTAATTAGAAAGGTTTTGATCGTTTTGATCCAAACTCATCCCAAACTGCTTGGAATCACTCCCAAAGACCAGGGATGACCCATGGGAGAATTTCCAAGTGTTTGGAAATTATTGGGGATTTTTATATATTTTTAATTAATTATTAATTTTTATTAAAAGTAAAATTAAAGTTGAATTAGAAGTCCAGTCATGGGGCTTTTATTTTTCCTAGGTAGAGGGCTAAGTTCTGGTCTATTTGAGATATTATTTGTATTTTTTTGAGTTAATTTGAATTTATTATATTTTTTGAATTTTTTGGGACCTTAAAAGAGCTGAAACTTTGGGTGATTAATTTTCTAACTTAATGACCTCCAAATTCAATGAAATTTGAACATAAGATTTGTCATGTCACTAAGTTTTCTATGTTAAATTTTCACCCTTATTGGGTGCATGTAGAATCCCCTAGGAATTTTCTAAGTTTTCTAGACTTTTCCTTAATTATTTTCCCTAGGTGTCTCTACTATTCAAATAGGCTTAAAATTTGGTGTGTCTAACCCTGATACATGTGCATTCATACTACACAAATTATGCAACCTAATTCTACAAAAAAAGGAGTTATGAATTTTCAAAGTTTTTGGTCCAAAATGGACCCATTACTTTTAAAATTCACATCAGAGCAATTCAATGGGTATCTGAACCTAAAAAAATTATAGTGCATGCCTAAGATACCCAAATACCTTCCACCAAAATTTGGGGCTTAATTGACCACTGGATTGTGAGAAAATCACAACAAACTGATTTCAAAGAAACAGAAATATCTCACAATCCAGTAATCAAATCAACTCAAAATTAATTTAAATAAATATTAGGCTAAATTATCTTCCCAACGAGCTCAAAAACACTCAATTTGGTGAAGAAATGAATTTACTATGAATTTTGAAAATTATGACTATTTTTTTTAAATTTTAAGTCCATTAATAACCGACGCCAATCATTGACCATGATCGGTGCCAAAATCGCGGTGGCATGTGACATTTTAACATGCGAAGTATTGTTTATCAACCACCTATCCACGCCATCACTAACCTCGAGCCATCCGATTGAGAATGATAGAAAATCGGACGGCCGAGATCGATCAAGGCCGTTTTAGTTCAAAATAAACTAGAAAATTAAAATACTCATAACTTTCAAAATTCTTGTCAAACTTTAACAAAATTTGAAACATAGGCTCGTGGGAACATGAACTTTAATTGTCTAGAGTTTGGAAATCCCATGCAATGAAATTTTTGAGCAGTTTTAAATTGAAATTTAAACTTAAAATGAGCATAACTTACAATCCAACTATCATATTTTTGAGATCTTGACCTCATTAGAAAGCTGCAGTGATCCTCTATAAATTTGATGAAGACACCAAGAGCTAGATCTTTCTGGATCGAAAGTTATGTTGGAAAATCCTCTTTCTCTCTCTAGAATGCTCTCTCCTCACTAAAATAGTGATTTTAGGCTTGGAAATGATGGGAAGAAGCTTGGGAAAGCGTTGGAGATGGATGGAGAGGATGGGGAAGGCTCTAGGAAGGTTGGAGGATAGAGGAGAGTTGAGGGAGAGTTGAGAGAGAGTGAATAATGAAGAATCTCTCTTAGGTTAGGTTTCTCCCACCTTAACCTTTGACTTTTGGATTAGATGGTCTTGATTTATTTGGAGGGAGTTTGGATGCATGACAACTATCCCCTAAGCTACCCAAAGCTAGGGAATAGGGTTGGTGGTGAGTGTGACCTCTCTTGGTCCATGGGAAAAAGGGACCATACCTTTTCCCCCATTTGGATTAACTGATGCTTGGCTTGGTTTAAGAGGTTGGCTTAGGGCCTCTTAAGAGAGGAAATGGTCACTTTCCATCATGTTTGAGATTAATACATGGATTTCCAATGTGTCTTGGTGATGTGGCCATGATTTGGCCTCTTTTCATAGGCTTGAAATGGTCTTTTTTGACTTATTGACCCATTGACTAGTCAATGATGATTGGGCTAAGCTTTGAAAGGGTTAAGGGTCTTGTAGGAAATCATCTCAAGGGGTTGAAGTTTTGAAGAAATGCATGAGATTGGAGAGGGATTTGACCCTTCCAAATGGGTTGACCAAGTCAACTCAAGGGGAGCTTGACTTGGATAAATTTTGGATATGTCAAGGGTGTCCAACTGAATGATTTTGATGGGTTAAATTGGTTTAAAATAGCTTGAGTGGTTGAACTTGACAAGTGTTGGGTTAAAGGGTTGATTGGGTCAACCATGGTTGACTTGGTCAACCTGGTCAAACCATGGGTTTACTTTGGGTCAAAAGGTTCAAATGAGTGTTTTAATATCAATGAAGATGGTGACATGCATTGGTAAGATCATTTGGACTGAATTTGACATTTAAAACCTTAAGGGGTATTTTTGGTCAACCTTGGTTGACTTGGTCAACCAGGTCAAACCAAGACTTGAGTTTGGATCTAATGTGTTCCTAGTGATATTTAGGATCCATTGGAATAGGTTTTGAATGTTGATATGGGAAGGTCATGTTGAACTTTGGGGAAAAGACCAAGAATCCCTATAAAGGGCATTTTGGTCATTTTGACCCCTGGTCAACACTGGGTCAAACTGAGTCAGGCAAAATATAGTTTATTGGTCAAAAGGTCATAACAAATGTCATGGATATGGTCGAAAGGTTTGGAAGGCATCCTAAGGTCAAATTCCACCGGATGGCAAGTCCAGTGGCATAGACTGTAAATAACTGAAGGCTTTGCAGCCTTTGGAAAAAGATTCAGTTTATGGGGTTAGAAGTGTCGAATTGAGCTCAAATTTGGAGGGTTGGTCCTAGAGACATGTCCAGACAATATGAAATTGACGGATCATGATTTAGAGGTCACTTGACTGGGTTTCTAGATGGCAGAAAGTCCACTCAGAAAGGGTTTCAGGACCTAGGTCATTGACCTTGAAGATTTTATTTGGAATGTTGGATTTGGGTTGGATTTAAAAGTTAAATGATTGACACTGAACCATTTATATCAATGGAAATTAAATGAAGGATTGAAATTAATTGGATATGATTTGAAATTTGATTGAATGTTGACTGAATGCTAGATTAAAGATTGAGTTGAAAGGTAGAGTTGGGTTTGATTAAGATTGAATTGGGTCTTTATTAGGACCTTTATGACTGAGGGGTGGATGTCTCCCCATCATTATGTCACTAAAAAGAAACCCAAGTGGGTCCTAGTGACCTCATATAAAAATGAGGTTAACAAATGGACCCCCAATATGTGTAGTAGAACGAAGTTCTAGTGCACATATTGGCGTTGACCGAATGGAAGGGTGAAATTGATTTTTGAAAGTCTAAGGAAGGGCATCACCCAAACTTAGGTCTATAGGATACTGATAGAATACTTACACCTAATAGATGGATTAACTAGGGAAACCAAGGTAGGCATCACCTAACCTCAGGTCTAAGGAGGGCATCACCCAACCTTAGTCTATAGGATGCTGATAGAAGACCTACACCTAGTAGACGGATTAACTAGAAAACCAAGGCAGGCATCACCTAACCTTGGGTCTAAGGAGGGCATCACCCAACCTTAGGTCTATAGGATGCTGATAGAAGACTTACACCTAGTAGACAGATTAACTAAAAAACTAAGGCAGGCATCACCTAACCTCTGGTCTAAGGAGGGCATCACCCAACCTTAGGTCTATAGGATGCTGATAGAAGACTTACACCTAATAGACGAATTAATTGGAAAACCAAGGTAGGCATCACCTAATCTCGGGTCTAACGAGGGCATCACTTAACCTTAGGTCTATAGGATGCTGATAGAAGACTTACACCTGATAGACGGATTAACTGGGAAACTAAGGTAGGCATCACCTAACCTCAGGTCTAAGGAGGGCATCACTCAACCTTAGGTCTATAGGATGCTAATAGAAGACTTACACCTAATAGATGGATTAACTGGGAAACCAAGGCAAGAATCACCTAACCTCGGGTCTAAGGAGGGCATCACCCAACCTTAGGTTTATAGGATGCTGATAGAAGACTTACACCTGATAGACAGATTAACTGGGAAACCAAGGAAGGCATCACCTTACCTCGGGTCTAAGGAGGGCATCACCCAACCTTAGGTCTATAGGATGCTGATAGAAGACTTACACCTAAAAACAAATAAACTCAGAAACTAAGGTAGGCATCATCTAACCTCGGGTCTAAGGAGGGCATCACCCAATCTTAGGTCTATAGGATGCTGATAGAAGACTTACACCTGATAGACAGATTAACTAGGATGATCATGTGGGGAGGAAGTCGATTGATTGATAATTTTTTAAATTTGAGTTGGTTTCTTTGAATTTGGGGAGGCGAATTTGATGTTAAACTTGATACTCATCATGCATGATATTTATTGAAGAGCCGCCCAAATGTTAAAAACCTCAAGTGGCATCCCTCAAAACTAACCAATTGGCATGAACCTCTTCATATATTATTTCTAAGATGAACGATCCAGTCAATGTTGATTCAGAGTTTCCATTGATCTTATGGCAGACTAAAATTGGTCTCCAAAGGACTACGGCTAAGTCTTCTACTTGGAAAGTCTTGAGGTGACATAATTTATCATGCCCTTTAATTATTCATGACTTGTATGATTTTAAATTTTCTTGAGCTTGAAAATAACTTTCTTCGAGGCCCTTAAGCTCCTCTAATCGGAGTTGGGCACTCTACTCAGTTGTAACTCAATTTTGAAAAGCAATTTCCAGCTATGTAAAACACTCATCTAGATGAGAACAATCTTAGACCCAGCATAGAGTCTTATTTTATAGAGTGAATTTTAAAGAAAATGATGCCCATATATAAGGAACCACATATATCTCTCAAGAATGAGATTTGGATCCTTATAAGGAGTAGAAGATTCATTCTTTTTATTAAAAATTTTATCTTAATCATTTGGACCCTGTCAGAATGACAAGTGGGAATAAATTCACACTTACAGTGAGAAGGAGAGTGACTCCAACTAACCCAAAAAGCTAAGGGTTTGAATTTTGTTGACCCATATCAAGTTTCATAAAAATTGAACTTGGGTTCTCCCTTATATATTTTTAAATTAAAATAAATTTCAAAATGTTTAAGTTGGATAGAGGAATTTAATCTTTTCAATTTTCTTGCATGACTTTTTTTTTGTATCTAATAAACTATCCATGCACGACAATAAATCTATATTCAAGTTTTTTCAAAGTCAAGCTATTAAAGATGATCGGGTCCATTTGAGATTTAAGGATTAAGAAGAAGGAAGCCTCTTTTCTATTCTTTTTGTGGCACACTTTGTGCATCTTTTAATTTCTTAGTGCACTTTGTGCATCTCTTAATTTTTTTTATTTTTTTTGAGTTTGGCGCATTTTGCTCGTCTTTGGGTTTTTTTTTTTTTTTTTAACAAGAGACTTCACTTTCTTCAAAACCTTAAAATAATTATTCTCTTATTTTTACTAGATTATATCTCAAATATAAGATAAGAAGATTCATTCTCTTATATAAGGAAGAATAATCCTCGAGGTGGACCCAATATTTTGATAAGAGTATCAACTTGACTTGAAAAATCATTGAATAAATTTAAAGCATGCAAGAGAGGGATATTAAAATAGAAAATTGTAAGAAGATTAAGAAGATTTTTATTTTTTAAGCCAACTTAAGTTTGATGCTGATTTTAATTCAAAAATCAAATTAACCCACATAAGTGGTGGGAGGGAGGGGTCTTTAAATATCCAATAGAGTCAACTACAACTCTCTCCTATTTTGGTTTAAAGTAGAGGTCAATTTCCTTAAAAAAAGATGAATCAACTATCTTAAAAATAGAGGCCCAGCACATTTGAGAGGTGGAATATTTTCCTTAAAAGTTGGATGTCTAGGTGGCAAGACCCTATCAGTGTAGAATTATATTTCTACAATCTCTTAGAAGGAAGAGATTGTTATGGGGTATGTACTATCCCAGGTTAATGCTGCATCATTTCAATGTAAAAATCTATCGTGATAGGACCCCTTTAGAAGTTAAATTCAAATGGTGTCACTATCTGATAAGATTTTAAATCCATCATTATTCCCCTCCCTAATTACTAGCGACTTAGCAATTATGAGAGTGGCACCCCGAGCAATTTTTACACCTCCTCTTCTACAGATGATGTAATGGGGCACATATAGTAATGTGACCTAACATCATCAAGTAGAGTGGATGGGTTATAACCCTCAACTGGGGGCCTATGGTCTATTGATGGTGATTGCTCATTTATGGTTTAATAGATCTTTTCTGTATAGTAGTCAAAAGGGCACGGTGGAGATCATGCTATCATCCTCACAACCTCCCTTGCATGAGTATCAGGAAAAGGGTAGAAGCGGCTTCCACCAAAGAGGGGATATGTGAGAGAAGTAATGAACTCTCTATTGGCCTCAAATTTAACTTGCTTTAGGGCTTCCAACTCAACAATCTTTGTAGCCTTAATGATTTTCTTTTGACCCTAAATAGGTAGTCTCTTTTACAGTTGCGCTGCTGCGCAATGAGAAAGTAAGTTTTCCAACCATTTGAGTATGTTCGATTTCCCAGGGTTAAGGAAAAGTGATCTGAGTCAGTTGATTTTGAAATAGAATTTGAATATTGAAATTGATTGATTTTCTTCAAATTTTGGAACTTAAAATGTTGAGTTTTCACCCAACATGAAGGTTCACAAAATTGATAAGAAAATATAAAGAATTGGGCTTGACTCTTTCATTCCACGAACTAACTTAGGGTGAAATGTCAAAACTTTGATTTGAAGTTAAAATTAAGATCGAATTTGTATTGAAATTGACTGGATCTTCTTCAAATTTCAAAACTCAACATGTTAGATTTCTCTTGAACATGCTGATTTACAAAATTGACATGAAAAATCCCAAAGATTGGGCTTGACTCTTTCAACCCGCCAATTAACTTGGGGGTAAATATCAAAGCCCAGCTTTTGCTAAAGAAATTTGAAGTTTGATTTTGAGATTGAAGGGTCTTCCATAGAATGTGAAACTTAGCATAATTCAGATTTATTTGAATATGTAAGTTTGTAATATTTATAGGAAGATTTTAAAGGATTTGGCTTGACTCTTTTACTCTACCAATTAACTTGGAGGCAAAATATCAAAGCCCGACTTAGATAGAGGTTTCCTCGCTCACCTCTCTTTTTGATGTGTCTTTTCTTTTTGATGTTGGCCACACTCACCCAAGGGAGAAATGGGTAGAGGGACCAATAGAAGAAGGGTAGTTAAGACTACCGATGAAACAAAATTTCACCATTATTAAAGATGGAGAGAGAGATTTAGTCCCACCGTGGTCGTCATTTTTTGTTTGGATTGAAAGCGGGTTTTAAAAAATTTAGTTTTCTTTGGGGGAAGTTAAAAATTGATGTTGAGTTCTAATTCTAAAATTGAACATCTCGTCGGAAGAAATATACCACCTTGAGAGGTGGAAATAAAATTTCATGATGGGGTTCAGATTTAGAATTATAAATCTCATCTTGAATATCGTAATTAGATTTAAGAGAGAACTTTGTATGACCCCAAAGGGTCAAATATCAAGCTACGATAATCAAGAAAAGTGATCGTTAATTTCATGCTCAAATTCATCTTAACAAAAGATATATCTCCCTAGAGGGAAAAAATATATTCCATTAATTATCATTTGAACATAACGATGATGATCGTCAATAATTTAATTTTCCCAAAGAGGACTAATTGAGTTTTAAAAATTAGTTTTAAAAAATTAGATGTGGGTTTTAAATCTCCTACGAGCACAAGCCCTCGTAGTTAATTACATCGTACGAGACCGGAGTCTCCTATGAAAACTCTCGATTAGAATAACGGCAGGAATTTTGTTTAGAGAGTTTCTAGGAGTGATACCAAGGAGGCGAGTTTGGAACTCAAATAGGAATTAGATCAAGTTTTAGCAGCTATTTTTGGAATCAAAAGAAAAAGGGTAGGAGACACTTTGGGATTCTGAAATAATTCAGAAGTGTCCCGACCTAAGCTAAGTGTTGGGCTTTAAATTTTAGATTGAAAGAGGATTTAGTTTGAGTTGAGTATTTTATTAGAAATTTGGGATTATATTCCCGGAGGGTGGGGTCTTATGACAAAAGAAAATTTGCCCCGATTCCTAAATCTAAATTTGGACACTAGAACATAGTAGTCTGAACCTAACTAATGCAGTGCAAAATCTGGATTTACCCCGGCCTAGATTAGGGAGCTAGCTAACAACCTAGGTGATTAAAATCCATGAGTCAAGTCATTTTGATGCAAGAGTGGTAGGAATGTTATAATTAAGGGTTTTAGGAATTGAGGCCGACATCTAGAGATTGTCCTAATTGGTCCCTGGACTTATGTTGGGTGAAAATGCTAAAATAAATATAATTAAAATTTTAGACACACATTTTTATTGATTTCTAATACAATGCATGCTGATTGACTCGATTAAATGCTTAAAATGGAATGAAGTAATTTTAAAAGGCTTAAAAATAAATTTTATCCTAAAGATGCATAAATTCCCGTGGACAAAATTGCACCCTCATAGGCCAGGTGGTCTGCCAAAACCCGCAGGTGGGGAGGTGCCTAACAAAGAAAAATAATAATGCTGCAATAATGAAATGAGAACTCCCGGCGATCCCGGGCTTACTTCTTAAAAGCGTTAGAGTTTCTATATTATCCTAAATTTTTTTATTAAAGTTTAAGTAGAAGAATTTTTTTGTGTCCTCATGAGCCTCCACGTATCCAGGCTAAAACAAAAGTGACATGCAAACGTCAAAAAAACTAAGAAAAGCAGGTAATTCTATACGCAATCAAATCAAACATATTAAATAATTAAATTAATTAAGTAAATATCCATAGGCAAATTACCTTGCTTATTACAACCCAGATTTACATAAATTAAAGGTGGTCGGGCACCACTAATAACAACCCAGATTCTAGTCTTAATACAGACACAAGTGACTTTGAGTAGGATACTCTTTATCTTCAACTTCTCGATCTTCTCCTCCTTGAGCTCCTTGGATTCTTCGTGACTAAATACCCAAATGGAAAAGAGAACTCTTCCCTTAAGGGGAATGTTACTCTTTCCACTTTGGATAGTAAATTGATCCAAATATAGAGTTCTAAATGGATAAGGACTATCCCACAGAGGGGTATCCTTTCGTCTTTGGAATCCAATCTTTAGATCTATGTATCCCAAACTCAAAGTGCTACTTTCACAACTCAATACTCAAACAAATTACATAAATATAAAAATAAAAATTTTAGACTCTCCTGTAGGGTTATCCTAAGCATTTGAATATTAAAATATATCCCAAGTAGTTATATATGTGCGTAGAAAAAGTAAACACACTTGGCCACGCTCTTTTTATTTGGGGGCTAAGCAGTTGAAGCACCTGTAGTGTTTATGTTTATTATTTATTTAGCCCCCTTTATTACCCTACATGAGCATGACCAACTGCAGAAGATTCAGTGAGCATCCAGATCATTCCTAACCTAAGGGTAATTTTATCGCCCATCACGTCAATCCACAAAGTGCAGAAAAGTAAACAAACACATCAATCAAGTTCAATCACAATATATAATGAAAACTCAAAAAATCTGGCACACAGTAGAAAAGTAAACACTGACCTAGCCTAGATCTAGAGTCGGTTGTCCTAGAAAATCATCTAAATTATGTGTAGAAGTTCGTGTGCTGGGGTAGATCCTAGGATAGGTAATTTGTTGAAGTTGTTTGAAGTTTGAGTTTGTTGAAGGCTAAGAGAGGACTTTATGTTTGAGTTTTAAGTATTAATATATTAAAGCTTGATTTAAATACATCTTAGTTGTTACATGATTGCTACCTTTTTTGCTCACCGAGGCCGTGAAGTTTATTTCACCTTCATTGGGGCTAAGTTAATAGCCTCGTAGGTCTGGGTTACTCAGTAACAATCGGGGTTAATTAAGTTGATTTAATTTATTAAAAATTAAAGATCAATTAATATTACTTAATTTATTTGATTACTAATTTTAAAATTTAAATTAGTTTATATTTTCCATCAACAGGTTCATGGCGTTGTGCCACCAGGCTCGACGAACCAGGCCTCCTTAGGACGCGCAGCCCCGCAGTCCAGAGTAGTCCATCCTAAAAATCTTACTAATGTAGTTGAATTAAGGATTTTAATTTGGTTAAGTAATCAAAATTAACTTAATTTTGATGTTTAACACTCCATTGAATTCATTCGTGGCGTCGTACCACCAGGCTCGAGGAACCAGGCCTCCTTAGGACACTTAGCCCCGCAGCCCGGAGTAGTCCATCCAATAAACTTCATCTTTGGAGTGGTTGTTATGCATTTAAGTCTTGGTTGAATATTTTATTAATCAAATCAAAGTTTTCTGGAATTTTAATGAATTTGTTTATTTTTAGGATTTATTAGAATTATTTAATTATGTTAATTAAAGGTCTAAAAGTTAACTTTTTAATTTAAAGTTAATTTTACAAGTTTCAAACTTTTATTAAATATTAGATCTTATGATGAGTTGTTAGACTGTTAGCACACTTAATTTGGAGTTTTTTTTTGAAATGTTATGATTTTTTGAAGTTCGGGCCTAGATTTGAACTACGGTTGACCAAAAGGTTGACTTTTTGACTTTGACCAGATTTTAGAAGTTTGCATTTTTAAAAAATACTAGACCTTAATTAGAGTTTATTGACACTAAGTTTGTTTAATTTTGATTTTTTTGTAATTAGTTATGCATTTTTAAAGTTTCACTAATAATTGAATTTTTAAAATTACTTAATTAGAAATGTTTGATCGTTTTGATCCAAACTCATCCCAAACTGCTTGGAATCACTCCCAAAGGCCTGGCATGACCCATGGGAGAATTTTCAAGTGTTTAGAAATTATTTGGAATTTTTAATTATTTTTAATTAATTAATTTAATTAATTGTTAATTTTTATTAAAAGTAAAATTAAAGTTGAATTAGAAGTGGCTTTTATTTTTTCTAAGTAGAGGGCTAAGTTTTGGTCCGTTTGAGATATTATTTATTATTTTTTGAGTTAATTTAGATTTATTATATTTTTTGAATTGTCTGGATCCTTAAAAGGGCTGAAACTTTGGGTGATTAATTTTCTAACTTAATGACCTCCAAATTTAATCAAATTTGAACCTAAGGTTTATCATGTCACTAAGTTTTCTATGTTCAAGTTTCACCCCTATTGGGTACATGTACGATCCCCTAGGAATTTTCTAAGTTTTTTAGACTTTTTCTTAATTATTTTCCCTAGGTGTCTCTACTATTCAAATAGGCTTAAAATTTGGTGTGTCTAACCCTGATACAAGTGCAATCTTACCACACAAATTATGCAACCTAATTCTACAAAAAAAGGAGTTATGAATTTTTAAAGTTTTGGGTCCAAAATGGACCCATTACTTTTAAAATTTACATCACAATAATTCAATGGGTATCTAAACCTAAGAAAATTATAGTGCATGCGTAAGATACCCAAATACCTTCCACCAAAATTTGGGGCTCAATTGACCACTGGATTGTGAGAAAATCATAAAAAAATAATTTCAAAGAAATAGAAATATCTCACAATCTACTAATCAAATCAACTCAAAATTAATTTTAATAAATATTAGGCTAAATTATCTTTCGAACGAGCCCAAAAACCCTTAATTTGGTGGAGAAATGAATTTACTATGAATTTTGAAAGTTATGACTATTTTTTAAAATTTTTAAGTCCATTAATAACCGACGCCAATCATTGGCAATGATTGGCGCCAAAACCGCGACGGCGTGTGGCATTTTACCCACCTATCCACGCCATCACTAACCTCAAGCCATCCGATCGAGAAAGTTAAAAAATCGGACGGCCGAGATCGATCAAGGATGTTTTAGTTCAAAATGAACTAGAAAATTAAACTACTCATAACTTTCAAAATACTCGTCAAAATTTAATGAAATTTGAAACATAGGCTCATGGGAACATGAACTTTCATTGCCTAGAGTTTGGAGACCCCATGCAATGAAATTTTTGAGCAGTTTTAAATTAAAATTTAAATTTAAAATGAGCATAACTTATAATCCAACCGTCAGATTTTTGAGATCTTGACCTCATTGAAAAGCTGCAATGATCCTCTACAAATTTGATGAAGACACCAAGAGCTAGATCTTTCTGGATAAAACGTTGTGCTGGAAAATCCTTTTTCTCTTTCTAGAATGCTCTCTCATCACTAAATTAGTGATTTGAGGCTTGGAAATGATGGGAAGAAGCTTGGGAAAGCCTTGGAGATGGATGGAGAGGATGGGGAAGGCTCTGGGAAGGTTGGAAGCTAGAGGATAGTTGAGGGAGAGTTGAGGGAGAGTGAATAATGAAGAATCTCTCTTAGGTTAGGTTTCTCCCACCTTAACCCTTGACTTTTGGATTAGATGGTCTTGATTTATTTGGAGGGAGTTTGGATGCATGACAACTATCCCCTAAGCTACCCAAAGCTAGGGAATAGGGTTGGTGGTGAGTGTGACCTCTCTTGGTCCATGGGAAAAAGGGACCACACCTTTTCCCCCATTTGGATGAACCAATGCTTGGCTTGGTTTAGGGGGTTGGCTTAGGGCCTCTTAAGAGAGGAAATGGTCACTTTCCATTATGTTTGAGATTAATACATGAATTTCCAAGGTGGCTTGGTGATGTGGCCATGATTTGGCCTCTTTTCATAGGCTTGAAAGGGTCTTTTTTGACTTATTAACCCATTGACTAGTCAATGATGATTGGGCTAAGCTTTGAAAGGGTTAAAGGTCTTGTAGGAAATCATCTCAAGGGGTATGGAGTCAAGGGGTTGAAGTTTTGAAGAAATGCATGAGATTGGAGAGGGATTTGACCCTTTCAAATGGGTTGACCAAGTCAACCCAAGGGGAGCTTGACTTGGATAAATTTTGGATATGTCAAGGGTGTCCAATTGAATGATTTTGATGGGTTAAATTAGTTTAAAATAGCTTGAATGGTTGAACTTGACAAGTGTTGAGTTAAAGGGTTGATTTAGTCAACCATGGTTGACTTGGTCAACCTGGTCAAATCATGGGTTGACTTTGGGTCTAAAGGTTCAAATGAGTGTTTTAATATCAATAGAGATGGCGACATGCATTGGTAAGGTCATTTGGACTGAATTTGACATTTGAAATCTTAAGGGGTATTTTTGGTCAACCAGGTCAAACCAAAACTTGAGTTTGGGTCCAATTTATTCCTAATGATATTTAGGATCCATTGGAATAGGTTTTGAATGTTGATATGGGAAGGTCATGTTGAACTTTGGGGAAAAGACCAAGAATCCCTATAAATGGCATTTTGGTCATTTTGACCCTTGGTCAACACTGTGTCAAACTGAGTCCAACAAAATATAGTTTATTGGTCAAAAGGTCATAACAAATGTCATGGATGTGGTCGAAAGGTTTGGAAGGCGTCCCAAGGTTAAATTCCATCGGATGGCAAGTCTAGTGGCATAGACTGTAAATAACTGAAGGATTTGCAGCCTTTGGGAAAAGATTCAGTTTCTAGGGTTAGAAGTGTCGGATTGAGTTCAAATTTGGAGGGTTGGTCCTAGATACATGTCCAGACAATATGAAATTGATGGATCATGATTTGGAGGCCACTTTACTAGGTTTTTAGATGACATAATGTCCACTCAAAAAGGGCTTCAGGACCTAGGTCATTGACCTTGAAGGTTTGATTTGGAATGTTGGAATTGGGTTGGATTTAATAGTTAAATAATTAACCTTGAACCATTTATATCAATGGAAATCAAATGAAGGATTGAAATTAATTAGATATGATTTGGAATTTGATTGAATGTTGACTGAATGCTAGATTAAAGATTGAGTTGAAAGGTAGAGCTGGGTTTTATTAGGATTGAATTGGATCTTTATTAGGATCTTTATGACTGAGGGGTGGACGTCTCCCCATTATTAGGTCACTAAAAAGAAACCCAAGTGGGTCCTAGTAACCTCATACAAAAATGAGGTCAAACTATAGAAGCCATACATTTATTCAGAGGTTTGATGGAGAAATATAGAGAGAATAAGGAGGATTTATATATGATATTTGTTGATTTTGAAAAAGCATATGATAAAGTTCCAAGAGAAGTGCTTTGGAGAGTTCTTGAAAAGAAAGGAGTTAATAACGCTGATATTCAAATCATTAAAGATATGTATGCAAGAGCTATTACTTGTGTTCAAATACAAGGTGGTTTGACCAAGTATTTCCCTATTTCGGTTGGATTACATCAAGGATCAGCCTTAAGCCCATATCTTTTTGCTTTATTCATGGATGTTCTCACTAGATATTTACAAGAGGATGTACCTTGGTGTATGCTTTTTGCTGATGATATTCTTCTTGTTGATAAGACTAAAGAGGGAGTTGAAAGTAAACTAGAAATGTGGAGGTCAACCTTAGAGTCTAAAGGTTTTCGCTTGAGTAGATCTAAAACAGAATATATTGAGTGTAATTTTAGTAATAATAGACATAGTGAGGGGATTATGACTTTGGGCGATCAAGTCATTAATAAGAGTACACGTTTTAGATATCTTGGATCTATTGTTCAGAGTGATGGTGAAATAAATGGGGATATTATCAGCAGAATCCAAGTTGGATGGTTGAAGTGGAGGAATGCATCAGGCTTATTGTGTGATAGAAAAGTACCCCTCAAACTTAACGGAAAATTCTATAAGATGATGGTGAGACCTGCAATGCTTTATGGTGTCGAATGTTGGCCATTAAAAGAGAAGCATAATTCTAAGTTAAGTGTTGCAGAGATGAGGATGCTCAGGTGGATGAGTGGCTTTACCCTTAGAAATAGGATACAAAATGAGCATATTCGTGAAAAGGTTGGAGTAGCTCCAGTGGAAGATAAGATTAGAGAGAGTCGCCTTAGATGGTTTGGTCAAATAAAACGGTAGCCTCACGATGACCTGGTTAGGAAAGTAGAGGTCTTAGATTTGACTTATGTTAAGAAAGGTAGAGGTAGACCTAAAAAGACTTGGTTAGAAAATATTAGAAATGATCTTTCTTTATTAGATTTAAACGAGAATTTGACTTTTAACAGGACACAATGAAGAAAAAGGATTCATATAGCCGACACCACGTAGTGGGATAAAGGCTTGATGTTGTTGTTGTTGTTGTTGTATCAAATTATTTAAATTTTAAATATTTTAATTCAAAATTAAAATTACTTTAAAATATTTTCAATATTTTGAATAAAGTTTAAATATTTAAATATTTTAATATTCAATTAATGTTAAATTAAAATTAAAATATTCAATATATTTTGAGTTATTTAAATTATTTAATTACTTAAGTAATTAATTAATATTTAATTAATTAAATATTTTCAACAATTCATAAGTTTATATCAAATAATTAATTAACCTAGGCCTATGAGGCTATTAACTTAGCCCCAATGAAGGTAAAATTAAGTTCATGGCCCTGGTGAGCAACAAAGGTGGTATCCTTTTAACTTTAAAAATATATCTTAAAATTAATTCTAAATCATTAATATTTAAATTTTAATTAAAATTTCTTTTAAGTCTTTCAACCAACTAGAACATCAGTCAACTTTAACCAATTGTCCTATATATGACATATCCAAACCATATAGCCTACCTCACACACTTTAGATGATTTGCTAAGACAACCAATTCTAGTCTTAGGCTAGGCCAATGTTTACTTTTCTGCTATGTGATGGATTTTTTAAGCTTTCATTGCATACTAGTTATTAGAATTAGATAATTATTATGATTGTTTACTTAATTTTTATAATCTGTATATTGATTTGATGGGTATTAGATTTACCCTTAGGTTAGAAATAATTTAAATGCTAACATAATCTTATGCATGTGGCCATGCTCATATATGGCATAAAAGTTAAAGGGGCCATAACATTAAACTTTAAATTAACGATATTTCTCTACAAGTGCTTTAGAAATACTAGGTCCCCCTTTTAAATTAAAAAAGTATGGTCAAGCGTAGCTGTGAATTTGAGCATTTAATATTGATATATAATTGCTTTGGATTATTTGAATTTAATTGCTTAGGATAACCCTGCAGGTTGTTTGAGTCTAGATTTTAATTTTCATTTAAATGTAATTTGATTGTATTTGAGTTGTAATGTTAAGATACATTGAGATGGGATGCTAAGCATCCAATTTGAAATCCAAAGAGGAAGGGATATCCCTTAGGGAAGAGTTCCTCTCAATTTGGAGGTCCAAATTAGGATGACTTTCAAATATTCAAAGGGAAAAGATAACACGTCATTCTAGAAGGAGTTTCTTTTCATTTGGATATCCAGACCCGATGGATCTAAGGACCCCACAGAAGGACGAAGAAGTAAAGAACGAGAAGAATCTCATTCTCAAAGTCACTTGTATCTTAGGACTAAAAATTCAGTCTTATTGTCAGTGATACTCGGCCACTTTTAATTTCAATAACTCTGAGTTATAATATTAAGTGGTTCTTACAACATGAACTTAAAATTCAATTTAATTCGATTTAATTGATTTATTTAATTTGATTACGCAGTAGAAAATGCTTTCTTTTCTTAGGTTTCTTTTATTGCATGTCATATTTGATTTAGCCCGGAACCTGATCAGAGGCTCGTAAGGTACGCTTAACAATATTTTCTACTTGAAATTAAAATTAAAATTTTTAAGCTCACATAAAAATTATAATATTTTAAGAAGTAAGCTCGGGATCGTCGAGGGTCTTATGCATATATTTTGAATACTTCTCTTCCTTGTTAGGAACCTCCCCACCTACGAGTTTTAGTAGACCACCTAACCTATTATGGTGTAATTTTATCAAGGAAAAATTGAGCAATCTGTAGATAAAACTTATTTTTAAGCCTTATTTTTAAACTGCTTTATTCAAATTTATGCATTTTAATCGAGTCAATTTGCATGCATTGTATTAAAAATAAATTTAAATTAGTCTAAGATTTAATTGCATTTTGCTTTAAGCATCAATTTACCCAACATAAGCTAAGGGGCCAGTTAGGACATGCTCTAGATGTCAACCCCATTTCCTCAAATTTAACTTAATTAAATGTCCCTACCAGTCTTTCATAAGTGATCGGACTCATGATTTTAAAGGACCTAAGTGGTCAGCTGGCTCCCCAATCTAGGTCGGGGTAAGTCCAGGTTTGCACTGCATAGCTAGGTTTGAATTATTGATTTTTAGTACCTATTTTAAACTTAAGTTCTGAGGTAGGTTTAAATTATAAGACCTCAACCTTCGAGAATTGAATCCCAACTTTTTAATAAAATTAACAAGTCAAACTTAAATCTCATTCAATCCAAATTTAAGCCCAACACTTAGGATAGGCTGGGATGCTTCTAAAATATTTCAAAATCCCAAAGCACTTCTTACTTTGCCTCCTTTGACCTCCAGAAATAAGTCTTCCACTTTGATCAAATCCCTATTGAACTTTCAACCTCACTTTCTTTGATATCAAGCCTTGAAATCTCAAAATAAAATTTCTATCATTATTTTAATCAAAAATATTCAAAGGAAACTCTAATTTTCTATGACATAATTAACTACAAGAGCTTGCACTCGCAGGAGATTTATAAATCCAGATCAATTTTTTAAAAATTAACCTTTTCAAAATTTAATTAATTATCTTTAGAAAAATCAAATTTAATGATCATTATCATCATATTCAAATGATTGATAATAGACGATATTTATTTTCCTTGAAAAGATATGTCATTCTATTATCATGACTTTGATTATGAAATTAATGATCCCTTTATCCAGATTAGCATAGTCAAATCTAGATCGAACATCATTATGACCCTTTGGGGTCATATGTGATTCTTTCCTGAATCTAACTACGGTAATCAGGATGAATTCAAAGTTTTATAATCTGAACCCATTAATGAATGATATGTTCACCTCGTGAGATGATATATCGTTAATAATGATGTGTTTAATTTCAAAATTAAAATTCCAAAAATTTAATTCTCCCAAAAAAAATTAAGTTTTAAAAAACTCTAACTTTTTTTAACCAAATAAAGACACATAAAGCTTTTTGGGCCAACCTCGCCTTGGAACCTTCAGAATAGGAAGCAGAGGAGGAGGTAACAAACATGTGTCTTATGGCTAACGATAATCTTGATCAATCAGATCAAGATGAGGTATGTTAACTTTCATATGATAAATTACTCATTATTTTTAAAAATATTCATGATTCATATAGGAAGTTAAAAAAGATGCATGCTAGTCTCAATATTGAATTATCTACTTTGCAAAAAAATCATGCTAGTTTAAGTACCAAGCATTCAAATTTAGATAGTGATCATATGACCTTGCTTGATTAATATTATGCCTTAAACAAGAAGAATATTCAGTTAACTAATACACACAACTCCTTAAAAATATCACATATTGAATTAAAAAAAGCATACAAAGGATTAGAAGCATATGTATTAGAAATATATGATAGGGAGCATACATTAAAAATTGAAATGTTCATTCTTGAAGGTGCGAATAGATTTTTAGAAGCAAAACTAACTACACTTGAGAATAACAAACCACCACCTACCTTAGAATAATTTCATAACCCCTCAACACACCATGCATCACATAAACCTAGGAAGAGGTATCATGACCCACATAGGTTAGTAAATCCATTTCCTGGTGTTAGGTGTTACTCTTGTAGCATATTAGGTCATATAGCCCGCACTTACACAGTCCACCATATGACACATCTAGTGTAGAGCCATAAATTGCATTCATCATAGTATAACATGCATTCATCTCATTTATTCAAGCATAAGATGGAACCCAAACTCTTGGGTTCCCAAATCTAACATTTGAATGACTATGGAGGGGTGCTCTCACAAAAGGCCTAGTGAGAGCTTATGGTACCTAGACAGTGGATGCTTGAGGTACATAACTAGTGATATGAAGCAGTCATCACACTAGAGACCAAGTCAGGAGACAAGGTGACACTATGAGACAACACCACTAAGAAAGTGGTGGGCTCTGGTATAATCGGCAATGTTAAAAGCTTTATTATTGAGAATGTTCTTCTAGTATATAATTTAAAGCATAATTTACTAAGCATTAGTCAACTGTGCAATTTTTGACATAAAATTTCTTTCTAAAAAATACATAATTAGTTTAAATAAAAAACTTGTATTATAAGAAAAATAAATAAATAATATTTACATGCTAGACTTAAACTACATTGAATATTCAAATTTTATATATTTAAAAATAATTATTGATGATTCCTGGCTATGACATAGGAGACTATGCCATGTGGGCATAAAAACTCTTCGAAAGATTACCCAAAAAGATCTAGTTAGAGTTATCCATAAGTTAAACTTCACTAAGGATTACGTATGTGATGCCTGCCAACTAGAAAAATAAGTCAAGTCTTCATTTCATTCAATTAAGGACATCAACACATCTAGGCCACTAGAAATCTTTCATATGAATCTATTTGGACCTGTTAGTATAGCTAGCCTAAGAGAGAAGACATATGGATTTGTGATAGTAGATGACTTCTCTAAATTTACTTAGGTTAGATTCCTAACATATAAGAGTGAGTCATTTGAGAAATTTAAAACTTTCTCTACTTGGATTCAAAAGAAATTAGGATGTAAAATTTCAACTATTTATAATGATCATGTGGAGAATTTGAAAATGATAGGTTTGAATCTTTCTGTCAAGAGATAAGTATAGAACATAACTTTTCTGCCCCTAGGATCCCTTGTTTGTGATTTTTATGATGACAAATATTATTGATTGAATTATTATTTTTCTTAGTAAATATTTTGGATATTTTTTTTGTCTGTGAGCACTAATATTGTAGGTAAAATACTCAAGGTTATTAGAAGCTCAAGATTGGATAGAATAGGAATATCATATAAATAAAGTCTGTACTTTTATCTTTCTTTATTTTCTATTTCTTGAGTCTAGCTATATAAGAGTGCATGCAATTGGGTGACCATGCACACACATACAGGGGAAGTGAGAAAATTTTAAGGTTAAAATTTTTTTGTACTAATCATATTGAATGACTTATAATCGTACTGTACGATCAGTTAAAGAAAGAATGGGCTTAACAGCTAATTGAATAATTAGTTTTTATGAACTAATCGTACTGTACGATCTAGATCGTATTGTACAATTTATTATATTATGTAAATCCTAACTGCCAAATAAATTAAATAAGATATTTAAAAAATAAATTTTAAATCAATCATACTATATGATTGTATTTGTACTGTACAAATTTTGAAATCTTACTTAAATTAACTAATATAATTAGTCAATCAAATCATTATTTAATTAATGATAGCAAATCATACTGTATGATCTTGATTGTACCGTATGATCTTGATTATACCATATGATTTGCAGAGATGAAATTTGGTCGTCCCAAAGATCGTACCAAACAAAACCATGATTTTTAAACTAATTATATTGTACGATATTTATATTATACTGGACAACTGACTTGAAATCAACTAACTATATTGTACAATGATAGCGGAATGGGATGACTGATAGAGATGATTTTCAATCTTCCTAGGAATCATCCTGTACAAATAGAGAGAAAGCAAACAGATCGTACTATACGATCTTTAGATCGTACTGTACGATATGTTAAAAAAGTTGAATAGTTCATCTGAATAACTGTTTACATCATACTGGACGAGTCTAGTTTTTAAACTGATTGTACTATATGAATTCTAATCGTATTGTATGAACAGTGACGACCAACTTGACTTTTTTGGGTTTCTTGAAGCCCAATACTAAAGCAATATTTTTAGAATCTCTTTGAAATAAGATAAGATTGTGTGACTGCTGAAGGAACTCTGAGAGAGAAGCTTTTGGGAGAGATCTAGGGTTTGAGAGGAAGGAGAAGTTGAGGTTGAGCGTAAGGGAGAAGAAGTGTGAGGGGATCACATGGTTATTCCGGGCTAGCTACACCATTGCTCCTCCTGTGGCCTAGCTCTCTTAAGACAGAGGCTTCTAAGTCAAGTCCTCGAGGTACTCTGCCTTCTCCAAGAGGGAGAAAAAAGATTCGAGATTTTTTTTGCCTATGAAAGGATTTCAGTTCTCTATCATCTCCAAGAGGGAGAAAAAGGATTTGGGGTTCTCTGCCTTCTTCAGGAGGGAGAAAAATGATTCCAGGTTCGCTACCATCATCAGGGAAGGTGATATAGCTTCCGGCACTCCGCCACATCAGGTTTGGTGAAAGTGAGTCTGTAATGGCTTCTCCGCCTTATTGTGAAAGCGAAAAGAGAGTCACTTTTTATTAGTACAATTCTTGGAGCTGAGGACTCAAGGTTGACCAAACCACTATAAAATCTCTGGTGTGCTTTTTCATTTTTCGCATTTTACTTTTTGCATTTAATTTCTGTGATAACTGCTCGGTGAAAATCTGAAATTAATGTTCTGTTGTGTTAATTAGAATTTCATCATCTTTATTGAAATTTTTGTTAAATTGTTAGCTTCCGCATCTGGTGATCAAATTATTTATTTCAAAGTTTTGAAAAACTACAAAAAGAATAGTATTCCTGCTTATGAATTTTTAAATTACCAATTCAACCCCCTCTTGGTGCGCCTCAGGGCTAGTTCTGTGAGATTTAACAATCTTCTCGAACTTTCAACGACAAGCCTTAATCGAAAGTTCTCTCTCATTATCGGGAGTGGTAGTTAACTATAAAGGCTTGCGCCTATAGGAAACCTGAACTAAGATCATAAAGTCCTCATAAAATGAGGGCGAAATCTTTGGGTAATATCTTATTCAAAATCCAATTTGTCTTTTAAAAATTTGCCTTAGAACTTTAATGTTAAAACTCTTCTCGACGACTCGTAAAAAGAAAGGGGCGGAGCGCGAATTTTCGGAGCCCACATTGTGACTTGTTCTTCATATAATGCTGAGATGTGAAACTTTCTAACTTTATTATTGTAAATATTATAGCACACACCATTTCTATTCATTTGTTTGCTTCAAGTTGGTAGGAACAGTGTATGACTCCTAACTTGGCCTCTTCCTCTATAAATAAGCTTAGGAAAAACAAGGCACACATAATCCTCATATTTTAGTGGATGTTTTTATGATAATGCATTATCTCATCCATGTTGATGGCCTTATGACAGTCGTGGGTGTCGGTTATTCAGTTCATGGCTCCTTGATACGGCAAATACTTTTAGATTATAATTTCCGTTTAAATTGTTTATTTTAATATCAAATGTTCTGTTATTATTTTACGCCTCATTGAGGCAATTTTTTTTTTCTTTTGATTGCAGATGCATAATTGTAATTTTCTCATAATAGTCAATAAATTTATGTGAACGCCCTCAATTTTCCCAAAAAAAAAAATCTAATAATACTAAATTCGTTATTTTTTTTTTCTCTCTCACTTTATTCATGATAGTTTAGATTATTCACCTTTTCCTTGTGTTATTTTTATCTATGTTGTGAATGATGTCTTAAAGAAGAAAAATCTTTGTGAATATATTACTAGTATATATAATTATATTAGTAGTCCTTGATTACTTTTAAGGTATTGTGATTATCATCAAAATTATCCATCAGAATTTGAGGGTTGATATCCTATTTGTAATAATTTTTTGAATTTATAGCTTGTGTTCAATGCTCAATAAATGTCTTTCCTGCCTTGATTGGATCATCTATTGGATAACCTCATTATATGCCTATAGGATAGAGCTTTTTCTAATACCTTCTAGAAAGCATGCATTCTTCTCCTATCTCCTTAAATTACTCACTCTTTTCCCAAAAAAAAAAGAAGTAAACATACTCCATTGGCCAACTAATTGATTTTTTTTTTAAGAGTATTAAGGGAAATGAAATATTATTTTCCTCACAGTTACAATTTTGACAGATTGATTTGAGTGATTAAATTTGCATCTACCACTTTACATAATTTCGAAGATGATTTATTGTTATATTATTATGAACTTTCAAAATTATTAGTATACCATCAATTTTTTTATGTTCTACAAAATTCTTATTTACATGCCACCTTAGCATCCAATTATTATGATATATATATATATATAACAAATTAAATATAATATGGTGTATTAAAAAATTTAATGAATTCGTGGCATGCTTGTAAATTTCAAATTTTTTTATGTTCTGCCAGCAGTCTTAAAATTCAAAATCAATATTGATTGTAATCTGTAGCATAAGAAACATTTGAAGATCAATTTTTATTAACTTTATTATAAAGGGAAAAAATGCCAGAATATCCTAATCCTGATATCAATTATGTAAAAATAAGCTTAAAAATTATTAAATTTATTTTGAAATTAATATAATACAAACTCTTCATATTTAATATTAATTTAAAAATAAATCTAAGAAATTTCAAATGCAATTTATTTAAAAATATCTTGACAAAGAAGGTTAACTGCTATGATTCTGCGTTTGAAGGCCACAACACCAGAATCTAATGAAATCAAGAATTTTTTTTCTGATATGGTAGAAGAAAAGTCCATTCAGAGGCTCAAACATACATGCAACAGTTCGATTGCATATAGATGTTTGAAGTTTCATAAATACATAAGTGGGTATTTTGTTGGGGGGCGGACATCTGAGCCATTAAAATAAACTCGCACACAAATTACAGACGTAAGCTTCAAATTCAAGATTTTTTGATTAGCAGTTAAAATCCTCAACCAACAGATCAAAATGAGCTACATACATGTTTGATTCTTATATGGATGTTTAAACTATTTCATAACTGTGTTCCTTAAAATACCAAAGGGTTTTTGTATGTAGTAGGAACATCCCAGACATTTCCTCATATGAATCGAATTTTTTTTTTTTTAATTTACAAACAAAGCATGAGAAAATCTCTACACCAAACAAAATACAAGGCATTATGGAATTTACAAGAAAGAAAAAACATGAATGACTAAAAGGGCAAACATAAAATAATAAATCTCAATCCTACTGAAGATTTCTAGTATGATAAATCCAAAACAAACATGCTATAAGTACAAAACTGGTTAAAGAAATTTACTGCCTCCGAGCACCAGCAGCAGCACCAGCTTCTATGACATTGAACATTGGGCTCGAGTCTCGCGAAGCATAAGGATTCTGCCCATCTAATGCAATATGGATGGTGTGCATCTCTGCAGGCCTTGTCATATTAGGGGTATTCGTAGTAGTCGAAGCTGCTGTGTTGAGCGCCTCTGCAAGCACTCGAAAATATGCATGAGGTCCCCAACCTGTAACGTGAGACTACATGATGAGTTCAAATGAAGAGAACTTCGATAATAAAGATATTGATCAAGTTTTAGTTAAAATGCATTATTTTTTATTTATAAAGACATCAGAAGTAATTTGAGGAATGTTAAATATATTTCTCCATTAAAAAATGTACTCCAGATGATCAAAGAAGAAAAAAAATAATACTAAAAGTTATAAAATATCATTCCAAGTTTTGTCCTAATGCAGCAGGATTACGCTTGCTTCTTCACTGTTTTACCAAACTAAAAGAACTTAGAACATTATATGTCTAATATATAAGAAGTTGCTATAATTCAGGAATAGAAGGAAAGATAGAAATGGAAAGGTACCATCTGCATCGTAAGGGGGAGGGAAGAACTGCAAATAACAAACTGAAGAAACCACTAGTCCTGAGAAACAAGCAAAATACAAAATTATAGAAAGAGAGTTATAGAAGTGGAGATCATGAAATCATTTCATATGACAAGAAATGCATACATCAAAATCTATATTACTAACCTAAAGATCCCCCAGCAAATACATCTTGCCAGTGATGCCAATAGTCATCCACTCGAGAGATTGCAATAAGGGCTGCACATAGAAGAGGAAGTAGCACGATGCAAAGTTTGGCAGCATGACCCCTCTTATCAAAAACTCTGATTTTCCCGGCTAGATACCATGAAAGAAAGCCCAAACCAGCAAAAGACCCTGTAGAGAGAGAGAGAGAGGATCATATGGTTTATGAAATTATTCAGAAATTATCTCAAAATAAGGTAAGTTGGAAATTTTGCAATGGCAATAATGTTATAATCATTCATCCAAAGTAAATCAAAGTTTCTGATTTTAGAAGCTTTTACAACCTAAACAACATGAATGAATTTCTTAATTTAATAACAGGAGAGATTAGTTGTCCCCACTTAAATTTTTATTAATTCCTTAAAAAAGCTATTGCCGCCTCCAAAATTTTGTATTCACGAAAACTACAACCAGCACTCATTTTTTCTTTTTCTATCTTTATCATGTTAAAACCCTCATTAAACGGTTTAAATCCCCTACCAAACTTTCTGACAAAACTAATTTAATTAAATCCCTCATTGAATTCATCCCTGCACTCCTTTACCCAACTCTTCTATCGTTAATTATCCTGTCCCCATCCAATAAAAACAATTGCTTTAACGTTAACGGTTCCCCTTCTTTTTTAAAGAAAAATCTCAAGCAAATCTTAACTTCTAAATTCATAATTAACCAATAAAAAAATGATTTCCTAATCACATCTAACGGTATCTACTTTTAATTTATGTCTTATTTGTATAAGAGGTATGACAACAAAACCGATAGAAGACAATAGGAGCATAATTAGCTAGCAGCCAAAGTGTCTCCAAAATACCCTTTAGCTGCAGTCAAAAATATATTTGGTGTCAATAGTAATCAAGGTTTACGAATACAATGAAGATTAATTCATGCTGATATGGTTTTTTTATCAGAAGCCATTTTATGCAAATTAAGGCTTCATTTGGGACAACTTTCTTACTGCTTCTTAAAGCAGCTTTCTAGTAAAAAATTAAAATTTTTGTATTAGAAAGCTGTTTTAAGAAGCATTAAGAAAGCTGTCCCATACGAGCCTATGATAGAGACGAAAGCATGCATTCTTTAAAAGCCCAACTGACTGCAAGAAACAATTCTGTTCAAAATTTCACTTCTTAAAGGGTATTAGAATATGTCAGTATTCTATACAGGTTAGTCCTGCATATTATATTTTTTGCAATATCTTCACGAATTTGTCTATGAATCAAAACAAATATTAAGCAAGAAAACATTAAATAATTAATACACAAGAATGTCACAATTTATGCAGTGTTTTAAAAAACACAAAATGGATGAAGCAATTTGGGATAAAAAAATTCACATACCATCAGAACCTTTGTAAATCATATACCACTTATTTTTATTTTTCTACAAGCGAATATAAGAGATGTATTCATCAGTAGCACTCCCTTCCAAGCATGAAACATAGGATCTTGAAATTCAATTAACATTAGACCAGAATAAACAGCTTTATTATTTGCTTTGCTAGTCCCTAGCACTGAGTAGCACCGTGAAATGACCGTCTCCAGTAACGGAATATGATCATTTACTAAATATCAAGAATTGCATGATTGCATCTTCCAAATAGTAAATAAACCACAAATATGGAAATGCGTTTCCTACAGAAGTGCAAATTCATCTTTCAAAGTTTCACAAAAAGATATTTTCTGTATATCTGAAAACATTGCCTACAAAATGGAATAACTCTGTTTGAAGAACCTACTTAATATTGACAAACAAAATCAGAGTGTTGGCTATTCTGCTTCCATCATAAGCCTTTATGACAAGGGTTCACCAAATTAACTTTAGTACCAAAAATATTTTGCCACTTACATGAAGAATGCCCGCTAGGAAAACTCTTGTGCCCTTCCTTGATAACGCTTTTCTCTCCATGGCATATAACGCTTGTGGTAAAGTTATCATATCGCTGGACAAAAACATTTCAGCATCTGTGTTAGCTAACGCAAGCTGAATCATTAAATCTAACAACAGAAACAACTTCGTAAAAAAATAAAAGAACCCACAGCATTTCCATCAGGAAAACAACGCCAAAAGAAATCTGGTCGTGGTCTACCAACACCATCCTTGATTGCATCAGTTAAGACCGCAGTAATAAGCACAGAAAACAGGAGGCCTGCTTACATGTGCCAATAATCACTAAATTAACTCTTGTAATGAACAAGTTGAGTTTAATAAAAAAAGACACAGAAATAAATAAATAATTTACCCAATATTGCATTGTGCAGATCATAGACATTCCTCTTTTTGAAGTATATACTGATGATAATAAAAATCGGTAAAACGACAGCTATCAACTGTTCAATAACCAAAAAACAACAAACAAAAAATTAATTAAGTTTTTATAGCTTGAACATCAGCAAGCGCTGAATAACTAAATGCTATATTGTCAAAATTAACCAAAAAATATGGCATGTAAGAACGTACAGGGACAGCCCAAAATGGAACAGTGTTGCTCTTCATTGGATATCTAAGATCTGTCATCATATATTCTCCCACAAAACGGTGATAGGGTTCTATGACATTCAATATGATATCCATAATGGCAAGAAATACAAGTATGATCCAATCATGCTTGTGGAATTTAACTACTTTAGCTCCATGGGATCTTAAATTGTAAGCACCCAACTGAATATCCGGCATTGTCACCTAGTAGAAGGAAAAGAGAGAAAACAATGCAAACATAACCACAATCAGTTAACAATTATTTATGCATCAAGAAACAATTAGGCCTAATAAAATCGAGGCATTAAGGAAGCATTAAATCCATCTCATTGAGGGAAACTTTCAGAGCCATAAATCAGCTATGGCTTTAATCAAAATTATGGTTTGCACTGTGATAGCAAAGTTTCCATCCAAATGCCTATCACAGTCTATGTTACCGACACATTTTTGATCATTTTCTTGCTCAAATTATCTACCCCACTCATCAGGGGGAAAAGCAGTCCAACCAATTCTCTATACCTAACAAACTAAGTTTAAAAAAAAAAAAAAAGAATGGCACAGTATCACTAAATGTGCAAAATGATTTACATAAACGAGAGCTCATCACATGTGGAAAATTTTAGGAACAATTGACAAAGGAATCATAAATCCTAAACCTAACTAAAGCATTTGTGACCTTTCAATGTCAAGATATAGTGCATACAGTTTTAAAGATTGCTTTCAAACATAGAAGCTAATGAGGGGAAGTAAATTTAGTTTAAGTGGAACCAATACATTAAATGAATAGCATGATACTCACTGATGTAAGCCTCGGTCATATTTGTTTATACAGATAACTTGAATAAGATTTTCTCAGTATACCAAGGCTACTCAATTATTTAATAAATAGCTAACTAATGGCTCCACCAAATGTTCATTTAATAATGACTTTGTCTATTATTTAATGCAATTCAATTTTCTTGTATCATCCTTTTTTCATATCATATTTCAAAGTGAAGAAGCTCCCCCTTCAAGAACAAAACAAGCTTCTTGAGGGGTAGAAGGGCTACATGTTGTGCAAGTTTCATAATCAAAATCATTGAATCCTCATAAGCACCCTTGATGTCAACTCGTTAGCGTGTCCGAAGAGCCACACCAGTGATATCAATCTCAAAATTGATGTCGCGGACATCTTCAGCGAGGTGAATCAGTCCTTGGGGATAGACTAGCATGTCAGTGCTTTGGTAGCACAAAACTGGGAGCATGCAAATATCATGCCGAGCAAGCCCATGCCTAACTTCTCATAAAGAACATAGAGATGACGAATGTGGTTTATGATCACAATTGGAACAAACGGTTACAAATATCAAAAGAAATAACGGCATTATTTTAATTTCTTTCTTTCAGTTTCCAAAGAAGAAGAGAAACAGTCATTTTTCCTCTCTTAAAACACCGAATCGGAATAAGAGAATATGCACCATTGCCGTTTTTTTATTTTCGTCCTAAAATCATATAAAAGAGGTTTTTGCTTCGAAGCAATTCAAACCAAGCTTCCAAACAAAATTATAGCGTACAAAATCAAGATCATTCTGAATTGCTAAATTAATCTAATATGAAGGTTCCAACCAAGTAGTGATTGGTAGTCGAAAGGTTAGAAAAATCTAACCAGAAAGTAGAACTGAATACCCTTACGCTACTGGATAGTTCTCCCCCGGTACATTCTCTATAAGTACAATTCCTCCATTAAAATCAGTGGTTGGAGAAAAACACCGAACTGAAAAATAAACTCTCGTCAACAATTATCCATATATTTTTCCAGGGTAAAATACTGGATTGCTCCGAACTTACTTTTACATACAATTAACAAAAATTAGACTCCATCTTGCGACTACAACCTTGAAAAATTCCAGGTTCATATAATAGGAAGGCGTTCAAGAAAATGTCAATCCAACAGCGCTTGCCATTCGGAACTAAAATCTCAAAAAAAACAGCGAAGCTAGTACAGTACGATCGACCTAGCAAAGCTATTGTGCAACTCCATCCCAGATATTCACCTCTTTACCACCGATTCTTACTAAATTAATAATTTTGATATTATCTGTAACTACTCGACTCACCCACACAGACAGACCTTGTTATGGCACCACAACAGTAGAGTAAAAGAAAAAATGCACAGCAAGATGACAGCGATAGAAGAATCTGCTCAAATCACGCACACAAAGAATCTATAAGGGTTTCCTCAAACCTTCGTCCGAACAGCGCGCTTTCGTCACCCTGGCCTTCGAAATGCGACTCTCCTAGCAATCAGCCGGCTTCAGATCAAAGGCCCGCCACACAAAATCCCCGCTTATCACCTCAAGAGAAATAGATAGAGATCAAACAGAGAAAAACCTGAAGAGAAGTTATAAGAAAAAGGAAGCGCGTCCTCTTTTCTTTGCAGATTTCAAACAATGAGATAATCAGTTGCGGCTTCCCTTCGTCTTGGAAAACGGAAAAAATCGAGTTTGAATTGAAGAACAGAACACTTTCACCCACCGCTCCACTTCGTTGACATTTCCAACCGCATGCTGAATTTTCGCCACGTGTCGTAAATGCCACGTGTTACGCCGTGATAGAAAGTGCTACGCAAATCAGAGAGTCCATAGTCTGGTTCAAAATTCAAACCTGTTTCGTGTTTGTCAGCAACAGCGCATCCTTTACTGGTTCGCGCATAATGGCCCGCCGATGGCGACCAAGCCCGCGCGAGATGGAACAAACGAGGTGAAGGATATTGACATTATTCAGTTTCTCGTCGTACGTGATGAACGGTCGGATTTGCTCAAAATGCATCTAGACGGTCAGCGACGGCGGTGATCTTTGATTTCTTCTTCTCTTGCTGTATTATTATTTAATGTGGGTTATGAATTGGGTTACGACAGGGGAAGGCTCATTGGTAATATTTATTTTTTGGGGAAGACGTGTACGGTTAAAAGAAATTGATTAAACGTACTTAATTATAATATTTGTTTGATGAAATGATCTCTGACCGTTTGATCTCTTTTTCGTTCTTTATAAAAAAATGAGAATTATTGAATTCAATAATGTTCTTTGTTGCAAATTGAGCTCAAAGGATTAGAAACTTTTTTAAATGATGATTTTGGATTTATAAGGGATTCATTAACTACTTGGAGAAAGGATTATTCCTCAAAAGTGATTCTAAAAGAAAATAGAATTTTGAGGGATTTTAGAGACTTCATTTTTGGTGTAACTAACTGTATAGCTAGCAGAGAAATTTGATTGAAAGGTGTTCAATAAAAGAGAATTTCGTACAAAATTTAGGTTAAGAGAAAATATCCTGAACGAGATCCAAATAAATTAATATCGAGGCTGCTAATGAAGCTGTGAGTTTTAATGACATGGTTGTTATAGGAATCAAGTTTTTCAACAAATAAGATTGAAGTCATCAAACTGATCGAATAAGCTTATCACACTATCAATAATGTTAGTGATTTAGAGTCAACACTAATGGTTAAAATTTTCATTGGCTCGAATTAAGAGGTCAATAGATTTATGTTGGTTATTTTATTGTGAGATCACTTGAGGATATATCGATGATAATTCCTCTTAGTAGGTTTGAGGAGAAACTTATAAGAATGCAAAATTTCAAGATGCAAAATGATTTGTTTATTTTTTGAGTCATTTATTATTTAATTTTTTATGTTAAACATGTTAAGAGATGACTAACACATATAAATAAAAGAATCGAGTGCTAATTAAACATAACATTAAAAAGTATTATAAAGGATCATATTATACAAGTTGAATAGTATTGCACATTCAATCAAAACCCAAAACCTCTAATATTGATTAGACTACCATGACCAATTGTATTGTACAATCAAGCTCTATTTCAAAATTATAGATGGGCAATTTTTTTCAGATTAGTGGATATTACAAGTTATAAATTATTACATAGAGAAAGGAAGATCGTCCTCTATTTGAAATTCCTCAAATTTGGGCAAGTTTCAAATATACTGTAAACTCATCACCTTTGTTATCGCCTGCCACCACCATCATTGGCTGCCACTACCGCTAGATGTCACCACCCACTGCCGACCACCACCCACCATAATCTTTAGACTTTATACTACATTCATTTTACTTCAACCTAAACAAATGCCAAAGTACTTCTTTTACAATGCATTTCTTCAACATTGCATTTCTTTTTTAGCCAACCAAACATCCCCTCAAATTCTCATAATTAAATAATATTAATAAGATTTATTCAAAATTTAAACTAATCCTACTATATGATGAACATCATTTTGTACTATCTATTTTAAATTAAACCTAATTAATCACATGCTTAAATCAAATTACTAGTATTATCTAAATTGAATTAATCAACTAGCAAATAACTTTTTATTATATTATTAGCCTTAGTATTTAAATAAATAAGCACACTTGATATAAATAATCATATGAAACCCTAGATGTAAAGTGCCGCTGGAAACTTATAAGCCACAAATTGAAAAACTTTGAGAAAAAAACCTTCAGAAAGAGAAAGAGAGAGAATACACAATGTTCATCTTTCTCCTTTCAACTCCATTTGATTCTCACATTTCTAAATCTGATTGTTGAGAGACTTACTTTTTTCTTTTAGTGAGATATTGGTCCTCAAAAATAACATTGCAAGAGCTTATTTTTCCTAGCTATAGTGCTAGAATTAGTTGGCTTCTTGATTTGAAGTAGAAATAATTGTAGGATTCCTTCATTACTTGTGAAGAAAAGAGGCTTCTCTATCTTGTGATGCCAAAATAAGAGAGTAGAAAGAATTCCTATGAGGACTTGGGGAATGAATGTGGTCAGTTGTTGGTCAAACCACTATATGTTGGCTTGTATGTTCTTTACTTTTAGGATTTTTACTTTTTAATCTTTTTATTATTAAATTCTCTGTGCTGAAATTTTTCTTGCCTAAGTCCCAAACCCCAGTAGCCCCAAGACTCTCCAAGAGCTCCCCATACTCTCCATCACTCCCCAAGGCCATTCCAAGCCTTCCCCCACCATTTCCACCACTCAAACCATCATTTTAGTGGAAAAAGAGAGAGAAAAGAGAGAAATACCATCTCTCTTCGATATTTTCAAATCCAGCTGTCAAAATCTTTTGGGGTCTTCAGCAAACTTGTAGAGGACATCAGTAGGAGCAAAAGGAGCCCTAGTTTGCAAAAATCCACCAGGTAGATTATAAGTTATCCTCACTTTTAGGTAGAATTTCAATTTGAAACTGTAGAAAATCTACAATGCATGGAGCCTCCAAACTCCATGCAATGCAAGATTATGTTGCCCTCTAGCTACAGTTTAAATTTCTTCGAATTTCGTCGAGTATTTTGGGAGATATGAGCATTTAAAATTTCCTAGTCAAAATGAACTGCACATAATCGGCAGATCTGGACTGTCCGATCGAAAATCAGATGGTCCAGATCAGCGCAGACCACGGGGTCTGCCCTGGATTCGTATGCAGGATCTCCCGTGGTCAAGAAGGGCCACGTGGCACGTTCCTGGTCGTCGATCCTGATGTTTCCTATTTTGACCATCGGATCGCTGGATCTGACGTGGTTAAGTGACGCCTCTGGCGTCGACAAGTGTCCACCACGTGTCAAATTCTGGCGGCGGCGGCGCAATCATTGCCGCCGCCATTTTATTATTATTCTGAATAAAAAAAATTTCTTTAAATGCTTAGAATCTTCCAAAATTCACAGAAAATTGAATTTTCCACCAAATTGGACGTTCTTAGGCTTGTTGGAAAGGTAATTGAATGTAGTATTTATTAAAACTAAACTTAAGTTGTTTTGAGCTCTGGATTGGAAGAAATTTGCATTTGTTTAATATTTGTTTTTCTCAAATTTATTGCAATCCAAAGATCAAATGGATCCCAAATTTTGGTGGAATGTTCCTGAGCATCTTAGGAATATTTTGTAATTTTTCTAGGATCAGATGCTTTGTAGTTTTTTGTGATGTGAATTTTTAAGAGAATGGGTCCATTTTGGACCCAAAATTTTGAAAATTCATAACTCCATTTTTCTGTAGAATTAGGATGCATAATTAGTGTGGTATGATCGCATATGTATCGGGGTTAGACACACCAAATTTCAAGCCTATTTGAACAATAGAGACACTTAGGGAAAATAATTAAGGAAAAGTATAGAAAACTTAGAAAATTTCTAGGGGATTATGCACACACCCAATAGGGGTGAAACTTGGACACAAAACGCTTAGTGACATCAAGTACCTTAGGTTTAAATTTTATTGAATTTGGAGGTCATTAAGTTAGAAAACTAATTACCCAAAGTTTCAGCCCTTTTTAGGACCCAGAAAATTCAAAAAAATATAATAAATCCAAATTAAGTCCAAAAAATACAAATAATATCTCAAATTGACCAGACCTTAGTCCTCTACTTAGAAAAATTAAAATCCCCTAGACTAGACTCCTAATTAAACTTTAATTTGACTTTTAATGAAAATAAATAAATAATTAAATTAATTAATTAAAAATAATAAAAAATCCCAAATAATTTTCAAACACTTGGAAATGCTCCCATGGGTCTTACCTGACCTTTGGGAGTGATTCCATGTAGTTTGGGATGAGTTTGGATCAAAATAATCAAAACCTTCCTAATTAAGCAATTTTAAAAATTCAAATAATTAAGGAAACTTTGAAAATTCATAACTAATTACAGAAAAATCCAAATTGAGCAAACTTAGTGTCAATCAACTCCAATTAAGGTCTAGTATTTTCTAAAGATATCAACCCTCCAAAATCTGGTCAAAGTCAAAAAGTCATCCTTTTGGTCAACCATAGTTCAAATTTAGGCCTGAACTTCAAAAAATCATAACTTTTCATAGAAAAATCCAAATTAAGCATACTAATAGTCTAAAAACTCATCATAAGGTCTAATATTTATTAAAAATTTGAAACTTATAAAATTAATTTTAATTTAAAAAGTTAACTTTTTGCCCTCTTAATTAATATAATTGAATAATTCCAATAATTTCTAAAAATTCAATAATTCATTAAAATTCCAGAAAACTTTAATTTGATTAATAAAACACTCAACCAACACTCAAATGCATAGCAAACACTCTAATGATGAAGTTTATTGGATGGACTACTCTGGGCTGCGGGGCTAAGTGTCCTAAGGAGGCCTAGTTCCTCGAGCCTGGTGGCACAACGCCACGAGTGAATTCAATAGAGTGTTAAACATCAAAATTAAGTTACTTTTGATTACTTAACTAAGTTAAAATCCTTAATTCAAATACATTAACCTGGTTTATAGGCTGGACTACTCCGGGCTGCGGGGCTACGTATCCTAAGGAGGCTTTGTTCCTTGAGCCTGGTGGCACAACGCCACGAACTGGTTAATGGAATTCTAAATAAATAGAATTTCAAAACCAGCAATTAATAAACTTTGATTAAAATTTAATTAACTTTTAAACTTGATCAAAATTAAATCACTTAACTATACGATTATCACTGGGTAACCCAGGCCTACAAGGCTATTAGCTTAGCCCCAAGGAAGGTGAAATAAACTTCACAGCCTCGATGTGAAATAAAGGTGGTAATCAATAACTCTTTAAAATATATTTTAAAATTAATTTTAAGCCATTAATACTTAAATTTAAACTTAAACCTCCCTTAAGTCTATCAACCAATCAGAACATTAAATAACTTTAACTAATGATCCTATTTAGGACATATCAAAGCCACACAGCCTACCTCACACACTTTAGATGGTTTGCTAGGACAACTAACTCTAATTTTAGGTTAGGCCGGTGTTTACTTTTTTGCTACTTGCGTGTGCCTGGTTTTCCGTGAATTTCACTGCATGCTGGTTGTTAGATTTAAGTGATTGATATTGATGTGACTGTTTATTTACTTACTACATTTTATGTTGTGATTGATTGTACGTTAGATGTACCCCTAGGTTAGGGATGATTTATACTAACTCAATCTTATGCAGGTGGCCATGCTCATACAGGGTAATTAAATTAAAAGGGGCAATAATTAAAGCTTTAAAATTAATACTATTTTCTGCAGGTGCTCCAGAACGCTTAAGTCCCCCTTTAAAATTAAAAGAGCATGGCCAAGTATATCTTTGATTGAGATTTCTTTATATATTAAATATTAACTGCTTGAGATTGATTATAACTGCCTGGGATGTTAAATATAAAATACTTATTATTAGGATAACCTTGCAGGATCGAGTCTAGATTTTTTAATTTTGATCAATATAATTTGATAAGAATTTGAGTTGTAAATTGTATTAAGTGCTTTGAGATTGAGATATTAAACATCCAATTTAGGAATCCAAAGAGGAAGGAACATCTCTTAGGGGAGAGTTCCTCTCCATTTGGAGGTCCAAATTGGGTGACTTTCAAAGTATCCAAGGAGGAAAGGTGACACCTCTTTTAAGAGGGAGTTTTCTTTTCACTTGGATATCCGGACCCGACGATTTAAGGAGTTCCAAGAAGACAAAGAAGTGAAGAACGAGAAGAAGCTCAAATCTCAAAGTCACTTGTGTCTTAGGATTAAAAATCGGGTTGTAGACAGTGGTGCCCGGCCACTTTACGTTTCCTGCAGACCCTGGGTTGTATAATTAAGTGGCACTTGCCACATGGACTTTCAGTTTGAGCACTTTTTTAATTGATTTAATTATTTAATTGATTTGATTACTTGATGTTGATTTCGATTAAGGACTTGCCTGCTTTTTATTGTTTTTTGGCGATTATTGCATGCCGATTTTGATTTAGCCTGGAACCCGATCGGAGGCTCGTGAGGGTACGAATAAAACTATTTCTACTTAAACAAAATTAAAATATTTTAAGAATCATATAGTAACTCTAACATTTTAAGAAGTAAGCCCGGGACTGCCGGGAGTTCTCATTTCATAATTGTTACACTCTTCCCTCCTTTTGTTAGGCACCTCCCCGCCTGCGGGTTTTGGCAGACCACCTGGCCTATGAGGGTGCAATTCTATCCAAAGGGATCTGTGCATCTCCAGGGAAAAACCTATTTTTAAGCCTTTTTTTTAAATTTGCTTCATTCTGATTTCAAGCATTTGAGTCGACTAGCATACATCGCATTAGCAATAAATTAAAATTGAGTCTTAATCTTAATTATATTTTAGCTTAAGCATTTCACCTAATATAAGTCAAGGGGTCAATTAGGAATCCGCTCTAGGTGTCGACCCCAACCTCTTAAACCAATCTTAAATAATGTCCCTAACAACTCTACATTTAAAAGACCGGACACATGGTTTTGAAGCACTTAGGTGGTTTAGCTGGCTCCCCAATCCAGGCTGGGGTAAGTCCAGATTTGCATTGCATTAGCTAGGATCCGGGTCACTGATTTTCAGTACCCAATTTTAGACTTAGGTTCTGAGGCAGATGTTCAATCTTAAGACCTCAACCTCCGGGAATCTAGTTCTCACCTTCTAATAAAACTGGCAACTCAAACATTAAATCTCTTTCAATCAAATTCAAACTCAATATTTAGCATAGGTTGAGGTGTTTCTGAAGTGATTCAGAATCTCAAAACACCTCCTACTTCTACCTCTTTTGACCTCCAGAAAGAACTGCTCAAATTTGAACCAATCCCACTTGAAAATTCTAACCATTACCTCCTTTGACATCAATCTTCGAAAATCTTAAACGAAATTTGTATCGCTATTTTAATCGAGTGTATTCGTAGGAGAATCTCTATTTTCCTACGATGTAATTAACTACGAGGGCTTGCGCTCGTAGGAGATTTAAAAACCTAGACCTGATTTTCAAAATTAAGCTTTTCCAAAACCTTAATTAATTATCTTTGGGAAAATCAAACTCGACGATCATTATCTTCATTTTCAAACGATCAATAGTGATTGATAATTTCTCTCCTTGAAAAGATATATCAATTACTATTTTTAGTTTGATTATGAGATTAATGATCTTCTTATCCAAATTATTATAGTTAAATATTTGATTGAATACTCATTTTGACCCTTCAGGGTCATATGTAGTTCTTTCTCAGATTCAACTACGATAATCATGATAAATTCAAATATTATAAATTTGAACCTATTAGGGAACAATATGTTCACCTTCCAAGGTGATATATCATTCATAATAAGCGTTTAATTTTAAAATTAAAATTCCAGAAATTCAACTTTTCCAAAGATAAATTAATTCCTTTTTCAAATAATATTTTTCAATCAAACAAAAAATGGCGACTCTACTGGGGATAAGTCTCTCTCTCCATCTTTAATAGCGATACAAATTTTATTGCATCGATAGTTTTGACTACCCTTCCTTCTGTTGGTCCCTCTCCCATTTCTTTCTTAGGTGAGTGTGGTCAACTCAATTAAGACATGTGAAAAGAGAGGTGAGTGTAGGAAACCTCTATTAAAATCTTGGCTTTGACATTCTACCTCCAAGTTAATTGGTAAGAGCGAAAGAGTCAAGACAAATCCTTTAAGATCCTCCTGTATATGTTAAAAACTCGCATACAAATAAATCACAGCATGCTAAGTTTCACAATTTACAGAAGATCCTTCAATATCAAACTCAAAGTTTCAAGCCTCCAATAAAATTTTACCTTTTTAAATTTGATTCAAAACTTCAATCCTTCTGGTTTAGTCAGTCTTTGACATTCCACTCCCAATCAGTTCGATAAGGAAATCAAGCACTCAAATGGTTAGGAAACTCATCTTCTCCATGGATGAAAACTTGATAGTAGAAGGAATCACCTCTGATAATTCGATCCAGTTTGGAGTGGAATTCCAAAACTTCAAGTTATCAGTCAATAGAGAAGAAATGATTGATCTATCTGCTGGAATACAAAAGGATGTCCCCCTGGTTGAGATTACTTTAGGGTCAGGAGTTGACTCCCCCATCCCTAAGATGGAGGCCACTGTCGCCCTTTTACCCACTGTATCCTCTACTGAGAAGGATAACAACCAGAAGTCAATAACAATAGAAGAGCTATCATTTCAGCTTGAGATCAGGTCAAGTTCTAGTATTCCTGATGCCAGCCAAAATAAAAGGAAGAACTACCTTCGTAGAGTCAGAAAGAAGGTTGTTAAGGCCAGAAATACTGCTGAGGCAAAAGCCTTAAAGCACGTCAGGTCTAAGGCTAATAAAAAGTTCGTTGCTCCTTCTACGTACCCCCTCCCTGGTGGAAATCATTTCCACCCTTCTCCTGTTACTCGAAGGAGGGAGGTTATAGAAACTAGAGCACGATCTTCAATACCCCTTCTTGATTACTATATGGCAAGAATTAATCAAGTCAGAACTGAACAAACACCGGCACAAGGCCCTAGGCCCCCAGTTGAAGGTTATGACTCGTCCACTCTACTAGAAGATATTAGGTCACGTTTCTATACGTGTCCCACTGCATCAGCTAGAGAGGAGGAGGTGTAGAAATCATTCAGGGTGCCACTCTCTTAACTACTAGGCCACTAGTAGAGAGAGGAAATAATCTAAGATTTTATCAGAATGTGATATCGTTGAAATTTAACTTTCAACGGGGTCCTATCGTGATAAATCTTTTGATTAAAATGATGCCACTAGGATAGTGCAGACTCCACAGCAGTATCTCCCTCAAAGGAGAGCATAGGAATTCAATTCCATACTATTGGGGTCTTGCCAGCTAGATTTACAAGTTCTTTTTAAGGAAAAACTTATCAATTTCTCAAGTGTACTGATTTCAAATTTTCAAGATAGTGAGTTGTCTTTTTAATGAAAATTGACCTCTACCTTAAGTTTTAAGCAGAAGAAAGTTGTAGTTGACTCCACCAGATGTTTAAATGTCCCTCCCTCCCTCCTCTTTTATGGGATTGATTTAATTGTTGAACTAAAATTAATGTCAAACTTATGTTGATCTTCGGAATGAAAATCTTCTCAATCTTCCCATAATTTTCTATCTTAATAGGTGTCTCTTGCATGCTTAAAATTTGCTCAATCATTTTCAAAAGTCAAGACAATATTCTTTTTAAAAAAAAAGATTGGGTCCTGCCTTAAGGATTATCCATCCTTACATAAGAGAATGAACTTTCTTCTCTTATGCTTGAGATGTAATCCCGACATTGAAATAAAGAAGGTGCAGCCTCTTCTCAAATTCAATTGAAATTAAATGATGCGCAAAGTGTGCCAAAAAAATTAAGAGATGCACGAAGTACACAAAACAAAAAAAAAGATGCGTGAATGCACTAAAATTCAAAAAAAGAAAAGAGAAATAGTGCAAAGGGCACTATAAATTGAAAGATGTATAATATGCGCCACCAGAAAAAGAAAGAAAGAGGTTTTCTTCTTCTAAATCTTTAAATTTAAGAAGACCCAGTCAACATCAAATTGCTTGATTTTGAGAATCTTGAATCCAGAATTTCTGTCGTGCATCGATAATCTATCAAGATATAAAAATTTCTCATGCAAGAAAATTGAAAAGATCAAATTTCTTTACTTAACTTAAACCACTTTGAAATTAATTTTAATTCAAATTATTTAAGGGAGATCCCAATTTAATTTCTACGAAACTTGGTCTGTGTTAACAAAACCTAAATCCTTAAACCTTTTCAAGTTCGTTGGAGTCACTTAACTTTTCACTGTACTCCTGAATTTGTTCTTGTTTGTCGTTCCGATTGGATCCAAATAACTAGAGGAAGTTTTATCATAAGAAGAATGAATCTTCTACTCTTGATAAAAATTCAAATCTATTCCTTGAGAAATGTGAGTGAGTTCTTCCTCATATGCATCTTTCCTTTAAGACCTTCTCTATAAAATTACACTCTATGTTGGGTCCAAGATCAGACCCACTAGAGGAGTATTTTATAATGCTGGAACTTATTGTTCAAAATCAAACTACACCTTATGTTGGGTCCTAGATCATTCTGATCTAAGAATGTAGTTTCCTTTGTTGGGACTTGTTGTTCAAAACCAAACTCCAATTGAGCAGAGTGCTCGACTCTAATTCGAAGAGCTCAAGGGCCTCAAATAAAAATCAAATACGTGCTCAATAAAGTTTGAAAGTCTTTAAGTCACGTTTGATTCGAGATATTGATAAGTTGTGTCACTTTAGAACTCCCTAAGTAGGAGACTTGGTCGTAGTCTTTTGGAGACCACTTTTAATTAAAAGATTGAATCAATGTTGACTAGATCGTTCATTCTAATGACAATCTTTGAGGAAATTTCTGGTAAACTGATCAATCCTGAAGAATGCCACCCAATATTTTCAAATATTGGGGAGGCTCTTCAGGAAGTACCATGCCAGATGAGTGTCAAATTTTAAATCAAATTCAAAACCTTTACAATTCAAAATCAAATTCAAGATCAAATTTTAAAAAATTTTGAGAGTTAAATAAATCAAATTCAAAACATTTCAAATTCAAAGTCAAATCAAACCAGAGTCAAAACCCTTCAAATTCAAATTTGTCAAACTAAATTTCAAATTCAAATATCTTTAAATTCAAAACTCAATCAATTCAAATTCAAAAATATTTCAAATCTCAAATTCTAGAATCCATATCTGATCCTCTGTGTGGAGCAAGTTTCCTTCACATACGATCATCCAAACATGATCTTTGGTGTAGAGTAAATTTTCTCTCCACATGATCATTTGCTAGTGGTGGATAACACCCTTTATGGCACCATCCTAGCTTCCTCCAGTTTAGATCCTCTGTGTGGAGCAAGCTTCCTCCCCATATGATCATCCACTAGTGGTGGATAATGCCCTTTGTGGCACCACCCTAGCTTCCATCCAGTTTAGATCCTCTGTATGGAGCAAGATTCCTCCCCACATGATTATCCATTAGTGGTGGATAACGCCCTTTGGGGCACCACCCTAGCTTCCACCCAGTTTAGATCCTCTGTGTGGAGCAAGCTTCCTCCCCACATGATCATCAACTAGTGGTGGATAACGCCCTTTGTGGCACCACCCTAGTTTCAATATAATTTTGATCTTCTGTGTGGAGCAAGCTTCCTCCCCACATGATCATCCACTAGTGGTGGATAATGCCCTTTGTGGCACCACCCTAGTTTCAATCCAATTTAGATCCTCTGTGTGGAGCAATCTTCCTCCCCATATGATCATCCACTAGTGGTGGATAACGCCCTTTGTGGCACCACCCTAGTTTTAATCCAGTTTAGATCCTCTGTATGGAGCAAGCTTCCTCCCCACATGATCATTTACTAGTGGTGGATAATGCCCTTTGTGGCACCACCCTAGCTTCCATCCAGTTTACCTCCTCTATGTGGAGCAAGCTTCCTCCCCACATGATCATCCACTAGTGGTGGATAACGCCATTTGTGGCACCACCCTAGCTTCCATCCAGTTTAGATCCTCTGTGTGGAGCAAGCTTCCTCCCCACATGATCATCCACTAGTGGTAGATAACGCCCTTTGTGGCACCACCCTAGCTTCTACCCAGTTTAGATCCTATGTGTGGAGAAAGCTTCCTCCCCACATGATCATCCACTAGTGGTGGATAACGCCCTTTATGGCACCATCCTAGTTTTAATCCAGTTTTGATCCTCTGTGTGGAGCAAGTTTCCTCCCCACATGATCATCCACTAGTGGTGGATAATGCTCTTTGTGGCACCACCCTAGTTTCAGTCCAGTTTAGACCCTCTGTGTGGAGCAAGCTTCCTCCTCACATGCTCATCCACTTGTGCTGGATAACGCCCTTTGTGGCACCATCCTAGTTTCAATCCAGTTTAGATCCTTTGTGTGGAGCAAGCTTCCTCCCCACATGATCATCCGCTAGTGGTGGATAACACCCTTTGTGGCACCATCCTAGTTTCAATCCAGTTTAGATCCTCTGTTTGGAGCAAGCTTCCTCCCCACATAATCATCTGCTAGTGGTGGGTAATGCGCTTTGTGGCACCATCCTAGTTTCAATCTAGTTTTGATCCTCTGTGTGGAGCAAGCTTCCTCCCCACATGATCATCTGCTAGAGGTGGATAACGCCCTTTGTGGCTCCATTATAGTTCTACTTTCTCTTCTCTTCCTTTAGGATAGGAGCTGCCTTTCCTTAGGATTAGAATCACTAGTGGTGGAGAACGCCCTCCGTGGCACCATCCTAGTTCTACTTTCTACCTTCTACCTGGTCCTCTAAGGTTAAGGTTTCCCTCCTTTCCTTAGGATTAGAACTCAAAACTTGACTTTCTAATTCGGTCAACACCAATATGTGCAATAGAACTTCATTCAGAATCTCTTTCAATCAAATTCAAGCCCAATATATAGCATAGGTTGAGGTGTTTCTGAAGTGATTAAGAATCTCAAAATACCTCCTACTTCTCCTCTTTTGACCTCCAGAAAGAACTGCTCAAATTTGAACCAATCCCACTTGAAAATTCTAACCATTACCTCCTTTGACATCAATCTTCAAAAATCTTAAATGAAATTCGTATCGCTATTTTAATCGAGAGTATTCGTAAGAGAATCTCTATTTTCCTACGACGTAATTAACTACGAGGGCTTGCGCTCGTAGGAGATTTAGAAACCTAGACCTGATTTTCAAAATTAAGCTTTTCCAAAACCTTAATTAATTATCTTTGGGAAAATCAAACTCGACGATCATTATCTTCATTTTCAAATGATCAATAGTAATTGATAATTTCTCTCCTTAGAAAGATATCTCAATTACTATTTTTAGTTTGATTATGAGATTAATGATCTTCTTATCCAAATTATTGTAGTTAAATATTTGATTGAATACTCATTTTGACTCTTTGGGGTCATATGTAGTTCTTTCCCAGATTCAACTATGATAATCAGGATAAATTCAAATATTTGAAATTTGAACCTATTAGGGAACAATATATTCACCTTCCAAGGTGATATATCATTCATAATAAGCGTTTAATTTTAAAATTAAAATTTCAGAAATTCAACTTTTCCAAAGATAAATTAATTCCTTTTTTAAATAATATTTTTCAATCAAACAAGAACCTGGATCTTCTTGCGGATAATCCTACCACAGAGACACCAACAATATAAGAGACGATGACCGGAGAAGACGACTCAGATCCTTGCTTGGAGCAACCTTTGTGAATACCTCACAAACTCCCCCTCACAAGATCCTCTCTCTCTCTCTCTGTCCTAAGCTCTCTCTCTCTCTCAAGGTTCTCTCTAGCAAGGAAGGTGGCAAAAGATTTTTCTTGTTGCAAGAAAAAAATCTTAAATAGAAGGGCTCAAAAATAACCCTAAATTATAACTTATCGTCAAAGATCGTCCAGAATAATCTATCAATGGTCTTGTATGATCAGTGCAAAATCACTCATATCAGGCTGAACGATCTGGTTCCTCTGGATGATTATAAGACAAACTTTGTTCAGATCATCCGGGATGATTAGTGTAACTCAGGAATATCATCCAGAGGATAGCTCTGGTCATCCAGGGAAACTTATGTTGGATGGTATCAAAATGACTTGATCGTCTAAGACGACATCTTTATCATCTTGTTCGATTAGTTTAAAAGTGCCCAATTTCGTCTAACACACAGCCCAAGTCATAAACCCAAAATCTGCTGGACGATCTCAAAATGGCTTGATCGTCTAGGATGATATCTTTATCATCCCGTACGATCAATTCAAAATTGGGAAAATCATCCAGAGGATACTTCGGGGCATATAGATGAAATGCACTGGACGATCAGGATTTCTAAATGATCGTCCAGGATGATCTTGAGATCATCCGGGATGATATGATTGAATGAATCAAACCTTAATTAATTTTCTTAATCACTAGACTAATTTAGGCATGATTGTAATGGATCGTCCAGGATGATACACGTATCGTTCGGGACGATTAGATCAAATTTCTAAAAATAAAAACTTACTTAACTTAATCTGGCGACTGAGAATTTCTGATTTAAGCATATCATCCAGTATGATGGGTGTATCGTCCAAAATGATCTACTTAATCAAACTGACTTAACATGGTTGCCCTAATTGAGGTTTCTATTTTCACTGGATCGTCTAAGACGATATGAATATCATCTAGGATGATATGAATAAAAAATGAACAGAAACTCCAACTCACTAAAACTCTCCCCCTGAGTGTGTGTGTGTAAGGTTACTTAGCTTGGGGATCCGTTACATTATACTTGACTCACAAAAGATGAAAAAAATTATATTGAACTAGAAACCACAAACGGACTGACTCGATCTTGAGCTGGCTTGAATTGTAATTGATCTTGTGAACCTGAAATATTAGCCACTCAAATAGAATTAGAAAGGTTTGTTATCATCAAAATCATATTCCTTGACACTAGATTCATAACAATTTCCCCCTTTTTGATGATGGCAAGCATTTGTTATTAATTTAAAATTCAGTAAATAAATATGGTGAACATTTGATTCAAAAATACTGAGCATTTTCATTGATAATAAAGTCTTTACAATGACCCACAAAAAACACAAACTACTCCCCCTTTTGACATCTCAAAAAGGGGAAAATACAACATAAATATAGAAAAAGAAAACAGTACAAAAAATAATACAAAATATCAGTAAAAATAAATAGACTAGTAAAAAGAGGGATCCTGATCAGATGGAGGAGGAGGTGGTGGCTGAAAGAGGCTGTGAAGAGTGGCAAACTACTCGCCAAACCAGGCTATATCCTGGTCGTGCTGCTGCTGCTAGGCCACGTAGGCATTGAAGCGGTGGAAATCCTCAGCATGTTGCTGCTCCCAGGCAACCACGTAGGAGTCAAAATGTGCCTCCCACTGGTCAAACCTATGCACTAGGTAATCTATCAGTGATTCTATATGGAGAGGGGCTGGTGCAGCAGGTTCAAGAACAGCTTCTTCCTCTTCTCCCTCAACATCCATGCTGGGTTCCGGATGAAGTCGTATACTGTGTAGAACATGGAAGGAATTATTGGAAAAGAAGGAAGGATGGACATTGGTTGGAACCGGATATTACAGATTATATTTAGTCTCGAGAGCATAGGCAATAATGTGTCCTAAGGCTAGATTTGGGCGTCGCTTGTGGCCCGGATCCCTAATGCTAGTGAGGTGTTTGATGTAACGAAAGAGGAGATCGGTAGCATTAAAATAACAGCATGCCAGGATGTAGAAGGTAGTCAGGGAGAGTAAGGGAGTGATGTGGATGTGATCCCCAACTTTTAGAATGATAGAGGAGCGAAGGACATGCTGGTTTGTCCGAGCATCCTTAAGTAAGGAAGAGCATGCATTATCATGATAGGGGACGTTGGTGCCCCTAAGAAATCGATTTGCGATACTCAAGTCAAAATCAGGGTCAGAGGAGATGATATGGAGTTTATCACCAGTAATTGAGAGTTGGAGAATATCGTGGAAGTCTTGAGTGGTTAATTCGACAGGGCAGTGATTAACAAAAGATTAGAGAGCGAGTAAGAGGAATTGATGCGAAGGTTCGCAAAGAAAACACGTAAAAGCTCAGTACTGAATGGAAAAGCTAGAGTTAGGATGAATGTGAGAGAAATGTGAGAGAAAAGATCTAAGACAGGATAAGTCAGAATGCGGGGATTGATGATTTTGGATTGGGTGATCCCCACCTCAAGGTATCACTGGAAGGCAGCCTGATCAGCTATGTCAGGAAAGTGGGGATTGGCATTTCTCTGGGAGGAACTAGCACCTTGATGCCTAGATTGTTTGCCACCAGCCATTAGAATGTGATTGGATTAAAGATTAAAAGAAGAGTGGTGAAAATGGTGGAGAAAATGGCTGTTTAAATAGAATTCGTCCCGATCATCCATGATGATTGCAGGATCGTCTAGGATGATTTGAGCAATTATGGCATCCAGGATGATTGGTCAAAAAGGCGGTCGGATCATCCAAGACTATCAGATATCATCTAGGATGATTAGACATAGATGATCGTCCCGAGGAGACAAGCTGGATGACTTTTGACTAAAGGTATCGTCCAGGATGATTAGGTGGATCGTCCAAGATGATATGCAATAAATGAATCAGATGGGCTAAATTTAAATCATCCAACTGCTACCACATGGATCATCCAGGATGATGAGGTGGATTGTCCAGGATAATCACCAATAATTGGTGCATATCAACCGTTGGATCATGGTGGGGATGATTTGAACGGATCGTCCAGGATGATGTATGGATCATCCATGACGATGTATGGATTGTCTTGGATGATGTATGGATCATCCAGGATGATGTGAGAAAAAAAAATTTGACCAAGATGAAGAATGTAAAGGAATGATCAGGGAGTCCCAAAAACACACAAAAAAGAAAAAAAATCAAAATCAAAATCAAAGCAAATCAAGGAAAAATAGAAATGAGAAATAAAATTCAAAATTTTTTTTTTCAAATCGATCTGCTCCAATAAATTAGAGTTTTCTTTAATTTTCAATTCAAAATCTGATAAGAAGAAAATCGATAACACTGAAATCTAGAAAAGTTGAAAAATTGACTTTCGTAACTCCTACCTCGGACACCTTACAGGTTCAAATTCCTTTCAAACAAAAGTCTAATTTAGAAGAAAAGAAATTAGATTCGAAAAGATATCCTTTCAAGCCTCGTTCCAGAAAAATATCTGATAAAATAGTATTACAAAGTAAGGAATAAAAAATCATGATTTTTCGTCTTAAGCTTTTGAAAATATTAAGTGGCGCATGGATTTTTCTAAGACATTTAAAGATCTGAAAGGAAAAAAAACTTATTTCTTTGTGGGCTCATTTTGTGCCTCTTTTTCAATTTATTTGGCGCTCTTTGTGTATCTTTTAATTTTTGATACACTTTGTGTATCTTTTTTTAATTTGGCAACATTGCGTATCTTTTCAGCTTTGGGCTCATTTTGTACCCCCCTTTTTTTCTTTTGCAAGCTTGCTTCCTTTTATAATCTCTAAATAATCTCAGTTATAGAATTACCTTCCAGACATAAGAGTAGAGAAAACTCACTTTCTTCAGTAAGAAGGATTAACTCACAGAACAAAATCATACTCCACATGATAAGTGCAATCACCTGATTAAGAAAAATATAATAATGATTCAAAATTTTGAAAATACTATTCATTTGAGGTAGATTACTGTAGGAAGATAAAATAGATCTCTATTTCAAAAACTAACTTTTTTATTTTGAAAAAGATTTTTATCCAAAAGAAATAATACACTGTTAAAGGAGTTAGAGAAAGAGAAACAATTATCAATATTTCTTCCCTTTAACAGATTCAGAAGAGTCAATCACTACTTACGAGCTTCCAAATAAAAATAAAGCAAAACTCTCAATAAGAAATCCAGTTTATCAGCAGTAGTGAGCAGTGATCTGATTCTGAAAGGAATAAACAGTAAATAAATAAAAAGAAGAAAAGCACACAAATGAAAATATGTAAATAAAAATCAGCAAGAAATAATCAAATCTGAAAAGCAAATAAAACAACCAAAAATCAGCAGGGAAAGAATGCTAAAATAACTGACAGTCAAATCAAACAAAAAACTAAGAGAAAGAAATAAAAAAATTAGAAATCAACAATCATCAGATTCATGCATTTATGTCAATCACACCTAGTTTGGTTCCTAAAATACTGAATGAGTCAAAGGCCAGTGGTTTAGTAAAGATGTCAGCCAGTTAATTTTTAGTTGCTAGATAGTGTAGCTCAATGTCCCCTTTTGTAATATGATCCCTAATGAAGTGATGCCTTATGTCAATGTGTTTGGTTCTTGAATGTTGGATAGGATTCTTAGAGATGTAGATGGCACTAGTGTTATCACATAGAACTGAAATTGTGCCAACATGTAATCCTAAATCCAAAACTTATTACTTCAACCAAAGGACTTGGGCCACACAACTTCATAAGACAATGTACTCAGCTTCAGCAGTGGAAAGTGCTACATAATTTTATTTTCTACTGAACTAGGAGACTAAAGACTATCCTATGAATTGACATATTCCTGAAGTACTCTTTCTATCCACCCTACATCCTGCAGAATTAGAATCAGAATATTCAATAATCTCAAAAGAAGTGTTGTACCTAGGATACCAGATTCCTAAGGTTGGGGGTCCCTAAGAGATATTGGCTTTGCTTTGTCCATTTCATATTTCTTCAAAATATTCTTAGTGTATTTTGATTGATTAAGAAAAGTTTCGTCATCTAATTACCTTATGCTAAACCAAAAATATTAGGACAATTCTCTCATCATACTCATCTCAAACTCTTTAATCATTATCTTAGAAAAATTATTACATAAATTTTTATTAGAAGATCTAAAAAGTATATCATCAATATAGATCTGGACAATGAGTAGATCATCTCCTACTTTCTTAAGAAAAAAGGTGGTGTCTACACTCCCCTTAACAAACTCTCTTTCTAGTAGGAATATGATAAGCCTCTCATACCAAGCTTTGGGTGCCTGTTTTAATCCATATAAGGCCTTTTTTAATTTATAAACATGATTTGGATATTGGAAACTCTCAAAACCTGGGGGTTGCTCTACAAATACATCTTCTTTTATTACCCCATTTAAAAAGGCACTCTTGACATCCATTTGAAATAGCTAAAATTTCTTATAAGAGACAAGCCTAGTAGCTCCCTAATGGCTTCCAATCTAGCTATAGAGGTAAAGGTCTCCTCAAAATCAATCCCTTTTATTTGGTTGTACCCCTTAGCCACCAATCTTGTGTTATTCCTAACCACCACACCAGAATCATTCATCTTATTCTTAAAGATCCATTTGGTTCCCACTATACTTTGATTCTTAGGTCTTTCTACTAACTCCAAAATATCATTCCTTATAAATTGATTTAATTCCTCTTGCATTGCTAAGATCCAAAATTCATCAGAAATGGCTTGATTAATATTGGTGGGTTCAATCATTGAGAAAAAAGAAGAATGGATTACTTCCTTCCAAAGTCCATGCCTAGTTCTAACACCTTCAGAAGGGTCTTCTAAGATCAGTTCTTTAGGATGACTCGAAGAATATCTTCAATCTCTAGGCGAAGTGTTTTGAGGTTCTACCCTTTCCTCTAGATTTACATTTTCAACTCCTTGGGTAATCTCTCCTACCTCTTTTTCTTCCTCAACTCTAGATATCTTAGGGTCAAATTAATCAAACTCCACATGAGTAGTCTTCTCTACCATCAAAGTCCTCTTATTAAACACCCTAAAGGATTTTCCCACACTAGAATAGCTTAAGAATACTCCTTCATCAGATTTGGGGTTAAATTTTTCTAAGGATGATTTTTTATTGTTCAAAATGAAAACCTTACAGCCAAAGACATGGAGGTGGGACAGGTTTGGAGTTCTACCCTTAATGATCTCATAGGGTGTCTTATTCAGTTTGGATCTAACATTCACCCTATTCAACACATAATAGGCTGTGTTCACTGCTTTTTCCCAAAAGTATTTTAGAAGTAAATACTCAGCAAGCATACCTCTAGCAGCTTCCAATAAGGTTCTATTCTTCCGTTCAGCTATCCCGTTCTGCTGAGGGGTCCTAGGAGCTGAAAAGTTATGACTAATCCCTTAATCCTCACAAAAGGTTCTAAATTTCTCATTTTCAAACTCCCCATCATGATCACTATGGATGTTCATAGTCTCACAGTCTAACTTCCTCTGAATCCAAGTGGAAAAAGATTTAAATTCATCAAATGACTTAAATTTATGTGACAGAAATCTAATCCAAGTGAACCTCGAGTAATCATCAACAATCAGAAATCCATAGACTTTTCCCCTATACTGGCAGTGCTAATAGGTCCAAAAAGATCTATGTGAAGGACTTTTAAAGGTCTAGAGGTACTGATGTCTTTAATGAAGTGGAAAGAGGATTGGACTTGCTTCCTTAATTGACATGCATCACACAGGTGGTCCTTAGTGAACTTCAGCTTGGGGACACCTCTAACTAAGTCTTTTTGGGTGACTCTTCTAAGGGTTTTCATACTGGCATGACATAATCTCCTATGCCATAACTAAGACTCATCAACAGCAGTTTTTAAGTAAAATGAAGCAACACATTCAATATTATTTAAGTCAAGCATGTAGACATTGTTGATCCTCTTGCCCTGCAAAACAGTGTTATTATTTAAGCTTAGGATACAAGTATTTGTCAGGAACTTGATGCTGAACCCTTTGTCATAGAGTTGACTAATGCTGAGTAGGTTGTGTTTCAGTCCTTTTACAAGCAAAATATTTTCAATCAAAAGGTTCTTGGAGTTTCTGATTATACCTGCACCTATCACTTTCCTGATGGTGTTGTCTCCAAGAGTGACCTTGCCTCAAGCCCTGGCCTCAAGTGAAATGAATTATTTTGCATCTCCAGTCATAGGTCTTGAGCATCCGCTATCTAGGTACCACATGCTCTCACGAGGACTTGTGTGAGAGCAACCCAATAAAATCATCAAACATCAGATTTAGGAACCCAAACAGGTTTGAGTTTCTTCTTATGAAAAGAAGAATTCAATGCATGTGTGCTATACTGTGAAGCATGCAATTTGGGCCTCCACACCCAATGTGTACTGCGATGAGCAGTACAGGTGAGAGAGATATGTCCTAACATGCCACAAGAAAACATCTAACACCAGGAAAAGGGTTAACTAGTCTATGTAGGTGATAGTGCCTCTTTCTAGGTTTGAATGAAACATGCTTTGATGATTTTAAATGAGATTCTTCAAATGATGGAGGTTTATAAAATTGTGCAAAAATAGGTGGTGTTTCATTTTTCTAATTTTTATATTTAAAAATTTATTTTTCTTTTTGAGACTTGTAATTTCAAATTTTAAATAATGCTCATCACTATCTAAATTATATGTATGAGATTCTAATTTCTTAAATGCAGCTTCTAATTCAACATGCGATACTTTTAATTAATCATGCTCAATAATCAAATCAGAATACTTTTTATTCAACTCATCAAATTCATCAAGTAATGACATGTGATTGCTATCAAGCGTATGATGATCCTTAATCAAAACTTCATGCTCTTTTTTAAGGTTTAAGAATTCTAATTTCAGGCTAGCATGTGTTTTCTTAAGTTTCATGTATAATGAATGGATTTTTTCAAAAACTTCAAGTAATTGATCGTAGGTTAGCTCACATACCTCTTCTTGGTCAAACTGACCAGGATGATCATCCGCCATTAAACACAAGTTTGTTATCTCCTCCTCAGCTTCAGTCTCAGAGGAGTCAGATGCAAAATCTGCCCAAAAAGTCTTTTTGATCTTCTTCTTGTCCTTCCTGAACATGGGTTCTCCTCACCCTTCTCCTTTCTTAGGTGAGCTTTAAGTGTAGGACAATCAACCTTTATATGTCCAGGCTTTCTGCATTCAAAACAAACTGGATCAGAAGAACTTTTAAAATTTATGTTACTCTTATCTTTGTTCCAGTTCTGAAAGTTCTTGTGTTTCTTCCTTAGAAAGCTTTTGAATTTTTTAGTGATTAAGGCAACATCATCGCTATCAGACCTGAAAGAATCAGTGTCAGTATCATTGGCCTTCAGTGTCATAGTTTTCTTTCTTTTTCTCACCTGTATCAAGCTGCCTTTGGTTCACCCCATACTCATAAGCAATGAGTGATCCAAGTAAGTTATCAATAGAATAATCATTCAAATCTTTAGATTCAGTGATCATAGTTATCTTGGCATCATAGGAAGAAGGCAAACATCTCAAAATCTTGTTAACTTTCTCATAATTAGTAAGCTCTCTTCCTAAGGCATGTAGGGAGGTGACAAATTGAGTGAACCTAGTGTACATGTCAAATATAGACTCACTAGGTTTCATGCAAAAGAGTTCATAGTCATGAAGCAGTATGTTTAACCTAGACTGTTTAACATTAGATGTACCTTCATAGGTAATGCATAATATATCCCAAAGTTCTTTACAAGTTGTGCAAGTAGAGACATGCATGTAATCTTCAGATTTTAAAGCACAGAAAAAATAATTCAAGTATTTTGCATCAGTTGTGCTAAATCACAATCATCAAATGTCTATTCAATAAAAGAAAGTTCAGTTTTAATACCATTAATAAGTCTAAATGGTGCTTCATAACTATCTTTAATAAGCATCCAGATGCGATAATCAATAGATTGTAAAAAGATGGACATGCGAGTTTTTTAAAAATCAAAATGTATGTTGTCAAACAAAGGTGGACGAGTAATGGAATAGCTTTCAGCAGTGTTTCTGTTACCAAAGTTAGCCATGGATCAAATTCAAAAGTTTTTTAAAACTTGATTTTATGAATCCTGCTCTGATACCACTTGAAAGTTCGTTAGGGATGTTAAGCCCTTGTGAATTAGTCCCGAGGCTAACCAAGAGGGGGGGTGAATTAGTTATTTTAAAAATTCATGAGCAAAAAAAATTTAGAAAAATCTTTTTGAATGTTTTAAAGAATAATTATAATTTCACGATGATGTGCAGATATTCAACAATAACAGAATAATAATCACAATCACATGATCATCAACAGAAAAATAAATGTGGAAGATAATCAGAAAGAACACACCAGATTTTGTAGTAGTTTAATCAACTTGACTTACATCCACTCCCCAGAGCCTCCCCTCCGGGTATTGCACTAACACTAAGTAACTCTCCTTCTGCTCCCACAACAAGGCGGAGAAGCCTATACAAAACTCTTTTCCACCAACCCGGTGAGGCAGAGAACCTGAACTCCTTTCTCTTCCTCCTAAAGCAGGCAGAGAACCTGGACTCCTTTCACTTCCTCCTGAAGCAGGCAGAAAACCTAGATCTTCTTACGGACGATCCTTTCACAGAGACACCAACAAGATAAGAGATGACGATCAGAGAAGATGACTCAGATCCTTACTTGGAGCAACCTTTGTGAACACCTCACAAACTCCCCCTCACAAGATCCTCTCTCTCCCAAGCTCTCTGTCTCTCAAGATTCTCTCTGGCAAGGAAGGTGGCAAAATTTTTTTCTTATTGTAAGAAAAAGATCTTAAATAAAAGGGCTCAAAAATAGCCCTAAATTATAATTTGTCATCAAAGATCATCCAGGATGATCTGTCGATCATCCTGTACGATCAGTGCAAAATCACTCATATCAGGCTGGACGATCTGGTTCCTCTGGATGATTAGAAGACAAACATTTTTCAGATCATCCCGGATAATTGATCGTTCGGGACGATTAGTGTAACTCAGGAATATCATCTAGAGGACAGCTCTAGTCATCCAAGGAAACTTATGCTGGTCAGTCTCAAAATAACTTGATAGTCCAGGATGATATCTCTATCGTCCTGTATGATTAGTTCAAAAGTGCCCAATTTCATCTGACACACAGCCTGGGTTGTAAACCCAAAATCTACTAGACAATCTCAAAATGACTTGATCGTCCAGGATGATATCTCTATCATGTCGTACGATCAGTTCAAAATCGGGAAAATTGTCCATAGGATACTTTGGGGCGTACAGGTGAAATGCATTGGAAGGTCAGGATTTCTAATGGATCGTCCAGGATGATCTTGAGATTTTCCGGGATGATATGATCGAATTAATCAAACCTTAATTAATTTTCTTAATCACCAGACTAATTTAGGCATAATTGTAATGGATCATCATGGACGATTAGACCAAATCTCTAAAAATAAAAACTTGCCTAACTTAATCTAACGGCTGAAAATTTTTAATTTGAGCATATTATCCTGTACGATGGGTGTATCGTCTAGGACGATCTGCTTATTCAAACCGACTAAACATGGTTGCCCTAATTACGGTTTCTGTTTTCACTGGATCATCCAGAATGATATGAACAAAAAATAAATAGAAATTCCAACTCACTAGAACTCTCCCCCTGAGTGTGTGTGTGTGCAAGGTTACTTAGCTTGGGGATCCGTTACATTACACTTGACTCAAAAAAGATGAAAAAATTACATGGAATATGAAACTACAAACGGACTGACTCGATCTTGAGCTGGCTTGAATTATAATTAATCTTGTGAACCTGAAATATTAGTCACTCAAATAGAATCAGAAAGGTTTGCCATCATCAAAATTATAGTCCTTGAAACCAGATTCACAACAGGCCAATCAAAAATCACCTGAATCTTCTGGGGATCTATTGAAATGCCTATACTGCTCACTATGTGCCCCAAAAATGAAATACTCCCCAGCCAGAACTCACACTTCAAAAAAATAACATATAATTGATATTGACTTAGAATCTCTATAGCAACCCTTAAGTGTTTTGCATGCTCCTCCTCAGATCTAAAATAAATCAGAATATCATCTATAAAGATGATCACAAACTGGTCTAGATACTTCCTAAAAATCCTACTCATCAAATCTATAAAGACTGCTGGGGAATTAGTCACTTTGAATGGCATGACTAAAAACTCATAATGTATGTACCTCATACTAAATGCAATTTTTGCCACATCCTCTGCCCTTACCTTCAACTGATGATATCCAAATAGCAGGTCGATCTTAGAAAATCTTAAACATCAAGCCAGCTGATCAAATAAATTGTTAATCATATGCAAATGATACTTATTTTTTATAGTGACTTTATTCAACTCTCTATAATTAATGTACATGAACATCGTACTGTCCTTTTTCTGTATAAACAGAATAGGTGTTCCCCTCGGAGACACACTAGGGCAGATGAATCCCCTGTCAACTAACTCCTAAAGCTAAACCTTCAACTCCTGAAACTCCTTAGGTTCCATTCTATACAGAGCTTTAGAGATAGGAATAGTACCTGAAAAAAGATCGATACATAACTCTATCTTTTTATCTGGCAGTAAAGTCACTAATTCCTCTTGGAAGATATCTAGAAACTACTGAACTATAGAGACACTACTCATATAATTAGAAGTGAGTCTCGCATCACTGATAGAAGCTAAAAATACTAGGCTACCTTTCCACCAAAGTCTATCCACTTCTAAAGCAGAAATCAAACAAGAGAGAATACCTCTAATTTCCTAAAATATAAAGCTCTCACCATTCTGATAGAAAGTCACTTTCTTCTTCAAGCAATCAATCTGAGCCCCTATCGAATCATTCAGTCCATACCTAAAATGACATCAAATGCAAAAAATAGGTAACAAAATCAAATGAGATCTTCAAACTCTATCAAAAAAATTTCAAATCACAAAAATAAACCCTACTAGCTACAATTTCATCTCTCGTAGGCAAAACTACAGACAAAGAAATAGGTAATAATATGAAAGACAAACTGAGAGAATTAAAATACTACTCAGACATGAAAGAATGGCTAGCACTAGAATCAAATAAAATATGGGAAGGAGATATAGAAATATAAGTCATACTTATCATAACATCTTGGGACTCATTGGCCTCTTGCTGTGTCAGACTGTAAACTTGTGGATGCACTGGGGTTAAAGCAACATAACTACCTACACCTTGTAAACTTCTAAAAGGCTAAGCTCGTAATATTGGACCAATATCCCGGCTACCAGAAGCCTCAGTATACGGTCGAGGTGGTACTACCCTCGGCCTACCCACGATTGACTATATAGAGCCTCTGAAATCAAAACACCTATCAAAATCACCTTGTGGACACTCAACAAACATATATCTAAACTAACCATAGTGAAAACACCTGCCTAATACTCTGTAACACTGACCACTATGCCTTCTACTACTCTGCAGACATAATGAGCCCTCCCTGAACCCCTAGAACTAACAACATTGCCTCTATCTAATCTAGAAGAAATTACTATCTGGCTGAGGTGGATCAGCCATCTCAAAACACACATCTAAATGCAACACATATTAAAAAAAAAAAACAAAATGAGCACCCAAAACTAACCAGAAGCATCTCACATGCTTCTATAGATTAAATCTTATGGCTCTGTTACAATTCACTTCTCTAACCTATACTTTGATACCAAAAATCTTGTCACAACCTGACCCGATATGACCTGATAACACAAAAATCATACCGTGTCCGATTATGGTAAGACTGACCCCAAGATTTGGATGGAGAAATACTGAGATAAAACTTCTAATTTATATACTATACATAGCCACTATTGAATGTAAAATAAAGCGGAAGACTACTGAATCTCAACATTATTTTTCTATATATCATCCAAAACATATATAATATAAAATCTATCTACAACATTGCTTGGCAATAGAGAGCACAACAAAAAATAAAAGTTAAGCCTACAAAAATTAAAACAAACTAAAACATACCTACAACATAAATCGGAGTGTACTATCCAAACTACTTAGCTCACTCCTTATCCTTCCCTGGGCCTGAAAATAAAAGTAAAAGTAAGAATGAGCTAACACGATTCAGTCTATCATAGCCTAAAATAGAAATCAATAATCAAAATCAAAAGAGCTGAGATCACTGTGCTGAATCTTATATTGAAATTAAATATAATTAAATAAATACTTAAATAAATTGAATTATAAGCAAATACTTCATAATAGAATTACACTTCTATAGCCCATTAGCTCAGGCATAACAACACTTAGGTGATAAAATCCAACCAGCATAATAAAATCCCACCTTGGTCACCCACTGGTGCCGACATAATAGAATCCCACCTCGGTAGCCCACTGGCACCGGTATAACAGAATCCCACCTCTGTCGCCCATTGATGCCGGCATAACAAAATTCCACCTTGGTCACCCACTAGAATCGGCGCAATAGAATCCCACCTCAGTTGCCCACTGGTGTTGGCATCACATCACAACACTTCAAAATATATTTTTTATGTATTTCATTAATTAAAGCATAATTGGACTAAATTCAAAAATTGCCAAAATATCCCAATGGTAGATAACAAAAATACTACTGAGTAAAAATTTATAATTTTAAAACATAACCAAATTATCACAAATTATGTAAACATTATTCTGAAGCTTTAATTTAACTGAAGTACTATTTTTAAATATCAAAATAAATTTTTGAATAGGAAAAAATCTCTGCTTTTTCAAAATCTCCCGATAAAATTTTTTTAGAATATACTCAAAATATTCGTAATCATAATCTCTATAACATATAAAAAGTTACGGGATGAAATTTTTAACAAAACAAAGTTAGCATCATTTTTCGATAATGAAAATAAAAATTTGATCGAAAAAATATCAAAAATATAAAATTATTGAAATTTGAAATAGGCAAAATATAACTTATCTCGAGACAAGCAAATTTCCTAACTAGGCTAATAGATAAAAATCGCTATATGATTGCCAAATCAAGCTTCTTTTTTCTCTCTCCTCTCTTTTCTTATTTCACCCAAATGTTCGCTATTAAACAAAATAGCTTAGGAAAAACCAAAATGGCTTAGGAATATATTAAGTGGTATTAGATATTTAGGGAAAAAATAATTTAATAATAATAATTTAATAAATTTTTAATATAAAATTCATTAAATTATTTTAGAGATTCTTAAAATTATAAAAAAAATATTCATAAAATAAATTATTTTATTTTAAAAAATTTAATAAAATCAGTTTGTAAAACGGACACTAGATAGTTTCAAAACCCCCACTTGTACTTTAGGTGCCAATTTATTAAGAAATTTCACCAATGCCCAAAAATTGTGAAAAAATTAAAACACAGTAATAGAGATGTTATAGAGAAGACGGTTTATGATTTAGACTAATAATGACTCCTGAATAAATTCTTGACTACTATAGGTCAAAATATAATTTTAAAAAATTTGAGTTATAATAGGTGGGCCGTCGGGCTTTCTTTTAAATAATATGGTTTGATGTTATCATCTACTGATTCATGTAATACACTGATTGGGAGTTATAAAGGAGATGATTACTGTGTCGATAGACAAAGAGTGACGACTCTGTTTACAGAACTAATAGTTTACTTATATTAATATAATATTGAAAAATACTGTGATAGTCAGGACTTCTTACTTGTTTAGTGTGACTAATAAAATATATATTCTTGAGGCATTATTCTTATTATGATATAAATTTATTGTTACTACTCGAATTTACTATTATTGTATTATTTTACTGCTCTTGCACTAGATTTTTTTATCGATTTAGATACTGATACTATTTAATATTATTGATTCACTGTACTGATATTAAGCAAGCATGTACTATTGAGCAAGTGCTATAGAATACCTGGATAGTATATGTATATTCTTATATGATTTTACTATATTGACACATTTCAACAGTCTTTACTAATGTTTGAATTTGATGCATTATTTGATTTATGTACTAATTGGTATTACAGATACGATAATTACTTTATAGATTTAACACTTGTATTAGTTTACTACTTTACTGGCTTTCGCACTATAGTGTTTTACTATTTATAATTTCTATTAATATTACATATAAATTTTATTATGTTTACACTGATTCAATGATCATATTAATATTACAAACTATGATTGGATCCATGACAAGCATATTGCTTCTTTATTGTGCTTTAAATTTAGTTATAGGTTTTGGTGATTGCTAGACTTTTTAGCTTATTATATGTGGTTAAATGATTTCAGGTCAGGATAGAGGATCAGGAGTGTGAGGTTGGTCAGAATTCTTCAGGTTCTATTTCTTTTTATTTTAGCTATTATTTTGTATTCATGACAGAATAAATATGCGATGATTTTATAGATCATAAGTATTATATATAATTTTTTGGAATGAATACAGATGTGTATATTGATATTTTAAATTATAGAATTGATTTTGCTATTTATTACTAATATATGATATTAGATAGCTTTGGTTATTATTTATTAAAAGATAAAAGAATAATTATTCCAAATTAGATTATAGGACATCCCAATTGGTATCAGAGCATAGTTATTGGAAGAATTGATTATTATCAGAGCTATAAGATTTGATTGAGAGTTGGGTTGAATGGGTAGTTTAAGGTGCATTATTTTACATACATAGTTGCATGTGTGTATTATTTAGATTATACTAAATTATGCAAGTGAAAAGTTGAATGGATTATCTAGAGTTAAATATACCAAATGAGTAACACAGTACAGCTCTAGCGCCATCAAAAAGTATGATGTAGTTGGCTACTATTATAACACAAATAATAGAGGATACATAGAGTAAATTAGCTGGGAGTAAAGAAGAAGAGGGAGACAAGAACTTACAGACATTCCATAAGTTGAAGCCTTTGCTATTTGTTGACCTCATTTTTGTATGAGGTTAGTAGGACCAATGCAAACCTTAGGATCTTTCTAACCCTTAGGATCAATTCTGACTCTAGGATCAATCTAGATTCAAATCAATTCTGATCTCAGGTCAATCTAATTTCTAAACTATTCTAGATCCTAGGATCTTTCCTAGATTTTAGATCTTAGGATCATTCTAAACCTTAGGATCCTCCTAGAACCTAGATCCTAGTATTCTTCTAGATCCTAAGACTCTTCTAAACCCCAGACCCTAGGACTTCTAGATACTAAGATCTTCCTAGACTTTAGTCCCTAGGATCTACTCTAGACCCTAGGACTCCTTCAAATTCATTTAGATTCCAGGATCATTCAAGATCCCAAATCTTAGGATTCCTAGATCTTAGGATTCTTATAGATTCTAGGATTCTCCTAGATCCCAAGCCCTAAGATGTTCCTAGAATCCAGACTTTAGGATCTACTCTAGATCCTAAGATCTTTCTAGATCCTAAACCTTAAGGTTTCTTAGACTCTAGAATCCTCCTAGATCTTAAACCCTAAGATTCTTCCAAATTTTAGGCACTAGGATCCAACATAAATCTTAGATCAATCCAGACCTTCAGTCAATTCAAACCTCAATCAAACCCAAACTTTAAACCCACTCAAACTTCAAACTTGCCTACACTTTTAGGCAATTCAATTACTAGTTCAATCCAAACTTGAATACTTTATCTAATCTTTAAATCAAACTTCAATCATATTACTCATGATCATTCAAAATGATCATAAGTGATATGGATAATTTAAATTCAACCACACAAATTCAAAATCCAGTTCAAAACCAGAAATCCAGGCCCAAACCTAAGGCTAAAGGTCTAAGTCCTAAAAGCCTTTTCCAGTGAATCTTTGAATACCTCAAACCCCAATCAAATGACCTCTGATTCAGGGTCTATTAGTTCCACATTCATGTAACATGTCTCTGGAGGCAACCCTCCAAATTTGCGCTCATTCTGAGGTCTCTAACCCCAGAAACTGAATTGAAATCCAAAGGCTGTAAAATCTTCAAATATTTACAGTCTATGCCACTAGACCTGCCACCCAGTGGATCCTGACCTTGGAGCCTTCTCCAAACCCTCAAAGCACCTCCAGACCCTTGATTATGATCCATTGAGTAATAAACTACATTTTGTTGGACTCAATTTGACCCCTAGCTGACCAGGGGTCAAAATGACCAAAATACCCCTATAGGGTGTAAATGGCCATTTGAACCAAATGAGCTCCAAATTAAATGCAACCACTTCCAGAAAGTTTCAAATATCAAACCAAACCTGTTGGACCCAAAGCCAAACCCTGGGTTAATTTAGTTGACCAAGTCAACCAGGTTGACCAAAGAGGCCCTTTAGGGTCAAAACAGGATACTTTGACCAAATGACCTTCTTAGACCTTGGGACCATCTCCATGGGTCTCCAAATGTCATTTCAAATCTGTTGAGTCCATTCCCAGACCCTGAACCCACCTGGTTGACCAAGTCAACCAGGGTTGACCTAACGGCCCATTAAGGGTCCAAATAGGTCATTTTGACCAAATGACCTCTCCAGACCTTGAGACCACCAGTAGACTCAGAATATTATTCTAAATTGGTTGGACCCAATCCTTGACCCTGGGTCTGACCAAGTCAACCTAGTTGACCCATCAGGCCCATTGAGGACCTAAACAGGTCATTTGATCTAAATGACCCATTCGAATGCTAAAACCACCTCCACTAGATTCCTTTTGTCATTTTAAACCTGTTAGACCTGGACCCAACCCTTGGGTCAACTTGGTTGACTAAGTCAACCTAGGTTGACTCAAGTGTCCTTTAAGGGTTTTAATAGGTTATTTTAACCCATTTGATCAAATAAAGACCTTTAAACCCTCAAATCCACCCCATTGGATGTCTTGAATATCCCTAAATCCATCATGGGTCAATTCATGGTCAAATTGACCAAGTCAACTCAAACCCAACTTGGTCAAATTTGATTCAATTGAATCTAGTTGAGATATATAATTCAATCAAATCTTTTAAAACTTAAAAATCATTCCATTGAATATTTTGAATTATCTTGAATCCACCACAAGTCAAATCATACATCATTTGACTTGGCCAAACTCTCACATTTGGTCAAAATACCTCTCATCCATTCAAACTTCAAATCCTTAGTTCTCAGAATCCCTTTCCAATCAACCTAACCAGCTCCCTAAGTTCTCTTGGTTGCCACCTCAGCTTCCCATTAACTGTTGACTGGTCAACAAGAGGACAAGAGAGTGTATAAGTGGTCAAATTCTTTTCTAAACCCACTCCAAACCATTCCATCCCTCTCCAGCTCATTCAAATAACACCCAAGGTTTTCTTTTACTACCACCTCAGCAATCTAAGGAACTTTGACTGGTCAAATAGTCAAACCAAGGATTAGGATTGGTCAAAAGTGGCTAAATCACCTCTTAAAGCCTAACCCACTCCATTTAAAACCCCTCCAGCAGCCTTAAAGTGTTCTAGAATATTCTTAGGGGCATTTTCAGCCTTTAGATCAGGATCCAAGGGTTGTTATCCCTCCACAAGTCCAAGTGGGGACCAAGGAGCTTTACACCTAGGTTGTACCCTTGTACCTTTGATTCCCTGCCATCCCAACAACCCCAGCCAGCTGTCAAGCATCAAGGAATAGAGACAAAGCTATCCTGGCCATTCAATTGAACTGAGGACATTTGAATAGGGTAAAAAGGCTCATTTGAAGCCATTCATCATCTAGCATTCTCTCTCCAGGAAAGGGCTCCCAGACCCAAAGCTCATTTCGTTTGAGCTCTCAAGAATCCCCTCCTCACTTCCCAAGTAAAACTCAGCCAGTTAAACCTCGTCAGAGACCAAATTTTGGCGAGCTCAAGCTCAATCCGTCCAAGCTCTCATCCCTTTGATCCGAAGCTCGTTTGACCATGAATTCAAGGGAAGAAATATACGAGGACAGACTACAAATTCAGATAATTCATTTCCATCCCAAATCCTGCGGTAAAATATCTTGAAACTCTAGCTTTAGGTCCCTAGACTCTAGTTTAAATAGCTCTTTATTTGATAAGTTTTGAATCAAATCAGACCTCCCACAAGTTTTTTGTTCACGATTTTGAACTAAGTTTAAAATTTCAAGCCATTTAATTAATCCGATCAAGAGAACGGTTTGAAAAACCATTTTAGGGTTACGGTTTACGCTGTATGAGTTGTACGTATTATGGACCGTCGATCGCGCGATCAACGGTCCAGATCACGCCATTCTATGGTTTCTATAAATCGTGCGGTCCGCCTTGTCATTTTAATCACTGTCCGGCTTAATCCAGGCCGTCGGATCGAAACAACGGGCAATCCAACGATCTGGGCGAGTTTGGTGAGCTGGATTAATGATGCCACGTCAAACCGCCGCCGCGACTCATTTAATGTTAATGATTGTCGGTGGCGCAATCATTTGCATTAAATGCACTATCGGTTAATCATTATTACGCGTTTGGGGCAGCGAGTAATACCACGCCACGTGTCACTACGCCGCCGGTGGCGCCGCTAGAACCCATATTTAATTTAAATTTTGTTTTTTAAAATCATTTTAATTCTTTTTTTAATATATAAATAATTAAATATAAATAAATAAATAAAATTTTAATATTTTATATTATAATTTCCACAAAATCAAATATTTTGATTTAAAAATAAAATTGATTTAAAATATTAGTTATATTTTAAATTATTCTAATTAGTATATATTGACCATTTAAATTAAAAAAAATGATTTAGAATATTTAATAAAATTTAAAACTTATTTCAAAACATTTTTAATTAATTTAAATATCATTTAAAAATAACTCAATTTAAAATTAAAGTTAATTTAATAAATATTAATTGAATTTAATTACTTGCCTTTTTTAATAATTAATTAAAAATCTAATTTAACTGAAATTGTTGTAAAATGCTAAGTTTTAATAATATTTTATAAAAATCAGAAAATTTATTTTGATTATTGTAAAATTTAAAATTTATTTTAAATAGTTCAAATACTTTTAATAATTTAAATTACTTAAAAACTCATATATTTAATTAACATTCGATTAATATTTAACTCAAATAACTTTTCAAAAATTCAAAACCTCTATTTTAATTTGCCTCAAAATATTAACATATCTTTAACATTATATATATATATATATATATACTTTTAAACTATTTCAAAATTATTTTTAAGATCTATTCAAAAATGTTTTTGAATTATTTTAAATATTCTGAAATTTCCAAAATTAACCTTTTTTTTATAAATATAGAAATTAATTTTGAAACTATATATGTTAAGTTTTGAGAGCTTGGAAGGGAGTCTTGGAATTTTAAACATAGACTAGGCCATTTGAATAGAAATCATGGGGGGAGGATTAGTAAGTGGTTATATCTTAATCATTCACTAATTAAATTATTGAATTTAATTAATTAAATATCAATGATTGCATGTTTAGGGTGCACACACTCACCTAGTTTTAAGGCTCTCTTAGATCTAGGATTTGATTGTGGTTGTGTGTCACATATGTATACATGTTTAAGGGTTAGAAACATTGATTCAAACCCACTAAACTTAGTGACATCATTAAGGACAATAATTAAGAACTTGATTAGAGAACTTAGAATATTTACAATAATTAGGATACACATCATATTGACTTGAAACTCAAACCATTTGAACTTAGTGATACTCTCAACCTTAGAAAAATTTTCTATTGAATTTTGAAGTCATTAAGCCCCTTAATTAACTTAATCAAAATTAAACCTTAATTAAGCTTTTAAAACTTCAAGAAAATGTAATAAATCAAGTTTAAATCCAAAAATTACAAATAATATCTTAAACTGACCAGAATTGAATCCTTAATCAATGAAAAATAAAAGTCCCTTGACTGGACTTTAAAATCAAGTTTAATTTAATTTTAATTGAAATTTATTAATTAATTAATTAATTAATTAAAAATAATTAAAAATTCCAAAAAAATTTCCAAACACTTCGAGATCACTCCTTAGGTCATTCCTGGCCTTTGGAGTTGATTTCAAGGCGTTTGGAGGTCATTTGGATTCAAATCACAAAAAGGGCTTTAATTAAACTAATTTTAAAAAATTCAATAATTGTCAAAACTTTCAAAATTCATAACTAATTCAAATGAACTCCAAATTTAGCAAACTCAAAGGCATATGACTCATCTCAAGGTCTAATATTTATTTAAAATGTTAAGTTTCTAGAAATTAATCAATTTTGAAAAAGTCAATTTTTGGTCAAACCTAGTTCAAAATCAAGTCAAAACATCAAACCTTCATAATAAAATCTAGAAACATCTAATTCCAACATACTTACTATCTAACTGATTGTATTAAGGTCTAGTATTTTAATAAAATACTAACTTTCCAGAAAACACTTTAAATCAAAAAGTCAATTTTTGACCTCTTAATTAAAATGATTAAAATAATCTAGAAAATTCGAAAGTTCAATAAATCATCAAAAATTCTAGAAAACATCAACTTTACTTTAAAACTAAAAACTAATTAATATCAATTAAAAATTAATCAATCTTCAAACCTTAATCAAACTCAAATCATTTAATCATATCGGGTACCACTGGGTAACTCAGGCCTACGAGGCTATTAAATTAGCCCCAAGGAAGGTGAAATAAACTTCACGGCCTCGGTGTTCAACAAAGGTGGTGTCCAACAAATAATTAAAATTGATTTTAAAATCAATTTCAAGTCATTAAGATTTAGACTCAAATTAAAACTCCCTTAAGTCTTTTAACCAACCAAAACCTCAAGCAATTTTAATCAAATAATCCTATTTAGGATATATCAAACCCACACAACCATTACACACACTTTAGATGATTTTCTAGGACAACTAACTCTAATCTTAGGCTAGGCCGGTGTTTACTTTTCTACTGTGTGCTGGGTTTTCAAGCTTTTACTGCATGCTGTTTGCTAGTAATAGAATTGCTGTGATTGTTTATTTATTTACTGCACTCTGTGAGGTGATTGATTGTGCGTTAGATCTACCACTAGGTTAAAAATGATCTGTACTAATCCAATCTTATGCAGGTGGTCATACTCATACAGGGCATAAATTAAAGGGGGCAAAATCATAATTATTAAATTGTACAGGTGCTCTAGAAAATTACTTAAGTCCCCCTTTAAAATTAAAATAGCATGACCAAGTGTGGCTGTGATTGAGATTTAAATTTTAATCTATTAACTTCTTGGGATGTTAATATTAACTGCTGATTATTAGGATAACCCTACAGGTTATTGAGTCTAGATTTTAAATTTTATTCAAATGTAATTTAAATGTACTTGAGTTGTAATTGTTAAGTGTTTTGAGAATGGGATGTTTAAGCATCAAATTTGGAATCCGAAGAGGAAGAGACATCCCTTAGGGGAGAATCTCTTTCTATTTGGAGATCCAAATTTGGATGATTTCAAATATCCAAAGAGAAAAGATAACCCACTTTCAAGGGAGAGTTTCTTTTCATTTGGATATCTGGACCCGACGATCCAAGGAGTTCTAAAAGAATGAAGAAGTGAAGGACGAGAAGACCCATTCTCAAAGTCACTTGAGTCTTAGTTGTAGAATCCGGGTTGTAGTCAGTGGTACCCGGCCACTTTACTTTTTATGCAGACCCTAAGTTATATAATTAAAAGGCACTTGCCTATGGACTTTCAATTTGAGTTTTAATTTAATTGATTTAATTAAATATTAATTATTTGATGTTGATTGTGATTAAGGACCCACATGCTTTTAGTAGTTTATTTGGCGATCTTGCATGTCGTATTTGATTTAGCCTGGAATCCGATCGGAGGCTCGTGAGGGTATGGTAAAGAACTATTTCTACTTTAACTAAAATTTAAAAAACTTTAGGCTCGGATAGAAACTCTAACACTTTTAAGAAGTAAGCTCGGATTTGTCGAGGGATTTTCATGCATTCATATTGAATCTTCTCTTCCGTGTTAGGCACCTCCCCGCCTGCGGGTTTTGGCAGACCACCTGACCTATTAGGGTGCAGTTCTGTCCAAGGGGATGTTGTGCAATCCCTAGGATAAAATTTATTTTTTTAAGCCTGATTTTAAAACTGCTACATATTGATTTAAGCATTTAATCGAGTCAACTAGCATGCATTGCATTAGTAACAAATTAAAAATGAGTCTAATTCTTAATTGCATTTTATTTAGACATCTCACCCAACATAAGTCAAGGGGTCAATTAGGAATCTACTCTAGATGTCGACCCCAATTCCTCAAAACTAATCTTAAATAATATCCTTAATCACTCTTTCATAAAGACCGGATATATGGTTTTGAAGTGTTTAGGTGGTTTAGCTGGCTCCCCAATCCAGGCTGGGGTAAGTCTAGGACTGCATTGTATTAGTTAGGATTTGGGTCACTGATTTCCAGTACCTATTCTAGACTTAGGTTATGAGGCAAATCTTTAATCCTAAGACCTCAACCTTCCAGGAATCTAATTCCCACCTTCTAATAAAATTGATCATTCAAATTAAAAATCTCTTTCAATCTAATTCAAGCCCAACACTTAGGATAGTTTGAGGTGTTTCTGAAGTAATTCAGAATCTCAAGACACCTCCTACTCTTCTTCCTTTGATTCCAGAAATAACTGTTCAAATTTGATCCAGTCCCTGTTGAATTTCCAGTCCCTGAACCTTCTTTGATATCAAGCTTTGAATTCCAAATGAAATTCGTATCGATATTTTAATCGAGAGTTTTCATAGGAAATATTTGATTTCCTACAATGTAATTAACTACGAGGGCTTGCGCTTGTAAGAGATTTAGAAACCCATACCAGATTTTCAAAATCAAAATTTTCAAAATTTCAATTAATTATCTTTGGGAAATTCAAAAGTTAATAATCATTATCGTCATTTTTTTAAATGATCGATAACAGACAATATCCTCTTTTCTTGGAAAGATATATCATACTATTATCGTGATCTTCATTATGAAATTAAAGATCTCTTTACTAGATTATTATAGTTAAACATTGGATTAAACACCATTCTGATTCTTCGGGATCATATGTTATTTCTCCTTGAGTTTGACTACGATAATTAGGGTAAATTAAGATTTGTAATCTGAACCTGTTAGAGAACGATATGTTCACCTTTCGAGGTGATATATCATTCATATTAAGTGTTTGATTATAATATTAAATTTTCAAAAATTCAACTTTCCCAAAGAAAATTAAACATTTTTTTCAAAAATATATATTTTTAATCAAACAAAAAATAGAAACTCCATTGGGGACTTTCTCTCTCTCCATCTTTAATAGCGCTATGAGTTTTGTTACATCGATAGTTTTGACTACCTTTCTTCCGTTGGTCCCTCTACCCATTTCTCTCTTGGTTGAGTGTGGCCAACTCAATTAAGACATGTGAAAAGAGAGGTGAGTGTAGGAAAATTCCCTCCAAGCCGGGTTTTGACATTTTGCCTTCAAGTTCATTGGTAGAGCAAAAGAGTTAAGCCAAGCTTTTTAAAGTCTTCTTGTATATAGTGCAAACTCGCATGCAAATAAATTATAGCGTGCTAAGTTTCACAATTTACAGAAAATTCTCCAACTTCAAAATTATAGTTTCAACTGTCTAGCAAGATTTTATCTTTTTCAAATCTTAATTGATTCTCATATCTTATCATCATATATGGGATTACAATTCTTATAATTCAATATGTGTGATAGGATATAGATTTCTCCTCCAAATTTAATTCTAAGCTTGAAATCTTCCGGTTAATCTAACCTTCGACATTTTAACCCTGAATCACCCGTCGGAATGAAAGAGTCGGGTTAGCTTTTTAGTGTTTTCTCATTTAAAATTTTTGTAAACCGTTATATTGAACACACGTTCAACACTTCGAGTTTCAAAAATAAGGGGAGATGCCGTCGGATTTTTAAACTTTTCAATTATCCTTTCAAAATCATTCAAGTGTAAATTACATTGCTATATACTTCTTTATAACAATTGTTGTAGTTTAATATATGCAATATCTCTTCAAATTTTTGTTCAGTTAAATCAATCTTTGGCATTTCATTATGAATCACTCTTTTGAAATGAAAAGAGTCAAGTTGTTTTCCCTAGATCTTCCCTAAAATTTATAAACTATTGAGTTGAATGCAAATTCAACACCTCGAGTTTCAAAAATAAGGGAAGGTGCTGCTAGAAATTCGAGTTTTCAAAAAACATCCATTCGATTTCTTCAATTTTAATCATCATTTATTAAATGTTCTTCTACAATACTTCTTGTAGATTAACATTGACAACTCAAATTTAATGTCTAATTTCAGTATCCCTCAAATCTTTGAACTCTGATATTTTATCTTCAATAAGATAAAAAGAGTCGAGTTCATTTCTATAAGATCTTCCCTAACATTTATAAACCATCATGTTGAATGAAAATTCAACACTTCGAGTTTCAAAAATAAGGGGAGATGCTGCCAGATTTTTGAGTCACTGAAATTCCTTTCAATTCAAATTCAATCTTCGTTGTCACATGCACTGCTACAACATTCTCTTGTAGTGTGACATGTACGATGCAAATTCTTAGTCATTTCTAAATTCAAGTTCAAAGATCCAATATTTTTCATCAAATCAAATCTCTGACATCTTATCCCTAGCCTAGTCAGTGGGGTAGGAGAGTCAAGTTGAAATTTCTTGATTTCCTTTGAAATTTGTTAACTATCAAAGTAGATATCAAATTCAACTTATTGGTTTCAAATAATCAAGGAAAATCCTTCAAGTTTCAAAACTTTAAACCTCCAGCCAAATTCATTCAACTCAAATCCAGATCGTTGTTATTATATATTTTCTACAACATCCTCTTATAGTTAAACATATATAGCAAAAATTCAAATTTTTCTTCAAGTCAAAATTGATATCTATACTTTATCATTACATATCGGATTATAATTCTTATAATTCAATTTATATGATAAAATATAGAAAATTTCTTATCAAATTCAAATTCAAAAGTTTGATCCAAATCTTCTCTTTCAAATTTCAGACAATCAAACTTTCTGCAATGGCTGGGAAACTTCTGTTCTCTGTTGACCGAGACCTTCAAGTTGAGGAATTAATTCATAGCAGTGCAATTCAGTTTGGAATGGGATTTAAGTCTTTGAAGCTGTCTGTGAATGGTGGGATAATTATAAATCTTGCTGTTGAGGGCGAGAATAGCCCAGTTCTTGAGTTAGTTGTGGGGGCCACAAGTGACCTTCCCCCAATGCTGGAGCTAGCAGCAGGAGCTACTCTCACACCTTCTGTACCCTCAGTCCATAATAAGGACAAGAAGACTGAGGTGAAATCTACTATTGAAAAAGGATCGTCTAGTTCTGGAGTACTGTTTGGCACCAAGAGTGCCAGAAAGAACTATCTGAGAAGGATAAGAAAGAAAATCACCAAGTCCATAAAGATAGTTGAACAAAAGACTCTGAGCCTAGTTGAGCCTGAGGCTGTTGAGGAGCTGCCTATCCCTGCCTCTTCTCCACTCCTGAAAGGGAGTCGTTTCCATTCCCTCGCAACTGTTGTAGGGGAGGAGAGAGTCACGCGGATTGCTAGCTCTCCACCTAACCCGACTGACTACACTGTCAAGAGGACTATAAAGGAGAAGAACACTTTAAGAACAAGAATGTTAAGGAATATCATCCACACCTGTGTTGCTGAGACAGGTCAAACCAAAGAACAATATGTGAGACACCTGAAGGGGGTGATCTCACATAAACTTGAGAAGGAAGTGCTAAAGGAAGAAAAATCTGAAGCAAGAAACCTGACTCATCAGCCAGTAATGAGAAATAAAAAGTTTGGTAAGCAACCTGTGGCTTCAGTGTTAGTGGATGGATATCACTGGGTGCCTCATCTCCCAACTACAAAAATAGAAGAGATAGTTTTAATTGGAGCTGGTAGGAGTCACCCTCTAAGCCGGAGACCTCCAGTTCCCCCTTCAAGTCTTTCAAAGTTGGCCCCTGTGGTAGCCAAGTCAAAAGAGATTGTTAAAGACCTGCAGTTAGTTGATGTTAAGGGCAAGAGGCCCATACCTTTGGATGAACCATATGTACCGATGAAGATAAGCAGAACTGTTGGGATTCATATCAGAGATGCTCCAGTTCAGTTACCTGTTAAAATCCCCTGACTCCTCATTCAGGGATGTGAGGATTCTCCTCAGGTTGATGTTGGAGTTCCCACAAGTCAAACTCCTTCGTCTCCTATTAAGTTAGATATCCCTCACCCTGTTGAGAATGTCACCCTTACGACTACTGACCCCGGGACAGTCGAAGGGGAGGGGATAAAGCTTGAGGATGATCAAGAAATGTTAGATCAATTGGTAGCAGAACCTACTGCTGATGACTTGAAGATTCAAGAAGTCTTCACCAAGCTAGGAGATGAGGAATTTGAAGAAATGATTAACTATAAGGGGTACATACCAATCAACATTGAATCAATTGAGGGTAGACCAATCGATGAGGTGGTACAGGAAATAAGAGATATACTTAAGAAGAAGGAAATTAAATCCTTTGATCCAGAAGCAGATGATTTGATGGAGGAAGACTCAGCTGGGAACATCTGTATGGTTGAAACAGAGCATCAAATAAAGATGCTTAGCCTTCAAGACACCGATCTGGTAAGGAAGAAGCCTCTGCAGCTGTAGATTCAGACTCTGATGGATCAGTCAAGATGAATGAGAAAGATGAATATATCAATAGTCTGGAGAACAAGATTGAACAGATGATGCTCTGAATGGAACAGATGCAGAATCAGATGATCAAAACTCAATAGTCCCAATCCGAGTAGTTGCAACCTACAACACATACAGTGGGTGAGCACAACAGGAAGATAGAATCAAGTCCTAGAACTCCAGAAGTTGCTTCCCCAACCTCTCCAGTCGACAAAGATATCTGCTAGATGATCGAAACCCAGGTAAGGGAGGCCTTAGCCCATTCTCAAGGGACTGCATCTATTCTAAAGGGTAGACCCTACCCTGAAGAATATGATTTAGTCGCTTATCCTAAAGGCTTTGTGCCACCTTCATTCAAAGTTTTTGGTGGGTTAGAAAAACCAAGACAGCACCTGGCCCACTTTCGAGCTAGCTGTTGCAACGCAGGAGGGTCAGATGCTCTACTCTTTTGCCATTTTATGAGTAGTCTATCTGGTATTGCTTTTGAATGGTATGGAGATCTACCTAATGGTTCAGTGAGAACATTCACAGAGCTCGAGAGTCTATTCTTAAAGAGATTCTCAGGAGCTCAGCAGCGTGTAGCCATTGGTGATCTCGTCATTGAAAAACAAAAGCCAGGAGAGTCTTTGGTTGAGTACATCTTGAGGTGGTGAAACCTCTCGATGAAGTGTGAACCCCAATTGCAAGAGCAACATGCAGTGGAGATTATTTTAAAGAATATCTATGGGCCTATTGCTTTTCTCCTGAAGGATTTCACTATCAAAATCTTCAAAAAACTTTTGAATAAGGCTAGTAATCTACAAAAAGAGGCTTCTAAAATGCCATTCCTGAAGGAGTCTATTGAGGAAAAGAAAGCCAGTAAACCATTGAAGTCTTTTGAAAAGATAACAATAATGGTTTCAGCTGTCAATAAGGGGAAGAAACCAATGAATGTTCAGTTTAGTAATCCTCTAACACAACAAACTCAGAAATCTCCACCTTTTCAGGTAACTTCTCAACCTACAAGAGATTCTCACTCGATTTCTTTTAAAGAGAGATTCGCCCGTACATATTCATTTAAAAGGGAGTCGGTGAGAAAGATCTTTAAAAGTCTTTAGAATAAGCCAGATTTTTGATTGCCGGAGGCCAAGAAGCCGGAAGAGGCAAATAAGAAGGATGATCCAACTTTTTGCCCCTACCATCGCATGTTAGGCCACACAATCGAAGACTGCATTGTCTTCAAGGACTGGCTAGAAAAGAATTTTCATCAAGGTCATATTATAATTCCAAAGGAGTACCTGGTCGATCCGGATCAGGGGTCTGTCAAATCTATCTCAGGTATGAATTCTAACTTTTCTCTATCCATTGAAGATGGTTGGGATATAGCACTATCCTGGACATTTAAAAAGTCGATTAATAAATCTTTTCATCTTTCTCAACAGTTACCGACGAGAGCCCGGGACCCGATCTGGGACGTTGATCTTGAGGCTTCGTAGGAGGACGTTGGGATAGTTTTTGAAAGTTCAAAAGGGATGTTAAGCCCTGGTGAACTAGTCCCGAGGCTAACCAAGAGGGGGGGTGAATTGGTTATTTAAAATTTCATGAACAACAATGAAAATCTTTTTGATACTTAGCAGCGGAAATAAATAAACAAGAGCGAAAAGATCAATCACAGATATTCAACCAAGCAGTTTATATTAGAAAAGTAAAGTGCAAAAACTGAATCAGAAAAGTAAACCAGATTTTATAGTGATTCGGTCAACTTGACCTACATCCACTCCCCGGAGCCTCCCCTCCGGGTATTGCACTAAACAAAAAGTGTCTCTCCTTTTGCTCCCATAGCAAGGCAGAGAAGCCTGTACAAACACCTCCTTTTCACCACACGGTAAGGCAGAGAACCCAACCTCCTTTTGCTTCCTCCTGAAGCAGGCAGAGAACCTTCGAACTCCTTTTGCTTCCACCTGAAGCGGGCAGAGAACCCCGGATCTTCTTGCGAACGATCCTCCCACGATGAACACCGACTAGACGGAAGACGACGAGCGGAGAAGACGACTCTGATCCGTGCTTGGAGCAACCTTAGTGAATCCCTCACTAACTCCTCCTCACAAGATCTCCTCTCTCTCTCCCAACTCTCTCTCTCTCTAGGGTTTCTCAGGGAAGGAAGATAGCAAAAGATGTTTCTTATTTTTAGAAAAAGTTCTTCTATAGGAGGGCTTAAAATTTGCCCTAAATCTCAACTGGTCAGTCAAGATCGTCCAGGACGATCGATAGATCGTCCTCTACGATCAGTTCAATTTCAGCTGTTTCAGTCTGGACGATCTGGCTCTTCTGGATGATTATTAGGAAAAATTGTTCATATCGTCCCGTACGATCCTGCGATCGTCCGGGACGATTAGTGCAAATCGAGGAATATCGTCAAGAAGACAGCTCGGGTCGTCCAGAGAAACTTGTACTAGATGACCAAAAAATGACTTGATCGTCCAGGATGATAGGTATATCGTCCTGTATGATTAGTTCAAAAGGCCCTAAATCGTCCTGTACATAGCTCTAGACGTACAGCTTAAATGCACTAGATGATCAAGATCGTCCGGGACGATCCTGCGATCGTCCAGAACGATATGATCGTATCAACCAAAAATAAATTGCTTTCCTTAATTACCAGATTAAATTAGGCATGATTGTACTGAATTGTCCGGGACGATCAGACCAAATAACTAAAAATAAAAACTTACCTAACTTGATCTGGCGGCTGAGAATTTCTGATTTGAGCATATCGTCCCGTACGATCCAAAGATCATCCAAGATGATCTGCTTAATCATACCCTCTTAACTTAGTCGCCCTAATTAGGGTTTCTGTTTTGGCTGGATCGTCCAGGATGATGTGAATATCGTCCAGGACGATCTGAACAAAAAAATGAACAGAAACTCTAATTCACTCAAGCTCTCCCCCTGAGTGTGTGTGTGCAAGGTTACTTAGCTAGGGGATCAGTTACATTACAATTGACACAATAAAATGAAAAGCAGTACATTGGACACACTTGGACCCGATCTTGACTTGGCTTGAGTGGCTCGTGGTCTTTTGTGCCTGAAACAGATTAGCCAAGCAAAACACACTGGAAACATGTTTGTCATCATCAAAACTAGATTTACAACAATCTCCCCCTTTTTGATGATGGCAAACATTTGTAAAGTAGTTTGAAGATAAAAGTAAACTAGGAGATCAAAACACAAATATTTTTTCAAATTTTCATTTAACAACTAAACAGGAAACATGACTCATAACAAAAACTAAAACGACTACAACTGACTGACTCCCCCTTTTGACATCACAAAAAGGAGGAGGGAAAAATATAACACGGAAATAAAACATAAAAGAGAACAACTACAAAACAGGAAACTAAAACTGAGGCGGATCCTGATCGGAAGGAGGTGGCGGTGGAGGGTAAGATGAAGGATGAAGATGATCGATCAGGATCCCAAAAACACAACCATGAAATCAAAATAACACAAAAACGAATAAAACTTACAGCAAAAACACATAAAAGCAACATTTTTTTTTGATCAAGCTGCTCGAGTAAATCAAATTTTTTTTTTTTAGACTCAAAAACCAGTAACAGGACGATTGACAACACTGAAATCCAGAAAAGGTTGGAAATAATCAACTTTCGTAACTCCGACCCCGGGCACCTTATCGATGCAAACCTCTTTCAAAACAAAAATCTGATTCAGAAGAAAAGACATTAGATTTGAAAAGAGATCTTTTCAAGCCTCGTTCCAGAAAAATATCTGATATAATAGTATTACAAAGTAAAAAATCAGAAATCAGGATTTTCAAACACAAGCTTTGAAAATATTAAGTGGCGCACGGAATTTTCTAAGACATTTAACGATCGGAAAGGAAAGAAAGCTTGGTTGGGCTCATTTTGTGCCTCTTTTTTCATTTGTTTGGTGCACTGCGCATCTTTTGATTTTTGATACACTTTATGTATTTGGTATTTTCGCATCTTTTCATTTTTGGGCTCATTTTATGCCTCTTTTTGAATTTGGTTGGCGCACTGCGCATCTTTTGTAAGCTTTCTTCTATTCATAATCGTTAAAGAGTCCTAGCTGTGAAATTATCTTCCAGATATAGGAGACGCTCTCCACAATAAGGAAGAGTAATTCACAAAATAAAAGCCATATGTCGTATGATAAGTGCAATCACTTGGTTTAGAAAATCATAATAATGAGTCAAGACTTTGAAAATACTATTTATATGAGGTAGATTACTGTAGGAAGATAAAACAAATCTCTATTTCAAAAACTAATATTTTAATTTTGAAAAAGATTTTTATCCAAAAGAAACTATGCACTAGTAAAGGAGTTAGAGGAAGAGAAACAATCATCAATGTTTCTTCCCTTTAACAGATTCAGTGGAATCAATCACTGCTTACCAGCTTCTAAACCAAAATAAGGTAAAAACTCTCAGTCAGAAATTCAGATTATCAGAAGTAGTGAGCGATGATCAGATTTTGAAAAGCATAAAACAGTAAGTGCAAGATATGAACCAGTGAATAAAAATAGGTAGAAAACCACAGCAAAGTAAATACTCAAATCAAACTAACAGTAAGGCTAAAATAGAAATCAGCAGAAGAAATAAAATCAACTGAAAGTAAATAATAAAAATAAAAAACTAACTAACAGAAAAATAAAAAACAGAATACCAATCAGATCAGCAGTCATCAGAATCGAGCATTTATATTAATCACTCCTAATTTGGTTCTTAAAATGCTGAATGAGTCAAAGGCCAGTGGTTTAGTGAATATGTCAGCCAGCTGATTTTCAGTTGCTACATGATGTAGCTCAATGTCTCCTTTAATAATGTGGTCCCTAATGAAGTGATGCCTTATATCAATATGTTTGGTCCTAGAATGTTGGATTGGATTCTTAGAGATATAGATGGCACTAGTATTATCACACAGAACAAAAATTGTGCCAACTGGTACCCCTAAATCCAAGACCTGTTGCTTCAACCAAAGAACTTGGGCCACACAACTCCCTAAGGCAATGTACTCAGCTTCAGCAGTAGAAAGTGCAACTGAGTTCTGTTTTCTACTGGACCAAGAGACTAACGACTGTCCTATGAATTGACAAGTCCCAGAAGTGCTCTTTCTATCCACCCTACACCCCGCAAAGTCAGAGTCAGAATATCCAATGATCTCAAAAGAAGTGCTGTGCCTAGGGTACCAGATTCCTAGGTTTGGGGTCCCTAAAAGATATCTAAGAATTCTCTTAACAACAGTCAGGTGGGACTCTTTAGGATCAGCCTGAAACCTAGCACAAAGATAGACACTAAACATGATATCAGGTCGGCTAGCAGTCAGGTAAAGCAGTGATCCTATTATCCCTCTATACTTCTTCTGATCAACAAATTTTTCACTTGAATCCTTATCTAACTGAACTGAGGAGGTCATGGGAGTATTGATTGGCTTGGCTTTGTCCATTTCATACTTCTTCAAAATGTCCTTAGTGTATTTAGATTGATTGAGAAAGGTTCCATCATCCGTTTGCCTTATGCTAAACCCCAAAAAATAGGACAATTCTCCCATCATACTCATCTTAAACTCCTTACTCATTATTTTGGAAAACTCATCACATAAATATTTATCAGAAGATTCAAAAATTATATCATCAACATAAATCTGAACAATGAGTAAGTCATCTCCTATTCTCCTCAGAAAAAGGGTGGTGTCTACGCTCCCCTTAACAAACTCTCTTTCTAACAGGAATGTGCTAAGCCTCTTATACCAAGCTCTGGGTGCCTGTTTCAATCCATATAAGGCCTTTTTTAATTTATAGATATGATTTGGATATTGGGAACTCTCAAAACCTGGGGGTTATTCTATAAAAATATCTTCTTTAATTACCCCATTTAAAAGGCACTCTTGACATCCATTTGAAATAGCTTAAATCCCTTATAACAGGCAAAGGCTAGTAGCACTCTAATGGCTTCCAATCTAGCTACAGGAGCAAAAGTCTCCTCAAAATCAATCCCTTCTATCTGATTATACCCCTTAGCCACCAATCTTGCCTTATTTCTCACCACCACACCAGAGTCATTCATCTTATTCTTAAAGACCCACTTGGTTCCCACAATACTTTGATTTTTAGGTCTTTCTACTAACTCCCAAACATCATTCCTTACAAATTGATTCAATTCTTTCTGTATAGCTAAAATCAAAAACTTATCCGACAAGACTTGATTGATGTTGGTGGGTTCAGTCATTGAGATAAAGGCAGAATGGTTTACTTCCTTTCTAAGTCCATGCCTAGTCCTAACACCTGCAGAAGGGTCTCCTAAGATCAGTTCTTTAGGATGACTCGAAGAATATCTCCAATCTCTAGGCAACGTGGTTTGAGGTTCTACCCTTTCCTCCAAATTTGTATTTCCAACTCCTTGGGTAACCTTAATAATCTCTTCATCTTCTACTTCAGATCTAGACTCCTTAGGATCAGATTCATCAAACACTACATGGGTTATTTCTTCCACCACTAAAGTCCTCCTATTGAACACCCTAAAGGATTTCCCCACACTTGAATATCCTAAGAACACTCCTTCATCAGATTTGGGGTCAATTTTTCCTAAGGGTGACTTCCCGTTGTTCAGAATGAAAACTTTACAGCCAAAGACATGGAGGTGGGACAGATTTAGAGTTCTACCCTTAATGATCTTATAAGGTGTCTTATTCAGTTTGACTCTCACATTTACCCTATTCAGCACATAACAGGCAGTGTTCACCGCTTCAGCCCAAAAGTATTTTGGAAGTGAATACTCGGCAAGCATGGCTCTAGCGGCTTCTACTAAGGTCCTGTTCTTCCTTTCAGCTACCCCGTTCTGCTGAGGGGTCCTTGGAGCTAAAAAATTATGACTAATCCCTTGATCCTCACAAAAACTTTCAAATCTTTCATTTTCAAACTCCCCTCCGTAATCACTATGGATGGTAATAATCTCACATCCTAACTTCTTCTGAATCCAAGTAGAGAAAGATCTAAACTCATCAAATGACTCAGATTTATGAGACAGAAACTTAACCCAAGTGAACCTCGAATAATCATCTACAATCACAAACCCATAGACTCTCCCCCCTAAGCTGGCAGTGCTAATGGGTCCAAAGAGGTCCATGTGAAGAACTTCTAAAGGTCTAGAGGTGCTAATATCCTTAATAGAGTGAAAAGAGGACTGGACTTGCTTCCCCAACTGACAGGCATTACACAGGTGATCCTTAATGAACTTAAGCTTGGGCACACCTCTAACTAAGTCCTTTTGGGTGACTCTCCTAAGGGTTTTCATACTGGCATGACACAATCTCCTATGCCATAACCAAGACTCATCAGCAGCAGTTTTTAAGCAAATTGAATTATCAGATTTAATGCTACTTACATCTAGCTTGTAGACATTATTGATCCTTTGCCCCTACAAGATAACTTTATCATTCAAGCTCAAAATACAGCCAGTGGGCAGGAATTTTATGCTGTATCCTTTATCACAGAGTTGACTGATGCTCAGCAAGTTTTATTTCAGTCCATCTACAAGCAAAACATTATCAATCATAAAATTCTTTGAATCACCAATTATACCTGAACCTACCACCTTCCTGGTGGTGTTATCTCCAAGTGTAACCTTGCCTCCAGCTCTGGCCTCCAACGAGATGAACTGATTTGCATCTCCAATCATATGTCTAGAACATCCGCTGTCCAGGTACCAAATACTCTCACGACGTCTTGTGTGAGAGCACACCTACAAAATCATCAAATATCAGTCTTAGGAACCCAAACAGGTTTGGGTTCCTTCTTATGAAAAGAAGAATACAATGCGTGCGTGCTGTGCTGTGAAACAGGCAGTTTGGATTTCCACACCCAATGTGTACTACTGTGAACAGTGCAAGTGTGTGAGATGTGTCCTAACATGCCACATAAAAAACATCTAACACAAGGAAAAGGGTTAACTAAGCGTTGTGAGTGATAGCGCCTCTTCCTAGAAGTGTATGAAACATGCTTTGATGAACTTGCAACAGATTTTTCAAATGATGGAGGTGCATAAAACTGTTCAAAAGTAGGTGGTGTTTTGTTCTTTTCAAAAGCACTGATTTTCACTTCTAAAAACTCAATGTGTTTATTTAAACTTACAATTTCAAAGGTTCTTGCACTTTTATTACTTTCTAAATCAGATGCCATATCATTCACTTTCTTAAAAGCAACTTCTAATTCAACATGCGATGTTTTTAACAAATCATGCTCAACAGTTAAATCAGAATACTTTTTGTTCAATTCATCAAACTCATCTAGTAAAGATATGTGATTGCTATCAATAGTGGAATGATCCTTAATCAACACATCATGCTCTTTTTGCAAAGTCAAGTAATTCAATTTCAAACTAGCATGGGTTTTCTTAAGCTTCCTATACGATGTATGAATCTTTTCAGAAACTTCAAATAACTAATCGTAAGTAAGCTCGCATACCTCTTCCTGGTCGGACTGACCAGGGTGATCATCAGCCATCAGACACAAGTTTGTTTCCTCCTCTTCAGCTTCAGTCTCAGAAGAGTCGAATGTAGAGTCTGCCCAGAACGCCTTCTGAATCTGCTTCTTATCCTTTCTGAACTTTGGTTTTTCCTCACCCTTCTCTTTGCTTGGATGAGCTTTAAGTGTAGGACAATCAGCCTTAATGTGTCTAGGCTTCCTGCATTCAAAACAAATAGTATCAGATGAACCCTTGAAATTTTTACTGGACTTACTTTTGTTCCACTTGTGATAGTTCTTATATTTCATCCTTAGAAAGCTTTTGAATTGTCTTGTGATCAAGGCAACATCATCGCTATCAGACCTGGAAGAACTAGAATCACTCTCATTGGCCTTCAGTGCCACTGTTTTGTCTTTCTTGCGTTCACCTGCATCAAGTTGCCTTTGGTTCACCCCTTGCTCGTAAGCAATGAGTGATCCAAATAAGCTGTCAATAGAGTAAGTATTTAAATCTTTAGATTCAGTGATAGCAGTAATCTTAGCATCATAAGAAGCAGGCAAATATCTAAGAATTTTGTTCACTCTCTCGTAGTTAGTAAGTTCTCTACCTAAAGCATGCAAAGAGGTAACAATCTGAGTGAACCTTGTGTACATTTCTGAAATAGTCTCACTAGGTTTCATGCGAAAAAGTTCATAATCATGTAACAAGATGTTTAACCTAAACTGTTTGACTTCAGTTGTACCTTCGTATATTATACATAATCTATCCTAGATTTCCTTTCCCGTTGTACAAGTAGAAACACGCATATAGTCTTTAGATTTTAAAGCACAAAAAAAATAGTTCAAATATTTGGCATTTAATTGTGCTAAATCACGATCATCAAACATCCAATTAGCAAAAGGTAATTCAATTTTCACATTGTTAACCAATCTAAAAGGTGGTTCGTATCCGTCCTTAACTAACATCCACATGTGATAATCAATAGATTGCAGAAAAGTAGACAAGCATATTTTCCAAAAATCAAAAGGAATATTATCAAATAATGGTGGTCTAGTAATAAAATAACCTTCAGTAGTATTACAATTATTACAGTTAGCCATGGATCAAATTCAAAAGTTTTTAAACAAAAATTTTGAATCCCGCTCTGATACCACTTGATAGTTCGAAAGGGATGTTAAGCCCTGGTGAACTAGTCCCGAGGCTAACCAAGAGGGGGGGTGAATTGGTTATTTAAAATTTCATGAACAACAATGAAAATCTTTTCGATACTTAGCAGCGGAAACAAGTAAACAAGAGCGAAAAGATCAATCACAGATATTCACCCAAGCAGTTTATATTGGAAAAGTAAAGTGCAAAAACTGAATAAGAAAAGCAAACCAGATTTTATAGTGGTTCGGTCAACTTGACCTACGTCCACTCCCCGGAGCCTCCCCTCCGGGTATTACACTAAACAAAAAGTATCTCTCCTTTTGCTCCCATAGCAAGGCGGAGAAGTCTGTACAAACACCTCCTTTTCACCACACGGTGAGGCAGAGAACCCGACCTCCTTTTGCTTCCTCCTGAAACAGGCAGAGAACCTTCGAACTCCTTTTGCTTCCACCTGAAGAGGGCAGAGAACCCCGGATCTTCCTGCGAACGATCCTCCCACGACGAACACCGACTAGACGGAAGACGACGAGCGGAGAAGACGACTCTGATCCGTGCTTGGAGCAACCTTAGTGAATCCCTCACTAACTCCCCCTCACAAGATCTCCTCTCTCTCCCAACTCTCTCTCTCTAGGGTTTCTCAGGGAAGGAAGGTAGCAAAAGATGTTTCTTATTTTAGAAAAAGTTCTTTTATAGGAGGGCTTAAAATTTTCCCTAAATCTCAACTGATCGATAGATCGTCCAGGACGATCGATAGATCGTCCTGTACGATCAGTTCAATTTCAGCTGTTTCAGTCTGGACGATCTGGCTCTTCTGGACGATCAGTAGGAAAAATTGTTCATATCGTCCAGTACGATCCTGCGATCGTCCAGGACGATTAGTACAAATCGAGGAATATCATCCAGAAGACAGCTCGGGTCGTCCAGAGAAACTTGTACTGGACGACCAAAAAATGACTTGATCGTCTAGGATGATAGGTACATCGTCTTGTACGATTAGTTCAAAAAGGCCCTAAATCATCCTGTACATAGCTCTGGACGTACAGCTTAAATGCACTAGACGATCAAGATCGTCCGGGACGATCCTGCGATCGTCTAGGACGATATGATCGTATCAACCAAAAATAAATTGCTTTCCTTAATTACTAGATTAAATTAGGAATGATTGTACTGAATCGTCCGGGACGATACACGTATTGTCCAGGACGATCAGACCAAATAACTAAAAATAAAAACTTGCCTAACTTGATCTGGCGGCTGAGAATTTCTGATTTGAGCATATCGTCCCGTACGATCCAAAGATCGTCCAGGACAATCAGCTTAATCAGACCCTCTTAACTTAGTCGCCCTAATTAGGGTTTCTATTTTGGCTGGATTGTCCAGGACGATGTGAATATCGTCCAGGACGATCTGAACAAAAAAATAAATAGAAACTCTAATTCACTCAAGCTCTCCCCCTGAGTGTGTGTGTGCAAGGTTACTTAGCTAGGGGATCAGTTACATTACAATTGACTCAATAAAATGAAAAGCAGTACATTGGACACACTTGGACCCGATCTTGACTTGGCTTGAGTGGCTCGTGGTCTTTTGTGCCTGAAACAGATTAGCCAAGCAAACCACACTGGAAACATGTTTGTCATCATCAAAACCAGATTTGCAACAGTTTCCTCTCCAGTAGTCTTAGGAGCTACTGTATTAAATAAAAATGAAAAGAGTGAATGTTCTGTAGAGAGAAAATTTGTTGATGAAAGATCTGTACAAGTGGTTGATGGTGGCTCAAAATCTCTATCACCACTGAAATTATTTGACTTTTACTTTGCCCCATCAAAGGCAAAGGGTTAAAAATTAAATAAAAAGTATGATCCTTCTGCTCATATTTTGATGATTAATATTGAGAATGAAAATTTAAATGACTCTTCTGTTGAAAATAATCAAGAACAAGCTGAGATCAATCAAGAAGGTCAAACACTCAGCTCTCCAGATTTGACTGTTCAAGAGAGAAACGAATCTGGTGTATTATTAGATGGTGAAACTCCTGAAATTAACTTTCAAGGGAGTCCTGTCGTGATAGACTTTTCAAATTCGGACTCTCGCTCAGATAATGACAGTCAATCGCCTAAGGAGGGCGTAGACTCCCCTGTAGTTTGTTCTTCCAATGAAGTCATGCAAGTACAACTATGTGGTGGCAAGGTCTTACCCCCTAAGCTACCTCCTCAGGATAAAGGAAAATAAGTTATTTCTGATGATCCAATTCAAATCCCTGCTCAACAATTAACTCCAATTCTTTCAAATCCACTGGGTCCTAATGTTAACGTTCCAAGTGTTGATTACAATATCTTAGCTCACCTTAGGAAGTTACTTGCTAAGTTGAGCATTTATGATGCCCTTGTCCTTTCAAAAGAGATAAGGGAGACTATAATTAAAGCACTTCTCGACCAAGAGATTTGCTTAAATCAATTAGCTTCAACTTCCGAGGAAGAAGCTTTATACTTTAAGGAAATCCTTGGGGTTACCTTCTCTAACGAAGATTTACTCCTTGGAACTGCCGACCACAATCGTCCACTTTAAATCACCGTAAATGTGGGCAAGTTTAAGTTATCAAGAGTTCTCATTGATCTGGGTGCATCGGTCAACGTGATGAACATAAAGACTCTCGCATACCTTAGAATTGATACTAGCAAGCTCTCAACTGATAAGTTAGTGCTTTATGGGTTCAATGAAAAGGGCGAGAAGGCTTTAGGTTTAGTTACCCTTCTTCTAGAGATAAGAGAATTGAAAACCGAAGTGAAATTTCATATAATTGATTCGGCAACCTCCTTTAACACGCTTCTAAGAAGACCATGGATCCATGAATATAGGATGGTTCCTTCTACCCTACATCAATGCATCAAGTACCAACGAGATGGCATTGAGTTAGAAATTAAGGGTGATCTGCAACCATTCTCTATTTACGAGATCTATATCTACGAGGATGCAGCATATTACATACCTAAAGGGTCCACTACCTGTTCTAAGGTAGAGATCAACGTCAAGGAGAAAAAAGTAGAAAGTCAAAGTTCAAAAGTAATGCAAAGATTGAGGAAAGAAAAAGTTAAAAATTAAAAGAAACAAAATTCAAGTAGTGAAGACGACGTCGAGCGTGTGATCTTTAGGCCTCCAAATATTTTACCTCAAAGAGGTGGGAGCATGGCCCAAAGAGCACGCGGTCGAGGTCGCCTTCAGTTGAGAAAATGAATTCCCCGATCTACATCGAACTTGAAATAAGTTCTGATGAAGACTCAAGAAAAAGGGGTGCCAGATTTGCTTTTGACTATATAAAAATCAATCCTCCTTCGAAGTTTGATCTCACTTTAGAATCCGATAGCGACCAGGAGGTTACAAAATTAAAAATTCAAAGTGATGAGCCTGAATTGAGTCTATATGAAAAGCTTAATTGAACAGTTGAATCCTTAACCTTAACCCCACTGTCTGCTGATAGGGTCTCAGGATTAGTGACTAAGGATGCCCCTAACTTAGATGGAGAAGTAAGGAAAGTCCAGAAGTTTTTTCCTGGCTCTTCCTCCTCAAGGAATGAAGATAATGTAATCCTTGAGGAGGCAAATCTCAATAAATTAATGGAATTAACTTTTGGCTACTTTCCTGCTGGTGTTAAATCTCTTATCTCTAAAGGTTTTGCTCTGAGTCAATGGACTAAGGGTCAGACTAGATACCACGAAAGTCTTTGGAATTCAAAATTTAATAAACATTGGACCTGTGGTATCGGCTTTGGTACCGTTAGATCATTTGATGATGATGAATTTTGTTTAATGATAACTAGTCGTCCTGAATTTAAAAATGTCCCTACTGAAGTCATTGATTCATTCAATGGACTTTGTTTGGAGACTTTAGATGATTCTGACAAACTTTAGGTTCGGGATGCACCCCCTAAATTCGAAGAAGAAATTAAATCAACAGTCGATGAACTTAAACAAATCAACCTTGGAATAGAGGATGACCCTCGCCCCACTTTCATAAGTTCTTTGTTGAGTGAGGATAAGTCTAAGGATCTAATTCAACTTCTCTTCGAGTTTAAAGATTGCTTCGCTTGGATATACGATGAAATGCCAAGGTTATCTGCTGACGTAGCAGTCCATAAACTTGGAATCCGACATGATGCTATTCCTGTTAAGCAAGCTCCACGACGCATGTGTCTGGAGATCGAACAACAAGTCGTTTCTGAAGTTAAGAAGTTGGCAGAGGCTGGATTTATTTGAGAAGAATAATATCCTTCTTGGGTAGCCAGCATCGTGCCATTTCAAAAGAAGAACGATCAAATTCGAGTTTGTGTTGACTATAGAGACCTGAATAACGCATGTCCTAAGGATGAATTTCCTTTGCCAATCCTAGAACTCATGGTGGACATCGCCTCTTCGCACGTTAGTTTCTCCTTTATGGATGGCTCATCTGGTTATAATCAAATCAAGATGGCCCCAGAAGATGACAGAAACACTGCATTCAGAAGTCCTATAGGGATCTTTTGTTATAAAGTGATGCCCTTTGGCTTAAAAAATACTGGTGCAACCTACCAGCGGGCCATGACTCATATCTTTGATGACTTAATATACAATCAAGTCAAATGTTACATCGACGATTTAGTTGTTAAGAGCAGAGTGAAAGAGGCTCATCTTTATGACTTAAGAACTGTCTTCGAGCGGTTGCGCCGCTATGACCTTAAAATGAATCCCTTGAAGCACGCTTTCGACATTACGTCAGGGAAATTTTTAGGTTTCATAGTCACGCACCGTGGAATCGAAATTGATCCTGCCAAAATTGAAGCTATCTTAAATATGCCGCCTCCTAAGAGTCTCACTCAACTGAGATCTCTCCAGGGTAGGCTGGCGTATATAAGAAGATTCATTTCTAATCTTTTTCGGAAGATGTCAACCATTCTCCGTCCTGGCTAAAAAGGACGCCAAATTCATTTGGGATGAGAAATGTCAAAATGCTTTCAAAAATATCAAACAGTACTTGACAAATCCGCCAGTTTTGGCAACCCCCATTCCGAGGAGACCCTTAATCCTTTACACTGCATCCCTTGACGAATCTCTCGGGGCCCTTCTAACTCAAATCAATGACGATGGGAAAGAGAACACTCTCTACTACCTGAGACGGAGATTACTTCCAACTGAAATTCATTATTCTGTAATTGAGAAACATTGCCTTGCCTTAGTCTTTGCAGCACAAAAACTAAGACAGTACATGCTTTCTCATCAAGTCAGTTTGATTTCCAATGTCAACCCCCTGTAATATCTTATGACCCGGCCCACGTTGTCAGGACGTCTGGCTCGTTGGTCTATGATATTACTGTAGTTTGAAATCACTTTCATTCCTCTACGTGCAGTGAAAGGGCAGGCCGTCACCGACTTCCATGCGGCACACCCGTTACCAGTGGAATTTTCTCTAAACGATGATTTACCTGACGAGCAAATCATGAGTTTTGAGGAATCCAATACTCAAACCTGAGAAATATATTTTGATGGTGCAGCATCCTCTCAATGGGGCAAAACACCTCAATCCACTATTCCTAGAGAAGCCGGAGTCAGTCTGGTTTTCATAACACCGGATAAGGGAATGATGCACTTTTCCTACCATTTATCAGAACATTATACGAACAACGAGGCTGAGTACGAAGCTTTGATAACTGGTTTGGAACTTATAATCCTGATGGAGATTAAAGAGATTAAAATCTATGATGACTCTCAACTGGTAATCAACCAGATTGTAGGGACCTATAAGATTTTGAATCCTAAACTCCTAAAATATCACCAATACACAATGCACTTACTTGAAAAAATTTCTATTGAAACTATGTATAGGATTCCTCGTGGAAGCAATTCCTCAGCGGATGCCCTTACAAAGCTTGCAAAGGAATTCGCTTCTCTAGAAGAAGACTTCATCCCTATAGAAGTTCAGGGTCGTCAAGTTCTTTCTCCTGTAGATATGGAGTATCTCAATAAATAATCTTCCCAGGTCCTTTCTACTTCAGCAGTTGATGAAGAAGAAGATTGGAGACAACCAATAATCAAATATCTACAAGAAGGCAAGCTTCCCCACGACAGGTCTCTTACCAATCAAATCAAGAAACGTGCCCTATCATATGCACTAGTTAACGATACATTGTACTGATGATCATTCGATCAGATGTGGCTCTGTTGTTTAGACAAATGAGAGGCCCTGAAGATCATTAACGAAGTCCATGCTGGACTATGTGGTGCTCATCAATCGGGTCATAAGATTAAAATGAAAATCAAAAGACTTGGCTATTACTGGCCTACGATGATTGACGATTGCATAAAAATTATAAAATGTTGTCATCAGTGCCAGGTTCATGGTGTGGTCTTACATCAGCCGCCTAATGTGTTGCATCCTACGATAGCTTCGTGGCCCTTCGAAAGTTGGGGCACAGATATCGTCGGGCAAATTGACCCTCCTTCTTTAAGGGGTCATCGCTTCATCTTAGCAGCGACTGATTACTTTTCAAAGTGGGCAGAAGCAGTTCCACTGAGAAATGTAGCATCACATCATGTAATGAAATTTTTTCGTGAGCATATTGTATATCGATTCGGCGTGCCTCGTAGAATCATATCAGATAATGGGTCCGCTTTCAAGTCTACAAAAATTAACAATTTTGTAAGTCGCCACGGTATTGATTGGAGATACTCAATGATCTATTATTCACGTGCTACTGGATTGGCTGAGGCCTTCAATAAAACCATGGTACAAATCATCAAAAAGACCCTGGATGATAATAAACGTCAGTGGGATGAGAGGTTGGTGGAAGCTTTATGGGCCTATAGGACCACATATAGAATCTCGACCCAATCCACACCGTTTGCACTAGTGTAGGCCGTACTCCCTCTGGAAATTCAAATCCCTTCGCTCAGAATTGCAGTCCAGAATCAGATCACAACAGAACAGAATGCACAACTTCGACTTGAAGAACTTGAGGGTCTTGAAGAAAGTTGTCTCCAAGCCCAGCAAAATCTAGAACTCTATAAATCCAGGATGGTTCAAGCTCACGATAAGTTAGTGCGACCTAGAACCTTCTGAGTAGGCGACTTGGTATTGGTTCTTCGGAGGCCTATCTTAGCCCACCGAAAGCTCGGCGAGAAGTTTGAACCAACCTAGGAAGGACCCTTTGTAGTAGAAACAGTCTACGAAGGAGGCTCATATCAGCTAGTGGATTGTAAAGGAAATCACCCAATGCTTCCTGTAAATGGACGATTCCTGAAGAAATACTATGCTTGATGTAGCTTGAATTTCAAATCAATAAAATTTTCAAATTTTGAATCTTTTCAACTCAGTCTTGTTTAAGTTTTCCATTTTAAAATTCTAGTTCTCTTCTCTTAAGGTTAGATATAAGTTACTACACTTTCTTACCTTAAGATTAGATCTTTTAGTGATGGATAATGCTTTTTACAGCACCATCCTAATTTTAAAATTCAAAATTAAAATTTGATCATCTATGTGAAGCAAGTTTCCTTCACATATAGTCATTCTAGACCCGATCCTCTATATAGAGCAAGTATCCTCTACACATGATCATCCAGATCTGATCCTCTATGTGAAGCAAGTTTCGTTCACATATGATCATTTCAGACTTGATTCTTTGTGTGAAGCAAGTTTCCTTCACATATGATCTTCCAGACTCGATCCTCTGTATAGAGCAAGTTTCCTCTATATACGATCATTTCATACCCGATCCTCTATATGGAGCAAGTTTCCTCTATATACGATCATCCAGACTCGATCCTCTGTACAGAGCAAGTTTCCTCTGTATATGATCATCCAGATGCGATCCTCTGTATAGAGCAAGTTTCCTCTATATATGATCATCCAAATTCGATTCTCTGTATAGGGAAAGTTTCCTCTATACACGATTATCCAGACTCGATCCTCTATGTGAAGCAAGTCTCCTTCACAAACGATCAATCCAAATTCGATCCTCTGTGCAGAGCAAGCTTTCTCTACACAAGATCACTCCATATAGGATCATCTATGTAAAGCAAGTTTCCTTTATATACGATCACTCCAGACTTGATTTTGTGCGAAGCAATGCTTCCTTCTCACAGGATTATCCAATTTTCTTTTCCTTAAGGTTAGATGTGAGTCATCATGCTTTCTATTTTTAGGATTAAATCTTCTAGTGGTGGAGCATGCCCTCTATGGCACCATCCTAGATTTAAAATCCAGATCCGACTTTCTGTGGGTAGCAATGCATCCTTTCCTCAGGGTCCTCCAGTCTTCTTTTTCTCAAGGACAGATGTGAGTCTTCGTGCTTTCTCTCCTTAGGATTAGATTTACTAGTGATGGATAATGCCCTCTGCAGCACCATCCTAATTTCAAAACTCAAAACTTCAGGTCTGATCTCTTATAGGAATCAATACTCTATTCCTACGAGATCATCCAGTTCTCTTTTCCTTAGGGTAGGTTCTTCTCCTTCTCTTAGGATTAGACTCCCTAGTGATGGAATAAGTCCCCTGTGGCATCATCCTGGATTTAATTTCAAGTTGCAAAATCAAGCTTTCTTTTCTTTAGGGTTATGTTCTTCTTCCTTCCCTTAGGATTAGATCTACTAGTGGCAGAGTACGCCCTTCGTGGCACTGCTTTAGTATCAAAATTCAAACTTGATCCTCTATAGCTAGGAATTCTTCCTTCCTATACGGTCATCCAGATCCTCTTTTCCTTTAGGGGTAGATTTTCATCCCTTTATTTAGGATTAGATCTACTAGTGGTAGAGTACGCTATCTCCAGCACTACCTAGTACCATTTCAAATTCATTTCCCTAGGGTTAGGTTTTCCCCTTCCTTAGAATCAAAATCTAGACTCGGTCCCTTATAGCTAGAAGTTCCTTCTTTCTATATGACCACTCAACTTCCTCTCCTTAGGGTTAGATGTCTCTTCCCTTAGGATTAGATCTACTAGCGGTAGAATACGCTACCCCTAGCACTACCCTAGTATCATTTCAAATTCAATCTTCTAAGGTTAAGGTTTCCTTTTCCCTAGAATCAAATCTAAATTTGATCCTTTATAGTTAAGAGTTCATCCTTCCTATACAGTGGCCCAGGCCTTCTTCTCCTGTAAGGATAGGTTTTCTGCCCTTCCTTAGGATTAAATCTACTAGTGTTAGAGTACGCCCCTCGTGACACTACCCTAGTTCCAAGTTTAAACTCAATCTTCTAGGGTTAAGTTTTCCTTCCCCTTAGAATCAAATCTAGATTCAATCCTTTATTGTTAGGAATTCTTCCTTTCTATACGATACCCTAGACTCTCTTCTCCTTTAGCGAGAGACTATTCCTTTCCCTTAGAACCAGATCTACGAGTGATAGAGCACGCTGTCCCCAGCACTACCCTAGTATCTATTCAAACTCTGATTCCCTAGGGATAGACTTCTCATTCCCTTAGGATCAAAACTCTAGATTTGACCATTCTATTCGGTCAACGCCAATATGTGCAGTAGAACTACATTCTATTACACATATTGGGGGTCCATTTGTTGACCTCATTTTTATATGAGGTTAGTAGGACAAATCCAGACCTTAGGATCTTTCTAACCCTTAGGATCAATTCTGACTCTAGGATCAATCTGATCCTAGATCAATCTAGATTCAAATCAATCCTGATCTCAGATCAATCTAATTTCCAGACTATTCTAGATCTTAGGATCTTTCCTAGATTTTAGATATTAGGATCATTCTAAACCTTAGGATACTCCTAGAACTTAGATCCTAATATTCTTCTAGATCCTAAGACTCTTCTAGACCCCAGACCCTAGGACTTCTAGATACTGAGATCTTCCTAGACTTCAGTCCCTAGGATCTACTCTAGACCCTAGGACTCCTTCAAATTCATTTAGATCCCAGGATCATTCTAGATCCCAAATCTTAGGATTCCTAGATCCTAGGATTCTTCTAGATTCTAGGATTCTCCCAGATCCCAAGCCCTAAGATGTTTCCTAGAATCCAGACTTTAGGATCAACTCTAGATCCTAAGATCTTTCTAAATCCTAAACCTTAGGGTTTCTTAGACTCTAGAATCCTCCTAGATCTTAAACCCTAAGATTCTTCAAAATTTTAGGCTCTAGGATCCAACATAAATCTTAGATCAATCTATACCTTCAGTTAATTCAAACCTCAATCAAACTCAGACTTTAAACCCACTCAAACTTCAAACTTGCCTACACTTCTAGGCAATCAACTTTCTAGTTCAATCCAAACTTGAATACTTGATCTAATCTTTAAATTAAACTTCAATCATATCCTATTACTCATGATCATTCAAAATGATTATAAGTGATATGGATAATTTAAATTCAACCACACAAATTCAAAATCCAGTTCAAAACCAGAAATCTAGGCCCAAACCTAAGGCTAAAGGTCTAAGTCCTAAAAGCCTTTTCCAGTGAATCTTTGAACACCTCAAACCCTAGTCAAATGACCTCTGATTTAGGGTCTATCAATTCCACATTGATGTGACATGTCTCTGGAGGCAACCCTCCAAATTTGAGCTCATTTTGAGGTCTCTAACCCCAGAAACCGAATTGAAATCCAAAGGCTATAAAACCTTCAAATATTTATAGTCTATGCCACTGGACCTGCCACCCAGTGGATCCTGACCTTGGAGCCTTCTCCAAACCCTCAAATCACCTCCAGACCCTTGATTATGATCCATTGAGTAATAAACTGTATTTTGTTGGACTCAATTTGACCCTTAGTTGACCAGGGGTCAAAATGATCAAAATACCCATATAGGGTATAAATGGCCATTTGAACCAAATGAGCTCCAAATCAAATGCAACCACTTCCAACAAGTTTCAAATATCAAACCAAACATGTTGGACCCAAAACCAGACCCTGGGTCAATTTAGTTGACTAAGTCAACCAGGTTGACCAAAGAGGCTCTTTAGGGTCAAAATAGGACACTTTGACCAAATGACCTTCTCAGACCTTGGGACCACCTCCATGGGTCTCCAAATGTCATTTCAAATCTGTTGTGCTCATTCCCAGACCCTGAACCCACCTGGTTGACCAAGTCAACCAGGGTTGACCTAAAGGCCCATTAAGGGCCCAAATAGGTCATTTTGACCAAATGACCTCTCCAGACCTTGAGACCACCACCAGTAGACTCAGAATATTATTCTAACTTAGTTGGACCCAATCCCTAACCCTGGGTCTGACCAAGTCAACCTAGTTGACCCATTAGGCCCATTAAGGACCTGTATCCTTGAGACCACCACCAGTAGACTCAGAATATTATTCTAACTTAGTTGGACCCAATCCCTAACCCTGGGTCTGACCAAGTCAACCTAGTTGACCCATTAGGCCCATTAAGGACCTATACAGGTCATTTGATCTAAATGACCCATTTGAATGCTAAAACCACCTCCACTAGATTCCTTTTGTCATTTTAAACCTGTTAGACTTGGACCCACCCCTTGGGTCAATTTGGTTGACTTGACTAAGTCAACCTTTGTTGACTAAGTCAACGTAGGTTGACTCAAGTGTCCTTTAAGAGTTTTAATAGGTTATTTTAACCCATTTGATCAAATAAAGACCTTTAAACCCTCAAATCCACCCCATTGGATGTCTTGAATATCCCTAAATCCATCATGGGTCAATTCATGGTCAAATTGACCAAGTCAACTCAAACCCAAGCTTGGTCAAATTTGATTCAATTGAATCTAGTTGAGATATATAATTCTATCAAACCTTTTAAAACTTAAAAATCATTCCATTGAATATTTTGAATTATCTTGAATCCACCACAAGTCAAATCATACATCATTTGACTTGGTCAAACTCTCACATTTGGTCAAAATACCTCTCATCCATTCAAACTTCAAATCCTTAGCTCTCAGAATCCCTTTCAAATCAACCTAACCAACTCCCTAGGTTCTCTTGGCTGCCACCTCAGCTTCCTATTGACTGTTGACTGGTCAACAAGAGGACAAGAGAGTGTTTAAATGGTCAAATTATTTTCTAAACCCACTCCAAACCATTCCATCCCTCTCCAGCTCATTCAAATAGCACCCAAGGTTTTCTTTTACTGCCACCTCAGCAGTCTAAGGATCTTTGACTGGTCAAATAGTCAAACCAAGGATTAGGAGTGGTCAAAAGTGGCTAAATCACCTCTTAAGCCTAACCCACTCCATTTAAAACCCCTCCAGCAGCCTTAAGGTGTTCTAGAATATTCCTAGGGACACTTTCAGCCTTTAGATCAGGATCCAAGGGTTGTTATCCCTCCACATGTCCAAGTGGGGACCAAGGAGCTTTACACCTAGGTTGTACCCTTATACCTTTGATTCCCTGCCATCCCAACAACCCCAGCCAGCTGTCAAGCATCAAGGAATAGAGACAAAGCCATCCCAGCCATTCAATTGATATGAGGACATTTGAATAGGGTAAAAAGGCTCATTTGAAGCCATTCATCATCTAGCATTCTCTCTCCAGAAAAGGGCTCCCAGACCCAAAGCTCATTTCTTTTGAGCTCTCAAGAATCCCCTCCTCACTTCCCAAGTGAAACTCAGCCAGTTAAACCTCACCGGAGACCAAATTCCGGCGAGCTCAAGCTCAATCCGTCCAAGCTCTCATCCCTTTGATCCGAAGCTCGTTTGACCATGAATTCAAGGGAAGAAATATACGAGGACAGACTACAAATTCAGATAATTCATTTCCATCCCAAATCATGCAGTAAAATGTCTTAAAACTCTAGCTTTAGGTCCCTAAACTCTAGTTTAAATAGCTCTTTATTTGATAAGTTTTGAATCAAATCAGACCTCCCACAAGTTTTCTGTTCATGATTTTGAACTAAGTTTAAAATTTCAAGCCGTTTGATTAATCTGATCAAGAGAACGGTTCAAAAAATAATTTTAGGGTTTCGGTTTACGCTGCATGAGCTGTACGCATTCTGGATCAGCGATCACGTGATCAACGGTCCAGATCGTGCCATTCTGTGGTTTCTATAAACCGCGCGGTCCGCCTTGTTGTTTTAATTATTGTCCGGCTTAATCCAGGTTGTCGGATCGAAACAGCAGGCAATCCAACGATCTGGGCGAGTTTGCTGAGCTGGATTAGTGATGCCACGTCAAACCGCCGCCGCGGCTCATTTAATGTTAATGATTGCCGGCGGCGCAATCATTTGTATTAAATGTGCCACCGGTTAATCATTATTACATGTTTGGGCCAGCGAGTAATACCACGCCACGTGTCACTGCGCCGCCGGTGGAGCCGCTAGAACCCGTATTTAATTTAAATTTTGTTTTTTTAAATTATTTTAATTTTTTTTAATATATATATATATAATTAAATATAAATAAATAAATAAAATTTTAATTTATTATATTATAATTTCCAGAAAATCAAATATTTTGATTTAAAAATAAAATTGATTTAAAATATTAGTTATATTTTAAATTATTCTAATTAGTATATATTGACCATTTAAATTAAAAAAAATGATTTAGAATATTTAATAAAATTTAAAACTTGTTTCAAAATATTTTAAATAATTTAAATATCATTTAAAAATAACTCAATTTAATATTAAAGTTAATTTAATAAATATTAATTGAATTTAATTACTTGCCTTTTTTAATAATTAATTAAAAATCTAATTTAACTTAAATTGTTTTAAAATGCTAAGTTTTAATAATATTTTATAAAAATCAGAAAATCTATTTTGATTATTGTAAAATTTAAAATTTATTTAAAATAGTTCAAATACTTTTAATAATTTAAATTTCTTAAAAACTCATATATTTAATTAACATTCGATTAATATTTAACTCAAATAACTTTTCAAAAATTTAAAACCTCTATTTTAATTTGCCTCAAAATATTAACATATCATTAATATTATATATATATATATATATATATATATATATATATATATATATATACTTTTAAACTATTTAAAAAATATTTTTGAGATCTATTCAAAATTTTTTTTGAATTATTTTAAATATTCTGAAATTTCCAAAATTAACCTTTTTTTATATAAATATAGAAATTAATTTTGAAACTTTATATGTTAAGTTTTGAAAGCCTGGAAGGGAGTCTTGGAATTTCAAACATAGACTAGGCCATTTGAATAGAAATCATGGGGGAGGATTAATAAGTGGTTACATCTTAATCATTCACTAATTAAATTATTGAATTTAATTAATTAAATATCAATGATTGTATGTTTAGGGTGCACACACTCACCTAGTTTTAAGGCTCTCTTAGATCTAGGATTTGATTTTGGTTGTGTGTCACATATGTATACATGTTTAAGGGTTAGAAACATTGATTCAAACCCACTAAACTTAGTGACATCATTAAGGACTTGATTAGAGAACTTAGAATATTTCCAATAATTAGGATACACATCCTATTGACTTGAAACTCAAACCATTTGAACTTAGTGACACTCTCAACCTTAGAAAAATTTTCTATTGAATTTTGAAGTCATTAAGCCCCTTAATTAACTTAATCAAAATTAAACCTTAATTAAGCTTTTAAAACTTCAAGAAAATGTAATAAATCAAGTTTAAATCCAAAAATTACAAATAATATCTCAAACTGACAAGAATTGAATCCTTAATCAATGAAAAATAAAAGCCCCTTGACTAGACTTTAAAATCAAGTTTAATTTAATTTTAACTGAAATTCAATATTTAATTAAATTTATTAATTAAAAATAATTAAAAATTCCAAAAATTTTCCAAACACTTGGAGATCACTCCTTAGGTCATTCCTGACCTTTGAAGTTGATTTCAAAGAGTTTGAAGGTCATTTGGATTCAAATCACAAAAAGGGCTTTAATTAAACTAATTTTAAAAAATTCAATAATTATCAAAACTTTCAAAATTCATAACTAATTCAAATGAACTCCAAATTGAGCAAACTCCAAGGCATATGACTCATCTTAAGGACTCATATTTATTCAAAATGTTACATTTCCAGAAATCAATCAATTTTGAAAAAGTCAATTTTTGGTCAAACATATTTCAAAATCAAGTCAAAACTTCAAACCTTCGTAATAAAATCTAAAAAATTCCAATTCCAGGATACTTACTATCTAAATGATCATATTAAGGTCTAGTATTTTAATAAAATACTAACTTTTTAGAAAATACTTTAAATCAAAAAGTCAATTTTGACCCCTTAATTAAAATGATTAAAATAATTCAGAAAATTCCAAAGTTCAATAAATCTTAAAAAATTCCAAAAAAATATCAACTTTACTTTAAAACCAGCAACCAAGCAAATTCAATTAAAAATTAATCAATCTTCAAACCTTAATCAAACTCAAATCATTTAATCATATCGGGTACCACTGGGTAACCCAAGCCTACGAGGCTATTAAATTAGCCCCAAGGAAGGTGATAAACTTCACGGCCTCGATGTGCAATAAAGGTGGTGCCCAATAAATAATTAAAACTGATTTTAAAATTAATTTTAAGTCATTAAGATTTAGACTCAAATTAAAACTCCCCTAAGCCTTTCAACCAACCAGAACCTCAAGCAATTTTAATCAAATAATCCTATTTAGGATATATCAAACTCACACAACCTTTACACACACTTTAGATGATTTGCTAGGACAACCAACTCTAGTCTTAGGCTAGGCCGGTGTTTACTTTTCTGCTGTATGTCGAGTTTTCGAGCTTTCACTACATGCTGTTTGCTAGTAATAGAATTGCTGTGATTGTTTATTTATTTACTGCACTCTGCGATATGATTGATTGTGCATTAGATCTACCCCTAGGTTAGGAACGATCTGTATTAATCCAATCTTATGCAGGTGGCCATGCTCATACAGGGCATAAATAAAAGGGGGCAAAATCATAATTATTAAATTGCATAAGTGCTCCAGAAAATTGCTTAAGTCCCCCTTTAAAATTAAAAGAGCATGGCCAAGTGTGACTCTGATTGAGCATTTAAATTTTAATCTATTAACTGCTTGGGATGCTAATATTAACTGCTAATTATTAGGATAACCCTGCAGGTTGTTGAGTCTAGATTTTAAATTTTATTCAAATGTAATTTAAATATATTTGAGTTGTAATTATTAAGTGTTTTGAGAATGGGATGTTTAAGCATCAAATTTGGAATCCAAAGAGGAAGAGACATCCCTTAGGGGAGAATCTCTTTCTATTTGGAGATCCAAATTTCGATGATTTCAAATATCCAAAGAGAAAAGATAACCCCCTTTCAAGGGAGAGTTTCTTTTCATTTAGATATCCGGACCCGACGATCTAAGAAGTTCTAGAAGAACGAAGTAGTGAAGGACGAGAAGACCCATTCTCAAAGTCACTTGAGTCTTAGGAGTAGAATCCGGGTTGTAGTCAGTGGTACCCGGCCACTTTACTTTTTATGCAGATCCTGGGTTGTATAATTAAAAGGCACTTGCCTATGGACTTTCAATTTGAGTTTTAATTTAATTGATTTAATTAAATGTTGATTGTTTGATGTTGATTGCGATTAAGGACCTACATGCTTTTAGTAGTTTATTTGGTGATCTTGCATGTCATATTTGATTTAACCTGGAATCCGATCGGAGGCTCGTGAGGGTACGGTCAAGAACTATTTCTACTTTAACTAAAATTTAAAAAACTTTAGGATCAGATAGAAACTCTAACGCTTTTAAGAAGTAAGCCCAGATTCACCGGGGGTTTTTCGTGCATTCATATTGAATCTTCTCTTCCGTGTTAGGCACCTCCCCGCCTGCGGGTTTTGGCAGACCACCTGACCTATTAGGATGCAATTCTGTCCAAGGGAATGTTGTGCAATCCCTAGGATAAAATCTATTTTTTAAGCCTGATTTTAAAACTGCTATATATTGATTTAAGCATTTAATCGAGTCAACTAGCATGCATTGCATTAGTAATAAATTAAAAATGAGTCTAATTCTTAATTTCATTTTATTTAGACATCTCACCCAATATAAGTCAAGGGGTCAATTAGGAATCTGCTCTAGATGTCGACCCCAATTCCTCAAAACTAATCTTAAATAATATCCTTAACCACTCTTTCATAAAGACCGGACACATGATTTTGAAGCGTTTAGCTGGCTCCCCAATCCAGGCTGGGGTAAGTCTAGGACTGCATTGTATTAGTTAAGATCCGGGTTACTGATTTCCAGTACCCATTCTAGACTTAGGTTATGAGGCAAATCTTTAATCCTAAGACCTCAACCTTCTGAGAATCTAATTCCCACCTTCTAATAAAATTGATCATTCAAATTAAAAATCTCTTACAATCTAATTCAAGCCCAACACTTAGGATAGTTTGAGGTGTTTCTGAAGTAATTCAAAATCTCAAGACACCTCCTACTCTTCTTCTTTTGATTCCAGAAATAACTGTTCAAATTTGATCCAGTCCCTGAACCTTCTTTGATATCAAGCTTTGAATTCCAAATGAAATTCGTATCGCTATTTTAATTGATAGTTTTTGTAGGAAATTTCTGGTTTCTTATGATGTAATTAACTACGAGGGCTTGCGCTTTTAAGAGATTTAGAAACTCAGACCAGATTTTCAAAATCAAAATTTTCAAAATTTCAATTAATTATCTTTGAGAAATTCAAAAGTCAACGATCATTATCATCATTTTTTTAAATGATCGATAACAGATAATATCCTCTTTCCTTAGAAAGATATATCGTACTATTATCGTGATCTTGATTATGAAATTAATGATCTCTTTACTAGATTATTATAGTTAAATATTGGATTAAACACCATTCTGATTCTTCAGGATCATATGTTATTTCTCCTTGAGTTTGACTATGATAATCAAGGCAAATTAAGATTTGTAATCTGAACCTGTTAGAGAACGATATGTTCATCTTTCGAGGTGATATATCATTCATATTAAGTGTTGGATTATAATATTAAAATTCCAGAAATTCAACTTTCCCAAAAAAAATTAAACATTTTTTTCAAAAATATATTTTTTTAATCAAATACTATTCAAAGGAGCTGTAGGACCTCAAGCTGTAGAAAAATTATTACTGAGGATAGAGAAAATTTTTGACAGTATGCAGTGTTTGGAGAGCTGGAAGGTACCATTAGCTGTATTCCTTTTTGAAGGAGAGGTAGAGAGATGGTAAATTGGATAGCAAAGAGAGAAATTTTAAGGGAAGAATAATGCTGAGATCACTTGGGACGAGTTCACTACAGTATTCAGGATGTGGTTTGTACCTCTGTTAGCCCGACGATAGATGCAGAAAGCTTTCATTAAGTTGGAGCAAGGATGTAAGATAGTGATGCAGTATGAGGCCGAGTTTACTTCCCCTGTTAGGTATGCTCCTCATTTGATCCCTACTATTAAAGAAAAGTGCTATAGGTTTCTGCATATGTTAAACAGGGAGCTGAGACATCCATTAGTGCCTTTACAAATTCAAGAGTTTTCTGAGTTGGTGGAGTGGGTCAGACTGCTAAAGATTAATTTGCCAACACCAGCATCTAGATATAAGGAGGGCTCCATATATGATGTTAGTAGGAGGAGTAGAGATGAACCAATCAGAGAGAGAT